>CM062207.1:1347500-1502500 GCA_031216445.1 Lateolabrax maculatus | reverse complement strand
TTCAGACTCCATATGGGTCAAGGGTTAACACCTGAATGTGAGTAGTTCACTAAAACATTGCAGCCAATAACAGAGCGACTCTTCACCAGGGACGCTGGAAGTCAGTCAGAGTCGGGGGTGCTGACAGAAACTCAGTCTATATAATGACGTCATACTAAATGCTGCTTTAACAGCTGCTAAATTAACTCTCTTAGTCTGTCTGACTGGTGACCATTGCCCTGAAGTCTTTGGTTTCTTTGATTCAATGAACACTTGAAGTGACTCTAAGCGCCTTAAAACCTTAAAAATGTGTTTATAGGCTAATACATATCGATAATTAATATTAAAGTCAAACCTCATTCCTACCATAAATACTAGTGCATTACGCATATAAACCCCGGTAAAAAAGGAGAAAGTCATTATTGTTATTATTGGGGTCACATTTTTTGCAACATCTATGGATTAATATCGTGTAATACTTTCAAAAAAACAAGAGAAGTCTGTAAAATCACCATCATGAATTACCAGAACATGATGCTGAAATTTCTCTTCACTTTTCAACATTCCCTCTTTTGTTTTCAAGTGTACCATCACAGATCTACTTCATTACAGTGATGTTTCACATGGAAACACAGGAGGTCTATCAAAGTTTCAATACAATGACCAAGAATTCAGGATGAAAGAAGGTAACCCACCATTTTCTTCAGAATTTCATAGCGGTATAACTTGTAACATGAATGGCCTCAGACATTGTTCAGTGAAAACAACAGCAAAGGACTGTAATTGTATAAAGTGAGAAGAGTAGAGTGGAAAGAACGCAGCCTTGAGGGGAACCGGTGCTGATGGTCCTGGAGTCAGAGACATGTTTCCCCAGCTTCACCTGCTGCCTCCTGTCGGACAGGAAGTCTGTGATCCACCTGCAGGTGGAGTCAGGCACGCTCAGCTGGGAGAGCTTGTCCTGCAGCAGAGCCGGGATGATGGTGTTGAAGGCAGAGCTGAAATCCACAAACAGGATCCTGGCGTAGGTTCCTGCAGAGTCCAGATGCTGGAGGATGAAGTGGAGGGCCAAGTTTACTGCATCATCTACAGACCTGTTGGCTCTGTAGGCGAACTGCAGGGGGTCCAGGAGCCGGTCAGTGATGGATTTGAGGTGGGACAGCACAAGGCGCTCAAATGACTCCATTACCACAGAGGTCAGGGCGACAGGTCTGCAGTCATTAAGTCCTGTGGTCCTTGGTTGGGGACAGGGATGATGGGTTTTGAAGCAGGCTGGTATGTGGCATGTCTACAGTGAGGTGGTGAAACTGTCTGTGAACACCGGAGACAGTGTAGTAGGGGTCGGGGCCCCTACCACATTGACTTCTCTTTAAAAAAAAAAGACCTCTGACCTCTTTCAAAAGAAAGGGCCTCTGAGGTGTGTAGTTGTGGAGAGGCCCAGGCCCGTGCTGTGGTGGGGGAGACGGTGGATGGGGTCACAGGGGACGGTGTCAGGACTCTCCCACTGATTTTGAAAGCAAAGTAAAACTCATTCAAGTCGTTGGCCAGGAGCAAGTTGTTCATGGAGTCAGGGCTCTAGGTTTGTTCTTTGTGATCTGTCTGAGCCGATCCAGACCAGAATGAGGCAGTCGATGGCTGAGACTTGGTGTTGGAGTTTGTCAGAGTACAGTCCTTTAGCTTCTCTCACCTCCTTGGTAAACCTGAACTTAGTGTCTTTAAATATTCCTACATCTTACCCAAGTTTTAACACTTCAGCTCAGTTGTGGATTCGACTCCACAAAAATACAAAACAATCTCTACAAATGTTCGAGGAATGTTCCTTAGCTCACATATACAGTATATTTTGAATTTATTTTATATAATAATTTCTAAAAGTTCAGTACTATGATATAGTACAATATTTCTTTGCCAGACCCACAAAAAGGATTTTAAGTGAGTTCCTTTCCTTGACGTGTAATTTTTGGCATTGTTAAGTGTTCTGGTTTCTGAGTCTTTGGCATTATGGACGGTAACTTTCTTCTTGGCCATTTCCTATTTCTCATAGAGACACCAACATGCTAAAGACAAACAAACAAAATTTTAGTTAAAAGAAATAGATAGGATTAATTTTTCAGATGCACTTGTCTCCATCCCTCTTCTGAAAACACATTCGTCTGTCTATATATAAAGATTTTGTGTCATTCTTGACAGGGCCAGACGTTACTTTTCCTTTTACTGTTAACTGCTCTCAATTTCTTTCAGCTGTGAACAGTCTCCTCTGAACAGTTTTGATCTTTTTTTTCACCTCTCCAGTGTCCAGATGCATTTCTGTATTTGCACTCTGATTTTGTGTCCCGGGCTTCTCTGTCTCTCCTTCAGCCAGAGACTGGAGTTCAGGGTTCTCCTGTTTTCTTCTCTCATCATCAGCTGGTTGGTTTATCTTGGTCTCTGTGTGATAACAGGAAGCAATAAAAAATACTACAGATTTAATATTGGAATCATGTTTTAACACAACACATGGGTGTATATCAGTGAAGTATAATCGTCTCTGACTTACTGATTATTTTTGGTCTCCTTTTCCACACAAGAAAGGCAACTGCAATAAACATGATCCCAACAACAGAGCCAATGATGATGATGATGATACGAACAGATGGATTTGGACTAGACAGGGTCTTAAAGAAATCATCTGAAATTATAAAACACAAAACAAAATAGAATTTATATAAAAACAGGTCTCAGCTTTTTAAGAAAAGTATTCATTATTAAATGTAGAAATCATGTTAACCTGGAACATGAATCTGTGTCTCTCTGGTCTGGTGGATGTCCTTCTGTTGGACTCTACAGGTGAAGCTGTTGCTGTGTCTCTTCTCCACAGTCAGTCTGCTGCTGACAGTATAGAGGTCATCAGGACCTCTGACTGTCTCTGTAGGTCCAGCAGAGAGGAGGTTTCCCTCAGCGTCCAGCCACAACACCTCAGGCTCTGGATACCAGCCTGCACACTCACAGTCTAACATCACTCCACCGGTGGTGGAGTTGGTCATCGTGACAACAGGTGAAGAGACAGAACCTGATGACAGGAAAGAGGAAGACTTTCAGACAGTGGGTTCATATTAAACCTTATGTGACATTGTGTTGTGTCCATGTGAAACTGCACCACAAGCACTATTTTAGAGGAAGATTTGAAATGTTCTGTCAAGTCTTAGTGAAAGGCCGTCATGTTCAAAATACCAGCTGTCCTTCTCTGCAGTGTTGCATCTTTTGCAGTGGAATAATGGAAATAAAAAATTAAAGAAAAAATACCAACACCTTTCCCCAAAAGACATTTTGTAACCTGCATTATCGACATTGTGTTGCAGTCTTCTTCTTCATTATATTGATGCATTGCAACACTCCAAGGCGTGTTGAGTTGTGTTAACTCCATTTAATCTATCAGGATGATATATTTCCAGCTTTGGTGGGTGATGGAGACCCTGATAGTTCCAAACATTGAGAACAAGTATCAGCACCTTCATAGAGTTTCGTTGATTTCACTGCAGTTTTGAAAGAGGAATTTGTTATCAGACGTTGCTGCCCCTACATGCCCACTAACATGGCTGAAAACAGGGTGGAGCAGGTCATCTAACAGGACTTGTGGGTCAGCTCAGGTAGTTATTTACCTGCTGTTCTTGGATACACTTCACATTTACCTTGCAGCCGGCACAAAGAGTTCCTCAGTATGTGTGACAGTTGTGCTACATATCATGACCCTGAGTGGCTCTCAGGCAGAAGCTTAACATTAAGACAATCGGAACATTTGTTACATAAAAATAAAAACTGGAAAGCAATCTTTAGTTACTTATACAGCAGGAAAACAACCTAGAGGAATAAACATTAGGTTGTCACTCTGTTTTCTGTCATGCCAACACATTCTCACTCCCAACTCGTCCAGTACGGCAGCTTGGTTACTTCTTTAGCACTTTTCAACGTGCAGAGCTCCGCGGTCAAGTTAGCAGTGATAAATATGCAACGTCTGGTTAGACTCCTCAGTGTCAGTCATCGTATTGAACCCGCCTCATACTAAATAAACATTTGTGATTAGCTCGGCCAGATACCAGTTCTGGTCAAAATCATTCTGAATGGAGAGGAGCCAGATGTATCTGCCAGAGCAAATAAAAGATGAGCTGCAGATTCGTCTGGTTCCCAGGCTACAGGTTTCCCTATAAGAGCCATCCAACTACAGGTTCTTACTAACTACTTTTAAACAGGTAGTTCATTAATGAACTCCCTTTTAAACCACACAGACTTACCAACATTCAGCTGGACAAAAGCTTCCTGCTGTTCTGAAGGAAGGAAGCACTTGTATGTCCCTTTATCAGAGATTTTCACTTCGGAGATTTTCATGGAGACGTTTCCATTTCTCAGCTCACTCACAAACAGTCTTGTGCGGTAATAATAAGATGGATTTTGACTCTGATACTGCAGTCCTCCATCACGGTGAACATGGACGTACTCTGGGTCTAAACCAGGTTTGGTCCACTCCACTCGTCCCGACGTGGCACTGATGGCAGATTCAAGGCAACATGGTAGAATGACATCATCACCTGCCAGGACTGTGATTGGTTGAGGTGAACAAATCAGCTCTGAATGTCCTACAAGGAGAAATACATCATAAAGATAACAGTGCAGGGTTAACATTTGTATGATTTGAATGATGAGAGAAAAGGACATTATAATCTTAAGGCCTGTTGATACAGTTACTGTTTAACTGGAACTGGAGCCACAAAATCATCAAAAACTGACCATAATTCATCACTATCTTGATGTTACCATCATATCATCATTATGTTTATTTTAAATACAAGATTATCCATTAAGAATTTAACGATACAGCTTCCTGCCATTATATTACAGTACATAAAGATTATTTTACTATCAGAAAAAGCCTCTCCAATAGTTCAGAATCAAGGAACAGGTGTTATTGAACCTTTTAGCAGGTGATCAAACAACATCACACAATGAGCCTGTAGCCTGAGGACAGTGAATAACACATGGTGAAAATAAAATAAAGAATAAATGTACCTGTGCAGGAGGAAACGATGGTGACTGTGTGGAAAACCAAAGCACTGAAGGAAATGAGCCACAGTTCACAGTCCATCCTTCACTTGAAACATCCTACAGGTCGAAAATTGAACACATAAAACAGCTGTTAAATAAAACAACAGATGTGTCAAAAAGTCATGAATGACAGGATGAAACTATACAACAGAGCTGATCTAAATACTAACACAGTCACAGTCATAAAAGGACAAATATACAGACATTTTAGATGTTCAGATATCAGAAATAAAAAGAGTTACTTCTGTACTCACTTTCTCTCTGAAGTCTCTTCTCCTTAATAAAAGTAAAACTGCAGAACCTGAGATCGGGCTCATGAAGTTTAGTCCATTTGCCTCACAGCTCTGCTGTTAAAGTGAAAAAGATTTTATTTCCCCTTTCAGTGAAGCTGAAACAAAGCACCCTCCCCACACAGCTGCCAACTGCTGGAACATGAACACCAACAGGAATCCCCCCCCCCCACACACACACACACACACACACACACACACACACACACACACACACACACACACAGCTGCCAACTGCTGGAACATGAACACCAACAGGAACCTGTTGGGTAAGACCTTGGTAATGACAATGAGAATCCTATAGAAATTTTAGGTATAATTAGTCTTAATACCAGGCTGAAAAGAGATGTTTCAGTGGTGAATATATTGTAGTTAAAAGAAGTAGAACACAAGTTTAAAAAAACTGGACATATTATACAGTTGGATTCCTTAATTTTTCAGACTTGTCTCCATCCCTCTTCTGAAAACACAATTCCTCAGTCCTTATGTAAAGATTTTGCGTCCTTCTTTACCAGATCAGACGCTGCTCTCAATTTCTTTCTCCCTCAGCTGTGAACAGTCTCCTCTGAACAGTTTTCTTTTTCTTTTTCACCTCTCCAGTGTCCAGATGCATTTCTGTATTTGCACTCTGATTTTGTGTCCCGGGCTTCTCTGTCTCTCCTTCAGCCAGAGACTGGAGTTCAGGGTTCTCCTGTTTTCTTCTCTCATCATCAGCTGGTTGGTTTCTCTTGGTCTCTGTGTGATAACAGGAAGCAATAAAATAATACTGTTAAATCTTTACAATTAGAAAAATAGGTGCAATATTAAGGAGTGGTACTAGAGATTTAATATTGGAGTCATGTTTTAACACAACACATGGGTGTATATCAGGGAAGTATAATCGTCTGTGACTTACTGTGTCTCCATTTCCACAAAACTAAGACAAATACAAGAATGAACACGATGCAAACAACCAATCCAGAGATGGTAGGAGCAGATGAACTAAAACTAGGTGGGTCTTGGAAGAAATCATCTGGAATGATAAAACACAGAACAGAAATATATTAACTTAAGATAGAAGTAATTTTCTAAAGCAAACGATCATTTTAATTGTATTTCTACCTGGAACATGGATCTGTGTCTCTCTGGTCTGGTGGATGTCCTTCTGTTGGACTCTACAGGTGAAGCTGTTGCTGTGGCTCTTCTCCACAGTCAGTCTGCTGCTGACAGTATAGAGGTCATCAGGACCTCTGACTGTCTCTGTAGGTCCAGCAGAGAGGAGGTTTCCCTCAGCGTCCAGCCACAACACCTCAGGCTCTGGATACCAGCCTGCACACTCACAGTCTAACATCACTCCACCGGTGGTGGAGTTGGTCATCGTGACAACAGGTGAAGAGACAGAACCTGATGACAGGAAAGAGGAAGACTTTCAGACAGTGGGTTCATATCAAACCTTATACGACATTTCTAAAAGGAAATCTGAGAGCTGATTGAAGATAGTTTCAGCAGACCTGGATTTCTTATGCAGAAATATTTATTGAAGCTCGATCGAGGAAAATAGGGGAAACAATATGTTAATCACAATGTACTGAAATCCAATTCTGAAGACGCCATCCTGAGAACAGTATTTAACCCTTTCCCAGACCTACTCAGATTCACTACCTCCAAATAAGGTTATTTCTAACTCAGCTTCACATGTGTGAGGATTCTATTTGGTTTTTGATCTAAACAAGGAACTATGACCACCTCAGTTTACCTAGAAACAGCAAATCTCTCTGTGGTCTCTCTTATCCAGAGCCTCTGAACTTGGCACCAGCCTGTTGATTCTACAACTGAATACAGACTTGTAGCTGTCTAACAGGCGTTAGAGAGTCAGGCAGTTGACCTGACCTGTGCAGCACTGTCTAATTTACCTTTAACCCAAGAGAAGGGAAATTCCTTCACAACTTGTTTGTTGTGAAATTCCCACACAACCAATATTTTAGAGGAAAATGTGAAATGTTCTGTCTCACATTAGTAAAAAGCCGTCATGTTCAACATGCTGGCTTTCTTTCTCTTCAGTGTTGCATTTTATGCAGTGAAATAAAGGAAAAATAGAACACCAACACCTCTCACCAACAGAAACCTGCATTATTTACATTTGCTTGCAGTCCTTTTCTTCCTTCTTGTTTATATTGGTGCATTGCAACATTTCATTTCAATCAGGATGTATCACCAGCAAGTATCACCACCATCATAGAGTTTCATTATTTTCGCTGAGGAAGTTGTTTCGAAAGGGGAAGTTGTTATCAGCAACACTCAAAGTGTCATTTCAACACAAATTGTGGGCATGCTCAGATAGCTATCAGTGTGTTGTCCTTGAATGCACTACACTTTACCTACATTTAACTATGGCAGACAAGTTTAAAGTAACACCAGAAGAGAAGAGATCATTAAAAAAAATGACACAAAGAAAATGTCATGCCAACACATTCTGACTCCCAACCCGTCAAGGACGGCAGCCTGGTCAGGGCCCTTTGGCGTCACTTTTTAACACACTCGACGATGTGAACAGTCACAGTTCAGTTAGGTTAAGGTAACAAAGCTACTTGGTTACGTTAGGAAACGATTGTGTTTTTGTCACCGCCTGGCAGTGCCTCCTGTTGTCCCCTAGTGTTCTCCTGTCTGTCTCCGTATGTGTCTCGGCGTGGGCGTCTCCTCCTCGTTCTCAGGTCATCCTGCACACCTGTCTGCAATCAGTTCATCACCTGCCTCTCATCAGCTCATCAGCTCGCAGTATCTCTCTTCAACCATTCTTTGCCAGATCAGTGTTACCTTTTCAGTGGTAGTTAGTCTTTTTCGGCCACTCAGTATTGTGCCTTCTGCCAACTGCCAACTGCTGAAGCATGAACACCTACAGGAATGTCAAAACACAGCAGCACATAAACCCATGACAAAGATCAGCAGATACAGACTTGTTCTCTCTCTGTTCATATCTGCAGCTCAGATAACTTCATCATGATGAATAGAGGACAAATCCTTCCAAGACAGTTTTTCCTGTCAGTTAACTTGACCTTTGATAAACTGTTAATCTCTGGACTGAGGTTCAACTCAACCATCAGGGAAAGATTATTTTTACCTTCAGTTTAGTTTCACCTCAGGGAAAAGTTTCTGGACACCAGCCTTTAGATTTACACCATAAAGTCACTCTCCTGACGGTGGAGTTGTTCCTCCTTCAGTTACTTATACAGCAGGAAAACAAACCAAGGGAAACAGGTTTAAAGTAAGAAGAAAACATGACTTACAGCAGAAGAGAGGAGGTTGTTAAAGGGTTAGTTAAAAAAAAGAGAAATAAACTGTCTTTGTGTTTAAATAAAGGCAGTTTGTGGCTCACATTGCTTCCTAAATAATCAATTATTTATGAAATCAATGTGATGAATCGAACACTTTCTATCAGTAAGTACACAGATAGTGAAGTATAAATGCATTCACATCTGATTAATAACTGACATCAACGCGTCTGATGTGCAGCTCTGTCTTTGTCTCTTCAGTGTTGAATGTGTTGCTGCTGCTGGCTCCACATGTTCACCACAGTTATGCTCAGAAAGGCGGTGAGTAGCAAAGAGTTCATGATTTGTCTACCAACACTAAAATGTTTGCAACTGTTTCACCAAATGGATTCCTTCTCACTGTCCCAAATCCAAAGTCAGGTTGACCCAAACCAGCTGAATCCCAGTTCCTGAATCCTAAACACCTGAATAACTGTTGTTCTTTTCTCCATCAAACAAGCCCTTATTTTTTAATAAGTGAGACAAGTTTTGTGTTTTGCAAGGAGGAAGCAACATTGCACCCGCCCCTGAAATAAGATTCGTATGACAGAAAAAAACAGAAAGACAATTAAAATGAAGTTTGCTCTGTTTTATTGGTCCGGATTTTCCCAATAATTTCCATAGAAATTTCCCGAACTATGTAAACTGGTACTAATAACAGGGTGTGACACAGTGTTCACTTCATTCTTTATTCATTAGGGTAACCTTACCTTAACAAGTTCTTAAACAGGATTTAATGATGCACATTCAACTGTTCTGGTCCTACATTGGCTCGTGTCCCTGACGGTGTTTGTCTCTTTGTCGTTCCATCAGAGACTTACAGGGTTTGTCTTTACAGGGGGAAGTGCATCTTTTTTCTTTACGTGATCTTTTAAATGATGAAATATTCATGTATGAAATGCATTTGCACTATAACAATAATAATCTAAACGGATTCATGTAACATGGTCAAACACACACACACCACACAGACACTTTCATTGGTTTGCCCCACCCCTTGTACTTTCGTCCCGCCCCTTTAATAACCCCATGGACCATGTGTCGTAGACTCCTGTGGGGGGCGTCATTGCTCAGCAGAGGTTCCTTTGTCAGTGGTGTGGGTTTGCCCCTTTCTGTTGGACCATCAGTTCATTGGTCCACAAAGCTGTGCCCCCCCACAAAGCTGTAACCACCACTTTCTACCATGAGGCCCTGAAGGTCAAGTGTTCGTCAGGCTGTCAGTGTGTGTGAATACATGCATGCACCGATGCATTAGTGTACGTGGTCGCAGCTATTGTGAATTCATGGCTTTCAGTCAATCTGCAAAGAGTTTCTATCACTATATTTTGATACTGATCTTGATCCCAACACAGATTAAAAACATCTTCTATTTAAACAATCTACAATTTAAAGGACTGTGTTGTGTCTTCAAGCTGCATCTGTGTGAATTTTGTTAATGTGGGTTTCCACTCACAGACCAACGACTTGCAGCTCAGGCAACTTTATCATGATGTATGGATGACAGATCCTTCCTTGACCTGAAAAACTGTTGCTCTTTGCACCGAGGTTGAACTGAGCCATCAAATAGATTATTTTTACCTTCAGATCAGCTCTGCCTCTGAGTAAAGTTTCTTCAGCTCTAACCAACAGACACAGGAAGAGGTTGTGACTTGCAGTACATTAAATCTATCTGTAGTTCTGTGTCGCTCAGACAGTCAGCAGCAGGACATCATGGAGGTCACAGCTCTCTGCATCAGAACGTGTGAGTTATCTGCCTCTCTGTCATTTCATTGGTCATATATATCAGAAAACCATAGAAAATGGAAGCCACTTAAAAGCATCGATTATTTATGAAATCAATGTGATGAATCGAACACTTTCTATCAGTAAGTAGACAGATAGTGAAGTATAAATGCAGTCACATCTGATTAATAACTGACATCAACGCGTCTGATGTGCAGCTCTGTCTTTGTCTCTTCAGTGTTGAATGTGTTGCTGCTGCTGGCTCCACATGTTCACCACAGTTATGCTCAGAAAGGCGGTGAGTAGCAAAGAGTTCATGATTTGTCTACCAACACTAAAATGTTTGCAACTGTTTCACCAAATGGATTCCTTCTCACTGTCCCAAATCCAAAGTCAGGTTGACCCAAACCAGCTGAATCCCAGTTCCTGAATCCTAAACACCTGAATAACTGTTGTTCTTTTATTTTTTTATTTTTAATAAGTGACATAATTGAGACAAGTTTTGTGTTTTGTGAGGAGGAAGCAACATTGCACCCGCCTCTGAAATAAGATTTGTTTTTGTTATTATCTGTTTCTCTGCCTCAGAAGCAGGTTTTCTTCACATCGTTCCCACCAGACTGCAGTTCTTTGAATACGAGTCTGTCTCTTTTACCTGTGAGGCCTTTGATGGCTCAGCTGTGTGGAGAGGGGTGAGGAACATCGAGGAATTCATCCCGACATGTTCCAACAGCACGGACACCTCCACCGTCACCTGCACCATCTACAACGCCTTCGAAACAGACAGCGGAGAATACTGGTGTGAAGCTGGAGGAGGAGAGAGGAGCAACTCTGCCAACATCACTGTCACTGGTATGTTTACTGGAAGTGACAAAGTCCGGATCTATATTCTGTATATGTACATGTATAAATAACAGGAAGGCCTCAAAACACATTTATGAAGCAGTTTTATAACAGTGAGCCTTTCTTGGATCGCCAGATTGTATTTAATCTTAACCAAATTTGGCACATGGCATATCTGGAAGAGCCAGTTAGATTAATTAATTTATTTAATAAAAGCACATTATTTAATATTACTGGCGTAACTCGACTTCAACCAAATTTAGCAAAAGGTGGATTTTCCCCTGGTGGCAGTGCAACACCAATGTGGTTTATTTCATGAGTGCCAACAAGAGAGTCCTGTATGTAATGTATTGCACGTATAAACAAAGTAAAAAAACTATATATTTCAGCTGGCTCTGTGATCCTGGAGAGTCCCGCCCTCCCCGTGATGGCGGGAGACACCGTCGTTCTGCGCTGCAGCAATAAGGCGACTCTCTTAAACCACACAGCTGAATTCTATAAAGATGGCCTCCCAATCAGAACCGGCTTTTCGGAGAAGATGATCATCCGCAGTGTTTCCAAGTCTGATGAAGGACTCTACAAGTGCAGCGTGTCTGGAGCAGGAGAGTCACCAGAGAGCCGACTGGCTGTGATAAGTAACCTAAAGCCCTAAATGTCAAGCCCCATTATTGACAGGCATCATAGGGCAGATTTTAGTTTAGTTTATTTGCATTAACGACTAATCCAAAAGTGCAGGTGACGTCAACCACTTATCGTTAAACAACCTACAGTACAGTTTGCTGCAAATTATTGTCAGAGATGCAAACATTTTCACAGTATTATCACACCATTCCTACAGACTGCAGACACTTTTGTTTGTTTTAATTGTGCCTCACAGCAAAACTGTCCATTACACTTTCATTGTTGCTCAGCTGGCTCTGTGATCCTGGAGGGTCCCGTCCTTCCTGTGGCGGAGGGAGACGCTGTGACGCTGAGCTGCAGAAACAAGACGTCGTCCTCCAGCGTCCTGGCTGTCTTCTACAAAGATGGCCTCTTCATCGGGATCAGCACCACAGGGAACATGACCATCCACACGGTCTACAAGTCTCATGAAGGACTATACAGGTGCAACATCTCTGGAGAAGGAGAATCTCCAGGAAGCTGGCTGGCCGTCAGAGGTGAGACCCAAGCGTGTTTCAAAATAAAAGCCCTAGGTCTGATGCTTGCCATCATGTTAAAGCAGATACTGTGTGTTGTCTTTGCAGCGCTTCACAGAGAGGCCTGTCCCTGCTCAGACCACTTCATGCTTATTCTCCTCCTCTTAAGGACTGTTTCCACTGTTGTGATGGTGGCTCTGCTGCTGCTGCTGGTGGGATTACTTCACTGTGGGAAACACTCCGAGTTACACAAAAATAACTCATGTCCCACATGAAAACACAAGGAAACACTTGAGTGAAGGACACAAAGTATACTGTTGCATTTTTTACTTCATCAACACCTTTTGGAACTACTTTTACTGACATTGTGTGTGTTCATTAAGCGAATGTTGTCTTGTAATGTCTTTCATCAGATAAAATAGCTTAAAAAGTCAAAATAAATCACTAGTTGTTGAAGTTCCCTGCTCTTTAGTGACGCGCTGATTAGCAGAGAAGCAGAAAAGGTTAAAACCCACAGAGGTGATGGACAGACGCAAGCTCTATTTTAAAAAGGCCTGCTTTTAGTTGCGTCAGTTTATGTGACTCTGGGTTTTATTCCCACGCTGCAGATGCAGTTGATAATTTGAGCTCAGACACAAACCACACGAGAAAGTTACAGACAGAAAAAAGTTGAATGGTCCTTCGTAGAAACACCAAAATGTTCACATGACTTTATAGAGAAATGTAAAGGATGATGCACGTCTTGGGGGTGAATATAACAGTAGTTTAAACAAGCCAGAATGATAAATAGTTTAAGATCAGTCTCTTTCAGCCATTTAAACTGTTCAACATACTCAACATACTTTTACTCTGGAGATTTATTTATGCCCAGTAACATTCTCTCCTTGCACTGGTTTTATATTAAATGTTGATGTTTCAATAAATTTGACTTATTTTTGTCGATTGAAGGCAAAAGGTTGAATATTAGGTTACTATGGGAACTGCTAACACCCATTCATTTCCCAAATAATCCTGGTGATTAAGTCGGTCATATTCACTGTAGGCTTCCGTCAAGGATGCACCATATTTAGTAAGTATAGAAAATAAAATAAAATAAAATTAGGGATTAATTGGAATAATGTTTTTTTTTTGTAATTTGACTGATATAAATGTTTTTTTTTAACAATGCACACTAGATTTATTGCACCAAATATAGTTCAAAGTTAATTTCCATCTGTGTATGTAGCAAAAGATAACAGTTGTCAGTTGTGGTGAAATAAAACATTTCACTTTGAAAACAGACACAATAAAGCATCAATATTATAATTGTAGACCCAATAAATCCTCACCGTGATTATACTCATGCATTCATACATGTGACATGATGTTTATTTTAATTTATAATGTTTATATGCTTGGTTCTGGTGTCCATTTTTGTATTGTCCTCTATGTGGAGGGGGCTGGTGTTTGCTGTTGATCAGCTGTTGTGTTCCTCATTGATAGATTAAGCTGTTTGATTATGTATTTAGATCTATAGGCAGGTCTGTCATGCACTGTGGAGATATTAATATATGACGTCTCTCAAAAGTAAAATAAAGACATTTGTGTTTTGAAACCACACAGTAGTTTTTATTCAAGCTTGACTGTCAACATAAGTCTGTATGTAACCATGACAACTGTTCTGGTCCTCCATTGGCTCGTGTCCCTGACTTTGCTGCTGTTTGTCTCTTTGTCGTTCCATCAGAGACGTACAGGGTTTGTCTCTGTGTGCACAGGAAGGAGGTTTAAGTTAAAGGTTGCTGCATTCATGGAGTGCTGAGGGTTTTTAAATGTTATTAAAAATATACATAAAAAATAGACGTAGAGATAAATAAAAGAATTCATGACTTACAGATTTTTTTGTTTCCATTTCCACTGAACAAAGGCAACTACAAGACAACACAAAAAGAAAATAACCAAAGCAAAGACAGTGATACAAACAGCTGAGCTGAGCTGATAAAACACAGAACAAAGCGTCATTTATGTCAAACTACACCTCAATCATTTAACAAAGTGAGCATTTCATTTAATTATTATATGTTGTATAACATATTTGTCATTAGCACCACCTTCAGGACAAACTTCACATCTTCAGCCCCACAACATGTTAAATCTGAATGTTTTAACAGTCCACAGAGTGTAGAGAAACTTCAGTCCTTTAGTATTTCTACCTGAAATGCAGATCTGTGTCTCTCTGGTCTGGTGGATGTCCTTCTGTTGTCCTGAGTGGAAGGTACAGCTATAGAAGATCTGCAGTGATTGTGTCTGCAGTACCTGCTGTTCAATGACAACAGTGTGTACAACAAGTTTAATCTAACTGAAGGAGTTTGAAATATAATGGAAGATATAAACATGATAGTTTAATGGATTATAACCAACTTTAATAAGTAGCTGTTGATTTAAACTGTAATAAGCACCAACAGTTTACTGCTGAGTAACAAACTTTAAAACAACCTGCAGACTGTCAAAAGTTAAATGTTTAAATCGGTTATTAAAATGTATGAACGTCTGCTATAGCTCAGTTCTGTACTACATACCTGTTGTAGTTCTGACCGAGTCCTTCAGTTCAGGTGTGAACTCCATCACCAACTGGCAGTTCATATCAATTCATATTTAAATACTGTTTATCTCCTGTTGGTGACGTCAGACCAGCAGCACCAGTAACTGATGAAGAAATGGCTCAGGATGCAAAGAGAGTCTAGTAATTGGAAGGTTTCCGGTTCAATCCCCGATTTAGTGTCCTTGAGCAAGATGCTGACCTTCTTTGATCAATTCATTTTTGTATAACACACACTAAACTTTAACTTTGTGTTCATGGGAAAGGTCTTGTGCTGACAACATGTTGATGGTTTCAGGTAAATATTACAGTGACACAGTGAATGAATTCAGATGCTGCAGCAGCATGGGCATAAATTAAACAGAACAATGTAGTTTAACTGTGATGAAGTGATACCTCTTAAAACAGCTGAAGCTCTCGCTCTCTGATTATGATGATGAATCATGTCTGAGGTCATTTCCACTTCTTAACAAGTCACTCATCAACACTTTTATAAAACATACAATTTCTTTTGTCAACATATTTATTATAAGCACAAAAGCATGTCCTTGTCTTTTGTCATGAACACACACAACTCCCCAGCTCTGACATGTACTCCTACAATTTGAATAATTACATCTTCTCCCTTCTTTAGTCTTTAGCAGTTACCTGCAAAACACCCAAGAACAGACACGGAATCTCTGTCTGAGAATATAAGGCTCCAAATTTACTACAGTACGTGAGTCTTCTGATTAGTAGTCTGGCCCCATTTTAATTTATAAACTACTGACCGCCCCATTGACTCACATTCCCACGCAACAAATGAGGCTGCAAGGTGGTTTAATGTACTCTGTGTGCTGATAAAAATGAATCTTAATGCGTGCATTGTCTCGTTCTACTTGACCCCCCACGACTCTAAGATCAGCGACCACACGAACTGCTACACAGTGAACCGAGGGGCCCATCTAGCTTTTTCTGTCCGTGGGTTTCTCGTGTGGTTTAAGAAGCTCTGAGTATCACTGGGGCCCAAAGCTCCTGCAGCAGACGCACTCTATTCTATACTCGAACCGTTTTCTGGTTGTGGCCTGCAGAGCGATGTCTGTTCACAAACTTCAGCCTGTAGGAAAGTCAACTTTAACTTGAGGCGTTTTCATTTACTAGCTTCTTTTTCTTTTAAAGTTGGTTCTCAGTGTCGAGTTGATTACCGTTCTCCTTCCAGGGTTTTGTGACGACAGCGTAGGTTGTCACTGAAAGATAATAAAAAGTACATCTTACACATTAGTAGCAGGTAGGTAATTATTTATAAAAACTGGCACAAGATAAATTAATTTGCAAATTAGCTTATTTGATGTTCCTCACCTGTTTGTATAGAAAAGGAAGACTGGAAGGAGGAAGGAGAGATGGTGGGGTACCTGTTTGAATGAAAAAGACAAAGAAAACATCAACGTCTACTGTACAAGTTTCCAACATCTGCAGAACTAAAGTGTGTTTTGTCACATCGTCACATTCTACAATGAAGAGCCAACTTCTAGCATACTTTGTGTCAGTAATTGAAGGAGTTTCTTCAGTTTTGTTCTCTGTACCTCTGGTGATTGTTTGAGCTTTCCTACATTGCAGTAATATCACCAGCAGCAGCAGAACCACCAAGAAAACACTGACACCAACGCAGAGCAGCAGAAAGAGCGAGGAGGCAGGATGGGGGTCAGGGGTAGGCTGAGGCTCTGCATGAGCTGCTGGACAGATAATATGCAGCATATGAGACAGGATCCTAATGCTGTGAAATACATGCATAACACATACAATAAAACACTCAAAATAACACATTCTATACAATTGTTTTCATTCCATATTTAATATGCAACATTTTTCTGAAAATGTACAGTTTGGGACACCGTCAGCATCAGTTCTCAGACATCAGTCAAAACACCATCAAAGGACTTGGGCCTCCTCATGTTTTAAGAGTTTAAGCTTTAACATGTTTGTAACTACTCTGAGATGCAACTCCGCTTGGCTGCAGAGAAGCTTACCAGTTACAAGTTGGCTTTTGTGATACTTCTATCAAGCTTAAAAACATGGAGCTTGACGCAGGAAAATGTACTTTGCTTTGTATTTGCTATATATATAGCAAATAAAAAGCAAATAATCTCTGATTTATTTTAAAACACAGGTATGTCTCACCTCTGACAGTCAGCCAGCTCTCTGCTGATTCTCCAGCTCCAGAGATGCTGCACTTGTAGAGTCCCTCGTCAGACATGAGGACACCGTGGATGGTCATGTTTCCTGTAGAGCTGATATCCATGAAGTGGCCATCTTTATAGAATTTAGCGGTCATGTTGGAGGACAACTGCTTCTTTCTGCAGCTCAGAGTCACACTGTCTCCCTCCGTCACAGGAAGAACAGGACTCTCCAGGATCACAGGACCAGCTGAGCATCGTGTTCGGAAAAATATTTTCATTACATGAATATATGTGATATTGTTTTAGGATGAAAATGTATACATATAAATCTTTCTTTATGTACTACTGCTACTAATGTAAAAAAAGTTGATATTAACAGATTTTGTCACTATTATTACTCTTATTCTCTCAGTTAGTTAGCTGTGAGCTACAACTTGAGCCCTGTTATTTGAGCCCATATTTGTTTAAATTTGTTTAAATTTGGCCCGATTTAAATTCTGCTGAATTAGTGATTAGCAGTTCCTGTTTGCTGTGTACTGATGGACGTACAAAGAACTATCACCGGATTACTTTGATACTGACGAAAACTTAAATATGTGATGATTGTCAGGCAAGTTCTGTAGGTGTAAGTGTTTTTTTCAGATTTGACTGTGTTCAGACTTCGAGAGAGGAAGTTTCAGCAGTCGTGTCTTAAGGGTTGATTGATTAATACAAAAAGAAATAATAGTAGGAAAGGCACAATTGACTTCCAAAACTGATGCCAATATACCGATGCTCAACCCTATTGCATGGAACTCTAAATATTATACTTGAGAAATAAATCAAATGATCTTCAAACTGAGTCCTCCACAGACTAAAAATGTGACTTTGCATGAAATGTCAGAGGTGTCTTTGTTTCAAAAAGGTTACTCAGAGTTTTAGTATTTTCATACCAGTGACAATGATGTTGACAGTGTTGCTTTTCTTTATTCCTCCTCTGTCACACCAGTATTCTCCAGTGTCGGCTGTTGGAAAGGCATTTTTAATGTTGCAGAATCCTTTAGACGTTGACCAGCTAGAAGCACATGTTCTAACATCTCCTTTGATCCTCTTCATCACTTCCCATCCAGTCAACCCCTCCAGTCCCTCACAGCTGACATCAATGGACTCATATTCAAAGTGCTGCTGCCTGTTTGGAACAACCTGAGGAAAAGCTTCATCTAACACAGAGACACAAAGAGTGAGATGTATTAAACCCAACATTTTTCAATGAAATGTCTTTTGTTCAAACTAAATCATTTGAAATTCAAGTGAGTTGATTGCACTTGTACTATAAGGAATGGTAATGCATATTATAGGTGTTAATTCTTCCAGAAAAAAGTTTTTAAAGAATTTGTTAAATTGTTGTAGTCCATGACTCTATTTTTAAGGCCCAAAACTACAGCAGCTACAGAGCTGTTGGGGATCATGTGATATATATTAAGATGTTAAAACTAAACCAAATACACATCAAATTGTAAAGTTTGTGTGATTAACTTCTACTTACCAACTTTTTGAGAATAATTGAAGTCAAGTTGTATGACCAGCAGCAACAACTCGGTCATCACTGGAGAGACAGAGATCTGCATCAGATGTAACATATAACATATATAGCATGTACATGTCTGTAATATCTGGTCCGTCATTGGCAAGTAGATTATAACTGTCTATATTACCTATATTATCTATATCGCCTGTGCATTTTAGATAATTAATAACAATTTTTCCTTTGAACCCAAAAAACTATTCAGTTCCACATCTGTTATTTCACAATGATCGACTCAATACATGTTTGTGAAGGTCAGACGGACTCAGTACTCACACAGTCTGATGCAGAGAAGCGTAACCTCCATGATGTCTTGCTGCTCACTGTCTGAATATCAGGCTAAATTTAAAATATCATGAAAGTCAGAACCTCCTCTTCCTCTTCCTGTTTCTCTTGTAGACCCGAGGAAACAGCAGGTTTGGGGTTTCTGAGAGTTAGAGCTCTTAAACAGAGTTTCAAAAAAAGAAAAACAGAGTACAATCACAGCAGGTGGCGCCAGAGAACCAGAGAAACGTTTAGAGCGTATGAAACAGAAAGGGATGCCAAAGAAGTGACTCTGGTGGGAAATTAATAACAAATGAATACATATGTAGTTTTAAGCAGTTTATTATAAATGCTGATCTTTATAGATATATCCATACAGGGACCTGTTTTGGGGTGTTTCCATAAAAAATCAAAACAAACAAACAAAAAACATAAAAACAAAACATGTTACATAAAAGGTACACACACACACACACACACACACACACACTCTCTCTCTCTCACTCTGCAGTAAATCAGACTCATATCACAACTTATACACACACACCTTTTTTTCAACCAGGTAACTACTTTGACAAAGACATCTTTTGTTATGACATCTTCCAGGTTCCACACCCCGTTTTACTCGTGTGTTACTGCAGTATTTTACTCAACCGCCAACGACAGCAGATAGAAGGTCTGAAGTTCAGTTTCAGCCGTTAAAGTAAAATTTATGACCTGCATAAATAAACAGAATGAAAGAAAATGAAAGTGCAATACAAGGACACACACACCTGTTTATTCTCAGTATACTGCCCAACACTGACCTTTGACACCAAGCAGTCAGTCACTCTGATGTGACTAGAAGTTGCTTTGATTGGTTTTATATACTAAAATAAAAATAAACTATTCTACATTTTTATAATGTATTCAAGTTTACAAGTTTTATATAAGAACAGCAATTACAGTGAAGCAGACATTGGCAATGATATTCTTAGATCTCAGGCTCCCTCCAACAGTGCTCTTACCTACAGTAAATGTAGGTAAGAGCCTCTTTCTGTCGGGTGTTTCTGCTCTCAGAAACCTGTAAGACACGCAGGATGAAAAAAAAATGATATCTGCAAAAACACATTATTCTAACTTTTACTTAAACTCAAAGTAAAACAATCTTGTTTATGAAAATATAGAACAAAGAGACACTGTAGACCAGTGTTACCCTCAGTCTTACCTAATCGCTTGTATAATATAAGTGGTTTTCTGTTTAAAGTGGGTTGGTACTTTCAGAGGGAACTGGTGTCGCAGCAGAGCTGGATAGTCCTGGGCGTGTCATGAAAACAAATTAAATGAGATGTCAGTCAGATGGAGAAACTTTTTATTGGAATTTATGTTTAAATAAGGTTGAAATCTGAAACCAGAACAAAAAAACAAGTTCCAATAAAAAAACAAAAGAAAGTTTTCTTCCAAATCCAACAAAGCAGGACTTAGACAAACGGATTCCTGTTGAGTCTTATTAGCTTTTCATACTGGATCAGATTGTTTGGCGAGTCTTACCCATGCTAATTAATTAAAATAACATAGGGATACTGATCAACATACATTTCTAGCCCATACTTTTTCAAAAATCAAACAAGCAAACAAGCAAACAAACAAACGTCATACTGGCTGTTTTGTTATAACTGAAAAATCTATATAAAGACCTGCTAGATTAATCGGCTTGGTAGATAATTGAGCATTGGGTAGTCCACCTTCCAATCTCTGAGCATTTCTCAAATGACAACATACCAGTGCACTGACACATGGTTGGTATTCTTACCTGTTTGTAGAGGACAGGGCGTTGGAGAGGTAGGAGGAGAAGTTAATGCACCTGCCCAAATTAGGAATATACAGAAATAAAATATGTTAACAGGTTGACAGTCCGTCAGGCATCACAAGCATTGATGCACCAACTCCACAAGTTTCTAAAATCTAAAGGATGGATAGAAAACTTTACACATGATGGGATTTTAACAAAAGTGCTTTCTAAGTTACAAACTGAATATTGAGCCAGCAGACTTAAAACATGGTTTCAATCACTGATGTAATAAAGTATTTTCTCTCTTTGAATGTTTTGTGCCTTTGCTACACATTTTTTCTGTTAATCTAAGAAATGTTTTGATTGATTAAGGGGTTGGAAATCCTTGAATGGTGTTCAAGTTAACAAAACTGATATTCTTAATCAGTTAATTGTCCGTATGCCAGTTTAACATGTTTAACATAATATAAATTCAAAGATCTCAGTGTGTCTTCTTCAAGTCAAACTCATCTGTGCTGAAATCATAATATTAGTTACCGTTGACCACAGTGAGTGTATTATAAAGCTACAGCAGCTCTGCTCGTGTAAAGCGTCTTCAGACGTGTGAACAGACTAGAACAGTAAAGATAAAACAAAATGGTTTCACTGTTCCACTCTAAGAAACCGCTCTCTCTTAAAAATAGACACTGATGCTGTGAGTTAAATGATGTTCTCACATAACGGCTAGTGTCTGACTGGAATTTAACAAAAATGTTGTTAAGCTTGAATGGATTGAAAATGAAATAAATAAAAATAATGTGAATTAAAAAAAAACAACAACTAAGACATAACTTGCTGCATTCATACTTGATGTGGTGTACAGTTATTATGTAAAATAAAATAATGTCAATAAAGTACTTTTTTCCTCCCTTTTCTTGACAACAGCATACGTCACATCCATCATGTAATCCCCTACATTTGCCTCTCGACAGCCTGAAACAGAAAAAAGAACAGAAATGAATTAGCTAGGCAAGCTGCTATGTGGATAGGTAATTGTTAGCAGTTGAGAGACAGGTATAAACAAAAGCCCATTTATAAAACACATATCCATAAAGATGTATTTTTAATTTAATATTACTTTGCTTATGACAGCCATATTTATATTTCTGTTAATCCTAACTACATATAATCTCTAATTTCATTCAACAGTATTCAGTATAACAGTCTTTTACAGTATACCTCACCATCCTATCAAGAATTGAAAAAATTCTAAATTCACAGTCATATTTACTGTACATTTCTGCTCACTTGCCTCAGTCAATCCAAAAGCAGCATAAAACTAAACATATATCTATGGGTTTCTCGTGGTATTTGTGAAAAGAGAAGCTCGAAGACATACTAAACCAATAAAAAAGTGTGTGAAATTGTATTAAAAATAAGATTATAGAAATACCTCTCTTCTTATTGTGTTTTGTGACAATAGCATATGTAGCCATTTGTGGATCAGCTACACTGACCTGTTCATACACTGAAACAAATAACAATAACAATCAAACATATATTTCAACATAAGTAGTGTTTACTAGCATTAAGACAGACACATATACATTTAGACTTAATACAGTATGTAAACATTACTATTTTTAAGTCATTTTCTCCTGAAACTCCAATGGAAATAAATGAATTCCAACCAAAGTGACAGTTTCTTGATACTAGTGGAGTGGCAGGCTCACTTGAAGATGCTACAGTACTGATATTGAGAATCAAGACTAGAGTATAGGAAGGAAGATACTCAGGGTAAAATGCTAAATAAATTATATACAATGTAAATGTGTTCATTATTTGATACTCACCTGGGTCTGATCCTGTTGTTGGCATCTCAGAGGAAAAGCACAATACTTTACAACAAAAGGAAAAATAATGGCATCAGTGAAAAAAAAGGAAATAGACATGGAGTTGGAGAACTAATAGACTAATAGAAAAATAGAAAAATGTAAATAACTGTGATCGGCAGAGAAGAATGTCAAATTCAATTGCAACAGTTTTTCCAATGTTTCCATGTTAACATTTTTAAAATCCTTGCTGTACAATATCTGCATTGGCAACTACAGTATAGCAAAGATAAGAGAAAGATTGTCGTTATGGCAAATAACCTATGAAAAAAAAGCCAAGTACTTTTATTTTTTTACCTCTGTGTTTCCGACAGTGACGTAGTCCCACCACCAACAGCAACACAGCCACACATAAACAAATGGTGAAGACAACCGGTAACAGGGTGGAGAGCTGAATGGAACCAGGGTCGGGAGGATGAGGAGAAGACTCTTGACCATCTACAGGTGTTGTATCTTCAGGTGCGGGAGTAATATATGCTGTTTACACCATGAGAAAGAGGTAGTTGGACAATATAAAGTGTTTGACATCAATACAACTAAACTTGTCTCCCCAAACATAACAAACACTCCTCAGTCAAAATGTGTCAGGAAAGTAGGGCATGTTACTGATTCTTTGTTTCCCTGTCAGGGGCAAGTTCTAGTGACTACAATCTAATTAATCCATGCTGGCATGGTTCTATAGACGGCAATGTTGGTCTTTGATCCAGACTGAAATAAATGGACATCTATCTGATGGATTGCCATGAAATTTGGTTCAGACATTCATGGTCCCCAGAGGATGAATTCTTATATCTTTGATTCCCTGACCTTTCATCTACTGCCTTGGTCAGATCACAAAATACATAATGTCATAATACCTGCAAAACAAATTACTTCCTCCTCAGCCTCAGCTGAGCATTGGATTTAGTTCTAAATGGGAAATAAAACCATTTTCTAGCAAGGCTGCAGACTCTTATCTTGCTTGTAGTCTTGTTGCTCTCCCAGATTTCTCCCTTTTGCATGAAAATCCTTAATGTATGAAATC
This sequence comes from Lateolabrax maculatus, assembly GCA_031216445.1. Lineage (NCBI taxonomy): Eukaryota > Metazoa > Chordata > Actinopteri > Acropomatiformes > Lateolabracidae > Lateolabrax > Lateolabrax maculatus. Next base: position 1,478,948 of record CM062207.1, on the reverse strand, counting down.
TTATAATCTCACAGGCAGATTGAAACCCACAGCTTTTAATGACACCTTTGCTTCACTTCTGTCATCATCCTCAGGAAAAAAGTTCCACTTTTAGCCCTGCTCATGTTGGAGCTGTACAAATAGAAAACTTTTCAATAGATGTACGTATGTCTTTCCTTCTCTCCATCTGTTTTGTACTGTGTATTGAAAAATGCAACCTCGAAGACGGTTTTCCTTTCTCATTAAGTACTCGATAATTCAATCAAATAATCAGTTAAGAAAATAATAATAACATGCACTGTTTGATAACACTGTTATGTCTCACCTCTGACAGCCAGCCAGCTCTCTAGTGATTCTCCAGCTCCAGGGATTTTGCACTTGTAGTTTCCTTCATTGGACTTGGAAACATTGTGAATGGTCATCTCGCCTTTATATCCAGCCTCACTGTAGTGGCCATCTTTATAGAAATCAGCTGGGAGGTTGTGGGGTTTGGCTTTTTTTCTACAGCGCAGAGTGACAGTCTGTCGTTCCACCACAGGGAGAGCAGGACTCTCCAGGATCACATCACCAGCTGAACAACAGGAAAGAAAATCAGTCACGCAGTAAGACCATGATCAGTCACTTATTGAGACAGGCTGTGGATCCGTGCTTACAGGGCACAGAAAGTGACTAATGTCTTGAAAATGTGTTCCTGTCCAAAAAGATTTACATCAAAACAAGATTTTAATTATTCATACACATTGTTATACACATTCACAAATTACGCAGAAAATTTGGATCTTATTTGCACTGGGCCACAAATTGGCAACTAAAATGGCAATTTTGAAAAAAAAAATTCAACCACTTTCTAGATTTTTCTGGAGCTTTCAGCCACATTTTGCCATTTTTGAACAAAATGAATAATATGAGTTACTGTTTCCTCAACATACCAGTGACAGTGATGGTGATACTGTTGCTTCTCTCTCCCTCTCCATTTTCACACCAGTATGCTCCACTGTGTGATACATAGGCAGGTTTAATGTTCAGGGATCCTGTCGACGTCTCCCATCGAGTAGTATTCAAGGGATTCTCTTTCATCACTCTCCATTCAGTTGGGCCGTGAAACCCCGCACAGTTTAATGAGATGGAGTCATAATCAAAGAACTGCAGACTGTTTGGATGAATATGAGGAAAAGCTGCATCTGTGACAGAGAAAAAAAGTACAGAACAGTAAGATATCTTTTCCCAAATATGAGATCTACTCTTTAAGAAAACTTAACATACTATCACAAAAATAAGCTCCCTCTGGTTTTCCTTCATCACTGTCAGTGTAGAAGTGAAGCCGTAAAATACAGCATGCCTCACAAGTGCAAGAAAGACTAATATTGTGCAAATAACAACATGAGCTCATTCATATATAATGTTCAAGGATTAATTAAATCTAGAAATTACCTATACAATCAATTAACAAACCTAAACTCACCTGCTTTCTGAACATAGTAACTGCTCTGACCTTGAGCAGTGAGCAGCAGCAGTACATTCACGACTGGAGAGACAAAGAAGAGAGCAGAATCAGACATAGATGTCTTTATGTGTCCAATTACTCTGAGCTACTGAAAAACACATACATGACATGAACGTGAGAACATGCAAATAAACTAAAATATAATCAGGCACTGCAGCAAAGAACAAACATCACCAATATGCTTCATCAGGTGTTCCGATTAGGTATTATTATTATTAGTTATAGTGAAAAATAGTAATTATATATTATATTATCAACCTCAAGACACAAGTGTGTATATGGAAGTTTTCAAGTGGAACTTTTTTTTCATTAATAGTATTTAATAGATAGACAAATACAAAATAAACTATAATAAAATAAAATACAAATTGAGAAAGAAGGCTTTAACCCCTAACTGTAATATGTATTAATTATGTGACACTGCCAAGTTAGTAGTTGCATGGTGTCTTTAATTTACATTTGTTTTTTCCATATTTGAGAGAAAAAACTGGAGACAGACTCAGTACTCACCCAGTCTGATGCAAAGTGCTGTGACCTCCATGTTGTCTTGCTGCTGACTGTCTGAGTGTCAGACTGAGGCTAAATATGATGTAGGTGAAGGTGTAGTACTTCCCTTTCCTGTGCAGAGTAGAGGCCACAGCAGTTTATAGCAGTGTAACCGTTTTTCAGGCCTCAGTTGCTCTGGAGGATAAAAATACTTTAATTCAGCTGTCAGAGCCTCTGAGTCTCTGAGTGCAAACAAGCAAACCTGAGTGACAGAGAGGGAAATTTAGTAAAAAATTAAAGTTAATTATTCATCTTTAATGTATTTAAATAATTTAAAGGGCCAAGTTCAGTTTATTAGCCACACAGAGTATACAGTCTCATATAATGTCTTTTACAGTTTTGGAGGAGTTTTGTCGAGTCTGAGAAGATAACCCTGATGATGTCATAGTGATGTCATCAGTGTTACCTTGGTTTTGGCTTGTAGACTACAATTTTTTTGTCAAACCTTGCATTACAAAATGCTGGAATGTAGTCTGAAAGACTTGAGAAGTCACTAGGCAGGACTTAACGACTTATCAATAACAAAGAAAGCCCTGCCCTAAAGCATACACTGCTTAATAGTTTATTTTACTCCAAATGATAATGAACTCCTGCTGTACTGAAGAAAACTGAAGAGAACTCAGGAAAATGTTTACTGAGGTAATAAATGAAATGAAATGAGAATTAGGGTTTCTCACTTCTATACAATCAGACTTCTTTTTGCTGAAAGTGGAGTCGCCCCCTGCTGGCCGATAGAGAGCATGCAGGTTTAAAGCACTTCAGCATTGGCTTCACTTTTCAGACCAGGAGGTTGCTGCTTAATATTTTATATATATATATGTATAAATACACAGAAGGCAGAATAGGACTACTTTTACATGTTCATCTGTGACTGTGTCTGGGAGAGGAGGAAATCTGGAGGAAACTGCAGTCAGAAGAGGCTGTTTAGCTGTAGCAGCAGATTAATGACCACAGTTTGGGAATGACATGTTCAGCTATGTCAGTGATGTCCACATACTTTTGGTCATATAGTGTATTTGTGGAATATGTCATACTGTATTCAGTGCAGACAATTCAATAATAAACAGGTCACAGGATCCAATGTGTAGTGCCGATCAATATTAGAGCTTTACATGTCCCAATCTGCTCTTCAGTCTCAATTGCTTTCTCATCACTTGCACTGGTGGGACATTATAATTGAACTTGAACTTTGACCATAACTGGTAGGGAGAGGTAATGAGACTGGAATAAATTAAATTAACTCTCCCACCGACGTGTGTGCTGCATACTGCATTAATGCACACGTTTTTTTTTATTCAACCAAATTATACCACAATCTTTCATCTTTCCTGAATTTAACCAAGGGACTTTTGGTGCCTAAATCTAACCAAACATGGAGCTCATGCAAAGGCCTGTTCAGGGTCCAAGTGTTGAGAGTTGTACATCAAACATCCCCCCAAACTCCTCTTAATGACTTATGTGTCGACCTAAAACATGGCACTTTCTTGTATGTATTCAAAGCAGAGGAGTTACCTGAGCTACCTCACATACTATGTTCTAGTCTCTCAATATACTGCTGTTATAATATTCTACTATATTAGTTTTGATGTAGTCTGTTTGTATCGAAATTCATTCAAGCTAATCTACAATTAACAGGTATTTATCAAAATTGATGCCTGTCAGTGGTATGCTAAAAGACATGACAAACAAATTGTGAAACAAATATTGGGACAGCAAATAGAAACAAAACGGAATAACAAAACATGTCAGATGTAAATGTTTCATCATTTCAGTGGCTGACTTGTTTACACCTCCATCTTGTTACACTTACTATATCATAGTTGGCTTGGTTAGTGGCTCAGCTGGTGGCCTTGTGTTAGTTGGATGTGTCTTTAAGTGGAAATGTAAAAAATTAGCAATCAGTGAGTAAAAAATATATTTTTCTCATTTCTAATTTTGGTTCTTATAATTATATTACGACTTTTTTGCTAAAACAAATAATTTCAAAATCTTAAAAGATTGTGTTTTATTTTTTGAGGGAAGAAACATACATTGAACTACTTTTTTTCATTTGGTATTGTGTATTATTATTATGTATAATGTTTCCTTCTACCATAACCTTTTATCTGTGTTTTGTTCAGCGTTACACATTTTCTCCGCAAAAAAGAAGGATTTGGTTGAAATAGAGATTCAGATACTGTCCCAGAATAGACAAGAACAACCTGATGCGGGTAGAGGTTTTGACTCCATCAATGGAACTAAAGAGAGGACCAGGAAACCAAAGACAGTAGTACTTGAGAGAATAACAAAAGCAAGATGAAAGTAGAGAACCACATGGTGCTAATTAACTTCAAAAGGGAGAGTACAGAGAGTAGTCAGAAAGTTCACTTTTTGTTCTATAATAATATACAAACACTGAGTCAGTTTATTATGTACACCTTTGCAGTGAATACTGTTCATCTGTAACCCAATCTGCAGATAACTGTTTTGTTATCTGCTGGTTCATTACTGACACTTTTAATACTAAGTCACCCTTGCAGCGATAATCTCTTTAGATATTAAAATCAATTTCTGAATTCTAAATAAGGATGGTATAATTTACAGAAAGGTATACATTTGTTTTGATAAAGTGCTAATTTATTTAATTGGTAAAAACTCTAACCCGACTGTCTTGAAATTAAGTTTTAATACCATTTCCTAATGTTTTCCTGCCACAAGGGGCACCCACCAGGGGTGTCCACTTTCCCCCTCATTTTTTGCTTTGTCAGTAGTTTATTTTATTGTTTATAATGCTAGGGATCATGTATTGTTCTATGGTGATGACATTTAATTATTCGTTCCAAACCTTAATAAATGTCTCCCACATGTTTTTTTTTTATATATTTAGTTACATTTTAAAACTTAAGGAAACCAAGTGTGTTTTCTCAGACATCTTTCTTTTTCTTTCTCTTTTCACATGGGAATTTTAGTAATCCCTGTACTCAAAATTGTTACACGATCAAAAAAACTTCAGAAGGTAGAAAGGGAATTTGTGGAACAACAAGGATAACTTATTAAAACAACTGAACTGATGAATGAAGTAAAAAAAACTAAAACAAAACTAGACTCTAGCCTAGTCTCCAATATAGATTATTTTTTATTGCGATATTTTAATACTGATTGCTGGGTATTATGCAGTTAGCTGATTTCAGATACAAGAAGCGAAAATGTAATGATTGTAATATTTTATGTGTCATGATCATGAGAATATGAGATAAGAAATACTGTAATCTTTTCTTACAAGCCAAGACATAAAATACTCAAATAAGTGATTTGCTATGCAAAACAACATTATATTATATTATATCATAACAACATACAATTATAAATTGATTTGATCAAACATATACAAATCATTTGTTACAAATAAAGATGAAAATATGGACCACTTGTTCCTGACTGTAATGGTGACATTACATGGTGCATTCTTTATTTGGTTTGGTCAGGTGATATCACAGCTTCTCTTCCATCCAGATAAATCAGCTGTAGAAATATAAAGCAGAAATGTTTTTCAAATGTTCGTTGTTTTTTTTTCATTGTTATCATTACAGTGATTAACATATCAAAAAGAAAATGCTTGAAAATGAATCAATAAATCTCAATCTAATTCAACCTAATTGCTGACAATTGAATCAAAATGTTTGCTAAAAGTTCACCATGTTCACTGATAAAGGCAAATGTATTTCTTGATTGATTTGAGCTATTTAGCAAAGACATGTCAGAATACTAGGAAGAATCACCAGTTGGTTTATCCGTAATGATGGCAAAACAGAGCTATACTGCATTATACATGCATATATGACTAGTGGAGCTTCCCAGTGCTCAAACATTGGGCCTTTTTCATTTTACCGTAAAAAGCTTCCATTACAGTACATCAAATTATGCAAAAACAACAGAATCATCTGTCACGTTATGCAGATGACAGCCACATGTATTCACCTTTGTCACCAGAGTACTACAGTCTTTCTCTGTCAGTGTATTGAACAAATTAGCAGGTGATTTTACCTCTTTGATTCCCAGAGTGAAGTTTTCTCAACACCAACAGCAGCAGACCCACCAATAAAATGGTGGCAATAGTCCTGACGAGGGTGTACAGTAGAACAGGAAGTTGATTGGGACAAAGGAGAGTCTCTTTGTTATATTCTGGAATGACAGTGCTAGTTTTTAAATACAAAATATAACCTTTTACCAAATAAGTGGAGTGGTAATACTACATTGAAGTTGTATATAGCACGGAATTTGAAAATTTTTGATGACTGTGTTATTATTGTTAATTGTGATGGTATCATAATTCAGTCTGATCACTTGGTGCAACTGTTTTATATCTTGTATACGTTTTACATTTGTCAGCACCATTATTTCACCTTTAAATCATGCCACAGTTCCCTTGTTTAAACCTTCAAAATTAATTTTGATTAGATACAGTTTATGTCTCACCTCTAACAATCAGCCAGCTCTCTGGTGATTCTCCAGCTCTGGAGACGTCACACTTGTACAGTCCTTCATCAGACTTTGAAACACATTGGATGGTCATGTTTCCAGTAGAGATGTTCTTGATGAGAAAGCCATTTTTATAGAAGGAAGCTGAGATGTTGGAAGAAGCGGTCTTGTTATTGCAGTGTATAGTCACAGCGTCTCCCTTCATCACAGGAAGGACCGGAGTCTCCAAGGTCACAGAACCAGCTGAACAACATATAGGATCATTATTATTGTGAATGACATGTCTATTTCTAAATGTACAGCCATATAATATTAAAAATGTATGATCACCAATGCGACAAAGAAATCAACCCTTGATATATTCTGTCATTTAATTTTAAGAACTTGAGGACAGAAAAAAATGATGGTCAATATATCGATATATCATCAATTTATCTGTGACACCCTGATGCTTTCCCACAGGAGCTTTTTCATTGTTCCATGCAGTGACTGATGACCATTTGAATGCAAGTACCTGGTAAATATGTAGTTATGTGATATTTCCATTTTACAAACTGACAAGGAATACCACGCTAGCATCATCTGGGATGGATGGGAAGTGTCCATGTCATTGGACAACTAATCCAATAGTTGGACTCAGCACTCGCCAAACAGTTTAATGGCATTTAACAAAAGATCTGGCCAACTTGAGGCGTCCTAGTATGCTTGGTTATCAAGCGCTTCTTTGTTATTAAGTACTAAGACATTTCAGAGTTTCTTTGTCTAAATTAGGACTTCAACGTTGAAATGAACACTATCTAAAAGTCGTGGCACATGTGCATTTATATATCTATCACACAGCGTGTCTGCTTCAGGTCAAACTGCTGTAACGGCATCATGTTGGTAGCTGACCACAGCGAGTCTATTTAAAAGCTGCAGCAGCTCTGTTCTTACAAACAGCGTCTTCAGACGTGTGAACAGACATGTGGAACAACGTGGTTTAACTGTTCGTCTGTTACAATAAACCACTGACTCTTAAAAATAGACCCTGATTCTCCATCTTAGCTGAAGGCTGATAATAATGATTGAAATCATGTCCGTCCAATATGCTTTAAACTGCTGATAGCCAGAACATATCAATCACAATCAATTTCAGTTCTTACTTTGTTTTAAGCTGTGAAGCCATGTGGTTTTTATTGTTTTTCAATGTACCTAAACTGCACTGTGCTTCTATGTTCCATCTTTTCACTTAATAATCCGAACAACACGGCTTGTTCCCTCTAATACTGTTCTGAAGGTTATAAAAAATTGTCTTATTTACAAAAAGTGTCCGCAGCAGGCACAAAATCACCAGACGTAGCTTCTAAGATAATAATCTTAGAAGCTAGTAATAACTCTGGATAATGTTGTTTTGCTTTGTTTTTTGTCAGCTTGTTTCTCACCTCTGACAGCCAGCCAGCTCTCTGCTGATTCTCCAGCTCCAGAGATGCTGCACTTGTAGAGTCCTTCATGAGACTTAGAGACACTGTGGATCACGAGGTTTCCTTCATATCCAGTCACACTAAGGAGGCCATCTTTATAGAAATCAGCCGGGAGGTTGGAGGCAGTATTCTTGTTTCTGCAGTACAGATTCACACTGTCGCCGTTCATCACAGGAACGCTAGGACTCTCCAGGATCACATCACCAGCTGAACAACATGAAGAAATGAACATAAATAACAAATTTTGTATACAATTTCGCTGTTACATTAGATTATTCTCTCTGTGGATTAAAGACTTGCCTCAATGTGACAGTGTGTTGCAGAAAATAAAATCTGACTGTTGTTTGAAATACGTGTTTAATGCCAACTTGGAATATTTGCAGAAGCTAATGGCTTTCTGGATAAAGTTCTTGCCAATTTTCACAGATCAAATGTCGAAAATGCATTCAAACACAAATATTTCGCTTATGCATTTTTTAAAACAGCAGCTGTTATATTAGACAAGATTTTATGTGCATACACCCCAAAAGCCCCAAAATGTTGTACTGTTGAGACGCAGACCCTTTCCAAAGTGAAGAGGCTTGTTTTGGTATTTGGGAACAATCTAAAATGACTTTAGTCGGTTGATAAATACCAGTGACTGTGATGTTGACGCTGTCACTTCTTTCCCCCTGTTTGTTTTCACACCAGTATTCTCCGCTGTCTGATGCAAAGGCAATTTCAATGGTAATGGATCCGCTTGATGTTTCCCATTGGTTAGTATTTGTTGGATCTTCCTTCAGCTTCCTCATCACTCTCCATTCAGATGAGATATCGAACCCCTCACAATTTACAAAGATGGAGTCGTATTCAAAGAACTGCAGTCTGTTTGGATCAACACGAGGAAAAGCTGCATCTGTGACAGGGAGAGAAAGGAAGACACAGAAGAGGTCTTTTCTAAACCCGTTATTTGAAGAAAAAGATGCACACGCTAACAGAATCATTAACACTGAAGTTCAAAATCAAAAGTAATTAATACACTTCTGGCAAGTAACACGCAACAATGATTATTATTTTTTTATTGTGGATTTGCATTAATCTGCCTAAAAAGAAAGAATGAAGCAACCTAATCTCAATTTGACACGAATAATTTATTTAATTTAGTTTATGTATGCAATGAATTAACTGTTACTTACCAGCTTTGTGAGCACAGTAACAGTCCTGAACTTGTACAGCAAGTAGCAGCAACACATTGATCACTAAAAAAGACAAATATAAGAGCTTTATACTAGATACAGATGAATTTATATCTTAATTGTCTGTTTCTTAAAAAAGTATATAGATAATTATTGATGTAAAGTGTGTCTTTGTATTTTTACTTACTTGCTTACTTACTCTACTGCATTTATTGTCTGTATTTCTGAGTATGGGTCTCCTCAAGTATGTGACGGTTGAACTCAATGGGTTTATTGTTAATTTATAAAATAGTTCAAACTTGATTTGGTCAAATTAAACATTATGTAATCTAAAAGATATCCCAAACCTGATATAATTCAGTCATCACTTCAAAAGAAATTACTTATCATTATGGTCACATTACATCATTTTCAGACAAGTATGCAACGTAACCTGGACTTTCTTGTCTGTGCCTATAAATAATGAGCTGAGATCAGTTGAGTTGTGCTCAGATTTACAGAATCCTTAACAGTTTGATGACATAATAATACACGGTCATTCTGTATAACAGGCTAAGAATGGGTTTTTGTAAAAGACTTCATTAAAGGTTACATTGCAGAGAGACAATGGATAAGACAACGTGTCAGATAAAATTTTGAATTCAATTAATCAAGCACTGCAAACACCTATATATTTCGCTTTTGCAGGATGAGTGCTAGAAATAGTTTTTGCTATTTTAATCATGTATGGTAAGTTGGTGGAACATTTACAAAATAAGAATTTTAATTTTATTTTTCCTTTGTAATGCCAAAAAAGTACAGCAATATTCAAAAGGGATCATAAAACATTTTGTATAATTATGATAATTTTGTATTAGTTAGCATTTATACTCACATCTATTTCTGGGACCATAATTAGGTTATTAAGAATATTGAAAATTCAGCTAATTAATGAAGCGTATGGTTGTAGGAATGGAGAGACTCAGTACTCACACAGTCTGGTGCAGAGAGCTGTATCCTCCATGTTGTCTTGCTGCTGACTGTCTGAACATCAGACTGAAATACCACTGAAGTATGACGCTAAGACCCTCCTCTTCCTGATGGGTTTCTACAGAGGAAGACTCAACAGATCCAATTATTGATACACAGAGTTTTCTATTTTATCTGGAAAACAAAAAAAGTATTTTACTGAACTAGTCAGCTGTGTTTGGGCAGAGAAGGACCTCTAAAAACTTAAATAAATTAACTAATTAAGGCAATAAAAAAACTCATTCATTCACTATACATACTTGTATAGGAGAGTTACAGATATGGAAATACAACAGTGCTCATCAACCAGGGCCACAAGTTCTCATCCACATCACACTTTCTGTCCTTTCTTGGAAACCACCTTGGAAACAATGTTTCTGACGCCTGATCATCCCTGCCAGTCTTCTGCAGACGTGTCCACACATCCAGCATTCACTGTGTCTAATAGGGACATCTGATCATGTGGCTGTGGTGGTCGTAAACTTTCCACCTCCATGAGTAAAATAATTCCTCTATAGGGTTGAAGAATGGAGAGTAAGATGGAAGGAAAAGTCACCCCATCCTGGGATGAGCTGGAAACCACTCAGACTTAAAGAGAGCTGTGAAACACCACATTGTCCCATACGATTACAAAAACTTCTGGATTCTTGAGTTTGAACAAGTCTTTCATCAAGGAATGAAAACAGGTGTTAGGAGTTTATGCATTTAAAATTCATTCATTTTTAGTTATGTTAGGTTTTGAAAGTAAATTTAACAGTTTTGAAAACAGTATGTAAAACTGCTCAAAATGCAAATTTCAAATAAAAAACTGTAATATTACAATTGAGAAAATTACATGTTTAAATACATTGTTAATGAATAGTGATCAGTGAAACAACCATTCATCTGAAAATCCAAAATCAAAACCTTTTTGTATCTCTTATGTTTTGATAAAAATTAAGCATAAAATAAATTAGACTTTATTTAAAAGTCTAATTCATCCCAATTCATCCCTTTGTTAGAGAATATATTTGGTTTAAGAGGGACGTTATAGTGTCACATGATAGGTTAAAAGCAAGCAAAATATATTGATACTGATAATATATACAGTAGACTACTCTACCAGACCTTATCTGAAAACCACCAGCTGTAGTATATGTACAATAGTATAGTATAGAGAGTATTTCATTTGATCGAGTTTGAACCCAGATGCACGACTCAGAAACCAGCAGGTTATGTAGAAGTTAAGAGTCAAACCAGGACAGCAGATGTAAACTGGCAAACAGTCCAAAGGTCAGGCAGGCAGAACAAAAGGCTGGAGCCTCAGGATAAATAAAGTACTGTCTCTTCTTATCTTAAGCACAATAAAAGTGAGCAGGTGGGCGGGGAGGTCAGGTAATGGAAATGGCAGTAAAGACAAATGAATGAATGACTAGGAGCTGGACGGAGAACTGTCTGTGTCGCTGACTGCACTCTGAATGAGCTGAAGCTTTGGAGCGAACTACAGGTACGTGAGCTGATTATTATTGATTATTTTTGTACAAGGAATTTATTATTTCTTCAATGAAATCATACTTTATGTTAATTGTATAAGGTTTTTGCATGACATTAAGTAATAATGAAAATTCTGGTTTTCTGTGCACCAAATTATTGATAACATGGTACATGTAATTACCATTCTGGATCAACCTTATGTAGGCCACCAGCTCTCCGCAGCTTAGCTGTTGGCATTATGTAAGTTTCTGCAGCTGCCTGCTCAGAAGTGTGATGACAGAAATGTAATAATTAATATTCATAATCAATAATTCATTCAATTTGTATTTTGGAATGAAGGGGCTTAATATGCTGTAATACCTTTTCATCAAAGCATTGTTTAAATGAAATCTTGCTTTTGTTCTACCCTGACATTTCTGATGTGATTCTTTGCCTTTTGAATATTTCCACCTCAAAAGGCAAGAATTAAAGGGAAAAATCTTAACATGACTTAGAGTTGACACATTCAGACGTGGTTTAGTAATTGCACCATTGAACAGATTTCCTATGGTAATAAAACATGCTTACATCGTCCTTAAGACTAAGACAAACTAGTCAGAGATGGCTATTAACCAGTTAATAACTGCTAAAAGATCACAGATGTGTATTGCTGTTTTGTGTTTTATCATTTCAGATGATTTCATTCTGCAAATATCTTCTTCGTGTGTCATTGTTGACTTTCTTTATCTTTGTGGTGCTGTCTTTGGTGCGTATACACGAAGATGTAATAATCAGTGAGTCACAAATTCATTTTCTCTTCTTCCTCCTTCCTTTATAATCCTTTATCTTTAAGTTAATTTTGGTCGATTGTCTAGTTTTGGAAAGAAATAATTCAAATGTTTAATTATGTGTGAATCATGGAGTTTTTTTACATCATTCGCAGAAGCTGTCTATCTAAATCTATTTATAGGGATATAGATATATGGAGGTATAGATACAGTATTGAAACCATGTACGGATATACAAATTATCTTTATTGAGCTGCTCTTTTGTGTTTTATCAAATCAGATAATATCATGTTCTGGTCAAGATCTGCTTCGGGGACTGTCAGCATCAGTTTAGTAACTGTCATTTCTCTGTGGATATGGAAATGTCAAGAAATCAGTAAGTTACAAATGTATTTATGATCACCTCTTTCTGAACGCCCCAACCTTACTGACCTTTTGTCTTGATAATTCTTTTATGATTTACAAATCCATTATTTCAGCAACAAAGTCGTGTCATCCTACTCACCACTCTCTTTCCTGGTAGGCTTTTAATGTGAAACATCTGCAGGAAGCATTCATATTTTCACTGACAGTAGTTTAACACTTATCTTAAAAAATGGCAGAGTAAAAACAATTGGAATTCATGCGTGAATGACAATAGTATTTGTGTTAAAAAAGAGAAACTCAGAGCAGCAGAGGGGTGAGAATGACATGACTGTGGAAATGTAAATCGTACTGAATTTTCATTTGGGCCATTTCAGCACATGGTAATTTTTTAATCAAAAATAATGTTTTAATATTCCTCTTGAAAAGGAAAGAAAATTAAAGCTTTAGCTGAAAACGAGACACAGCTCAAGAAACAACTGCAGGAAACAGAGGAAACCTTTGCAGATGAGGTACAAAAACTTGCTGTCTTGAAGAACCTGGAGTCCTGTATGACAGGGATACTGGAGAACCAGAGAGAGCAGTTCAAACTGCAACTGGAAGACATACAGAACGAGATGGAGGAGATCAAGGAGAAACTTCAGGTCCTGGAGAGGAAAATAGCAGAGTGTGAAGAAAGAAAGGAAATCGACAAAACCAAAGAATACTTAAGAGAAAAACAAAAGCAATTAAATGCAGTATGGAAACTGGACAAGAGAAAGGGAGAACTGGAGAAGCTGCAACTGAACACAGAGAAACTACTGCAGCGTACAGAAGCAGACGGATTTATTAAATTGACAGAGATGAAAATGAAATTAAAGAATGACATGAAGCAGACAAAAGAACGACTGGATGAAGAAAAGAAAGAGAGGGAGAAGCTTCAGCAGTCCTGGTTTCTTATCTTTTAACTGTTAACCACCGAGATCTGTGAGCAGCAGGCGGCACACATTTAGCATCTCGTTCATGACAGAATGTATTTCTCTGAAACAATAAATAGTTATTAAGCATCAGTCAAAGCTGAACCAGTCTGCTTCATAAGAACTGTGAATGTGTGGTTTTGATTTGACTTACAGCGGCCTGCTGACAGTCCAACAACCATCCTCAGATTTTGAATTAAACATTGTTACATCCTGATTGGTGCTCACCTGACGTCACCTTTTCAAACTGAGACCCGCCCACTTCAAAGCAGTGAGACGGGCACAGAGAAAACAGCTATAAACAGCTCGGTTTCTTCATGTGAAATAACTAAAACTGTGCTTTAACAGAACAGTTTGTGTTCATTTAGGACCCCAACACACAATATTAAGATGCAAGGTCACATAGTGTATTTTACACACACAAACTGTATACATACAAACATATGGTTAAAACCACGAGTTAAAGACTGAATTTAACTGAATACAAAAAAGCATGTTATACCTTTTTTACCTTTAGACTAGTGCTTTGTATTTTGCTGTTTGATTTTACTTTTGCTCAGAATGGATAAAAAGTGTTTCAGGTGTATTTCAATTATCAGTAATGGCTGTGCTTTTGATTTTTACATTTTTTGAAGTTGTGATTTTGGTAAATGTTTGTGTTTCACAAACATGTCTCGTAAGATCATTGACCAGATGATGTTCTAGCTAATTACTGTAAATATTAATTCAGCCCTTTGCTGATGTGATAAGAGGAAGAATACATTTTCCATAAATGAAAAAGTTGAATTGATGTGAGAAAGTCCTGAGTGTTGTGAAAGTTTGACTGAAGTTTCCTTGTGAATGTGTGAATGATTTGGAAGAGGTTGAAGATGAGTGGATTTCAATGTTTTTCTAATTGTGCGGAAGCGACTTTTAACAACTGTGTAAAAATAACCACTTTGCTTTTGCTCCACCATATGAAATGAAAAAGTAGTGAATACACCATTAAAATTGAAATAAAAATTAACCTCCTACAGATCTGCTTGGGCAATAATCTGCATCCTGTATAATGATCCCATTTTGGTGAGCAAATGGGTCAAGAGACACAAGCTCTGTATAAAATGTTTCACAATGATTACATCCATAAAAATATTTATATTAATTGATAATGCTTTTTATTACATTGCATTTGATAGGATTGTTGATATTTGCATATTATTGTATATTTATTGCTATCACCTGTCAATGTTAATCATTTTCTGTACAGCTTTAGGTTTCTGATCCATCATGCCAATAAAGCTTATTTGAATTTGAATATCTGAACAGAATTCTACCATTTAATATTAGATCTTCTTAAGATGTACAAACTTCTCAGTGATGTTTACGACCCTTCAAGGCACATCAATTGTAATCACTTTATTTTAATGTCAATGAAGAAGACAGACATATTTACAATGCTATATTTTACTGTATATGGTTGTAAATACAGCTACTTTACATAGACTCAACTGTGGCTGTGCTGTTTGTTGTTTTCATAAAATGTCAAAATAAAAGCTTCTATTTGATTTGCTGCTTTCATTTTGTTGTAAAAATAACGTAGACATTTTACAGACTGTTGGTTGTTCTGTTCCCCTTTAAAGTGAATGGGTTAATATTTAATGTGAGATCAGTCAGATATGCTGCAACGAGTGTCTTTCACTTTCACCCTCAGTTTGTGATTAATACAAGCGAAGAGAACAAGGAGGTTGATTTTATTTTATTTTTTAAACTTAACAACACATTACAATACAAATAACATAACAAATAACAGTACAGGGAGTATAGGACATTTTGTTTTTGAGTTTTTGAGCGCCTTCTGGCCAAGCTGAAATAGCCTGTAGTTCTTCTGTGCCCTCAACTACGTCACAGAACAGAATTAAATTAAACTAAATACACATGTGGGGTATCTCCTTTTCAACATCTTTATAACATAGCTAAAGTGCTGCCATTTTTCTCTCTCGCTGCATATAAGAGTGAACTGCTGCAGCTTTTAAGTAGACTCGCTGTGGTCAGCTCTCAACATGATGCCGTTACAGCACTTTGACCTGAAGCAGACACACTGTGTGACAGATCTGTAAATGTACACGTGCCACGTTCATGTCATATCAAAGTTGTGGTAATTACCAGTTTCCAACTTTTTAATAGCAGTCATATCAACATCGAAGTCATGTCAACAAATGACCACTTCATCCATCATGAAGATTTGTAGATTTTTCTATTTGTGTTACACCTAACACATTTAACAAACATCTGAACCCTTATCATTGTAGACATTCACACCAAAAAATACATACATTACAAAGTGTTGTAAAAAAATTGAAATTAAAAAAACTCACCTGCAATATACAAAAAATATCAACACAAGCTAATATGCTTCAAATTGCATACATTTTTTTAAGCAAACTGCCGCAAATTTCTAAGTCAGTTTAGTCACAATTATCACAAGAAATTCAAAGATGTTGTTGGTGATATATGTTAAACATAATAATATTACAGTACATTAAAAAAAAAAACCTTAAAACTTATTTTAGTGGTTCAGGTTTAAAACTAGACTAAACTTATTTTTTAAATCTTGAGAGTTAAATACTCAAACATTCAGCTAATCTGTTTCATCAGGACTGTGTGGGTGTGGTTTGACCAGATTTGACAGACAGTGGCATCTCTCTGGCAACTTGAATAAACAACCAACCACCTGCAAACACATTTTCATTCAAATGTTGCTAAATCCTGATTGGGACGCACTGACTAATAACTCTAACTGAGCCCCACCCACATCAAACCAGTGAGGAAACCTGAATAAAAAGCTGAATTACAGATGTCTCTCATGACGAATAAACAAACCTAACTTCGTTCATGTACTGTTCATAGTAAGAAGTTGATTGAGAAAATCAGTTGTCAGGGCTTTTAAGCAGTACAGTCATAGATAAAATACAAAAATATGAAATGAAAAATCATCACAAAGTAAATCTGTAAATATAGCTGCAGCTGAATGTTTAATGTAGGGATATCTCGTATTAGGAAACTAGTCTGATGTTTACACCTCTCATTAAACCTGCCATAAACCTTACATGTTTTCCCATATGTCTGAACAAATCTTTGTCAGCTTCAAACGTTAGACGTATTTGTCAGTTTCCTGATTCTGTAAGTTTCCTCTGAATCTCATCTCTCTCTTTTTCTATCTCCTCCAGTTGTTCAATGATTTTCTTCTTGTCGTCTTCTACTGTGTTTTTCATGTCTGTTATTTTCTTTGACACACTTACTGTTTTGGTTAGTAGTTCCGATGCATTTTGTTCCAGTTTCTCATCTTCTATTTTTGTGTCACGCAGACACTCTTTGGCCTCTAATATAATGTCTTTAAGGTCAAAGAATCCTGTTGCTTTGTCGGTCTCTGTTTTCTGATCCACTGACTGAAGCTTTGCCTCAATATCTGTGGTTTTTGTCTCCTTGATCTGCTTCTGACTTTTTATCTGGTTTCTCTGGTTCTCCAGGTCACGTTGCTGCTCCATCACTGTTTTAACCACCTCTTCCAAAAATGTCAGTTCTTCCTCTTTCTTCTGCAGCTCTTCATTTAGTTTGGACTTTTCCTTGTCCAGATTCTCCATTTCCTTGCTTTCTGCCATGAGCTTTCTCTTTTCAGTTTCAGCCTCATGCTGCTTTTTGGTCTCTACAGAAGCAGAAAAATAATGTTGAATTTAGTTTGAACCTGTTTTGTTCATGCAGTGTTTTTGTTGGAAAATGGCATGAAAATGAATAACAAAGAAGCAAAAAAAGAGCCTAATTTCAGTGAAATGACACTAAAACAAAATATTCTTTTTACACAATTTTACAGCTTATATAATGGCAGCTTATTGCTGCCGTCATGACAAATAATATCCCCTCAGTTTCATGTCACTTTCTTCTATTAATAAGTTAAGTCAATATGAAGTTTTAATGAAACAAACTGATTTTGTGAAATTACAGTAAGTTTTGTGATATAACAGGAAAAAGTGATGTGCTACACCAAGTCTATATTTAAATACTTCACCAGTTGATTAAATTCTTCAATCAAACATATTCACTTTCCCACAGATTTTTGTTAACTTCCTACAAACATGAGTTTATAAAAATGTAGCTGTAAGTGACATCTTGTTTTAGAATTAAAGAGCTATATGGTACTTGAATAACCAAAAAAATTTCTGACTTACTGATTTTGTTTTGCCTCCATTTCCATACAACAAAGGCTGCTGCAGAAATAAAAATGAGGAAAATAACCCCTATAATGCTGACACGAGCAGAAGAACAAGACGGGACCTCGAAGCAATCAGCTGAAAGGATAAAACAGACAACAAAGTAGCAGTTATAGAAAAACACACCAATAGTACCCTACTGGTACCCTACTCCACAAAAATTAGGATATTAGGGGAAAAATCACCTGCAACATGGATCTGTGTCTCTCTGGTGTGGTTGATGTCCTTCTGTTGGACTCTACAGGTGAAGCTGTTGCTGTGTCTCTTCTCCACAGTCAGTCTGCTGCTGACAGTATAGAGGTCATCAGGACCTCTGACTGTCTCTGTAGGTCCAGCAGAGAGGAGGTTTCCCTCAGCGTCCAGCCACAACACCTCAGGCTCTGGAAACCAGCCTTCACACTTACAGTCTAGCATCATTGTACTGCTGTTTAAGTAAATCCCTGCTATGACAGGTGAGGATATAGAACCTGATGATGGGACACAAATGTACACATTTACAAAAATGTTTTTTAAACTGTTACATTCTTACACAGTACAGTGTACTGTATGTGAACAATTCTAGCTGTAATAAAAATGTTGCCAGCAATGCCAATAAAAGTCTTTGGTGGATAAATGTTTGGTGGTGTAACACCCTCTCCTGGTTGGAAATTGAACTGCTGTTGCAAAGCTGACCAATATTCCACACCTGCAGAGTCATAATGCTCCCATAATTAACGAAAAGAACGGCAATACATGTTGTTTCCTGCACTTTAGAGTTCACTCTCTCGAGCTCCATCCCACATTTTCCTGCTATGATGATGATGGTGACGCACCACATGATTAGAAATTTGGATTTTATTAGATGTTAGACACACACACATTGAAACACATACATGAGACCTGCAGCACTGCAACATGAATCTACCAGAAATGATTAGACTACATATAATTTGGATGCAGCCAGACTTTGGTCTTGGGCCCGGGTCTTGGCTATTAGAAACCAAATGGACTTGTGAACACACCCAAGATTTTGAGTTGGTCTGAACTGTAAGTGTCCAAGATCGAGGTGTTTTGATTCCACTGATTATCAGCTGAAGGAACAAACCATCCTCATACTGAAAACGACAGAATTAACATATATGAACGTTTTCAGTGCACTCTACAGGACTGGACCAACACGTCCACCTAAACGACAGAAAAGGTCAATTACCAGTGACTCCCAGCAGTCTCCTGGGTCAGTGTCCTGTTCGCATGACCCATTCATCCACGCCGACCTCGACAACTGCAAGATGACGCTTACGTAAACAGTGGTCGATTTAACCACCTTAAATAAACGACCACTTGTTGTTGTTTTTTGTATGAGGACGGACTGGTAAGAATTATGATTGTTTTTAGATTGAACTCGCAGCCATTTCTGACTTTGGCGACTAGTGGTAATATTAAAAATGACAAAGAGGCATACAGGACAAAAAAAATCTACACATTAAAACTTACACCCACTTACCAACAACAAGCTCAACAGTAGATTGTTTATTTTGTGAGGGAAAGTAGCATCTATATATTCCATTATCAGAGTGTTTCACTGCAGAGAGGTCCAGTGAAAGGTCTCCATGCTTCAGCTTCTCCATGGACACTGATGTTCTTCCTTTGTAAGATGGGTTTTGGTTATCCAGAAGGTTTTTACCTTCATGCCACACATGGACAAATCGGGGCTCCAGGTCTGGTCTCCCCCACTCCAGACTCTTGGAAACAGCATCTGCTGCAGGTTCCAGGTGGCACGGCAAGATAACATCATCACCAACTAATGCCACTATTGTTTGAGATGGTCCAACCCCCTGAGGCTGGCCTGGGAAGACACAGCACAACATTTAAAACCTGCAGTCAGAACTAAGTCAAGCACAGAATTACTGAGCACTTATGTGTTCATTTTAATAAAAAAAAAAAAAAAGATTAATCTTTATTTATTTTCCTCTGTCATACAGGCTTCACCTGTGCTGATGTGTGTAAGTTACCTCTACCTGAGTCTGTCAGTAGAAGGAGGATCACAGTGTGCTGGAAAACCAAAGCACTGAGGTAACTGAGCTTAGGTTTAAGGAACAATCCATGATTCAGGCAAACCATCCTGGAGTTCTGTGGAAAAAAAGTAAAATTGGAAAATGTTTACTACCAGAAAGAGTGCACAATATGGCAGTATACACAAAAGTCATCACACACTCTAAGAAATTAAATGTTACATTTAGTTATGTCAACCGGTCCAACACAACTGGGTTGAATAAAGGGAAAAGTACAAGTCAGTTGATGCATCATACAGTTATGTTTCATTTACTGCCCTTATGTTGAATTTACCTAACACGATAAGTTTATGAGTTTAAGTTTATAATGAGTTGCATTTATGTTTTTGTTACGATTTTGTTGATTGTACTTAACATGAGAAAATCCTGGTTGCTCTATCAATGTAAGTGAGCCAAATAAATACTCCTTCAGGCATTAAACTTCACCTAACTATGTGCTAATCAAACAAACATAACATGGAGTGATATTTTTGTCCAAAACCGTTCAAGGTATCAAGACGTGAAGCAAGAAACTCTTTGATTATCAGAAATGAAGTAATTCATTAGCTTCACAACAAAACTATTCTGTAGATCAAACAACATCAAGGTTTCATTTCTTAGAGTGTAGTCAGTCTCCCCAAAACCAGAATATCCTTTGAGATGTTCATGTGATTTTGATCAGGCTGATGAATCCGGCTGTTGAAGGAAGACAAGGCCACTGCCCTCAGGCTTTGTTCAGTGTCGTTACACACTGTACATTAAACGGTCATTGATGTAGACATCTGAATATTACACCCATATGTGAGTGTAGAACTTCATTCCTAACTACAGGCATTAATATGTGAAATTATATTTGTGCGTCAGTACTAAAAGGGTGTAATGGAAAATTTAAGGCATGGAAACATATTTATTTGCTAGCACATAAATTATGATTATTGGCTACTGGCGTAAGGAAGCACTGGGGCAATGCTAAGTAGGCACGCTGCAGCTGCAGTTTTTTAACATAGTTTTGAGTACCTTCATGAATTCTGTTTGTAAATTAATCTGTACTTTATTAAGTTGTATTCTAGTTATGTTGGTGGGTAACAAGCTATTTGATGCCAGATAAGCAGTTGCTACTATTCTAACAAAGCAGGTTACCAGCTACACAGCAAAGGCATTATTAATCATTGATATATCTCTTTTAAGAAAAAGGGCTTTAACTGTGCCCCTACATTTTTACCTCAGTAGCATGAGTGCCTGCCATAAAAAGGAAACTAAAAGAAAGAAACTCATAGCATGTAGTATATGTGTTATTAAATGAAACACATGAAAAATAAGGATAGGGTAGAAAACATATAAATGAACCAAACACACTATAAGACATAGTTGGCAACACTGTTGCAGGTGCAGAAGCAGCTTTTATCAACTGTATAAAAAACAGTTTGCTTTTGCTCCACGATATGAAATGAAAAGGTAGTGAAAACACCATTTAAATTGAAATAAAAATATATTTACTCACCAAAAGGCACTCACCTGTTGTATCTCTGAGTTCTCCCGAGACTACAAAGCTGTACGGCCAAAGTCCTTCAATTAAAGAACACATGTACTTTGACCTGGTTTATAATGTTTGTTCTCTGCAGGTATTGTATTCACTTCTTCGCTTCTAGACTGTATTCAAATAATCATAGACACTGTAACTGAAAGTTGCAAATATAATATCAATAATAATTATAGGCTTTTATACAATAATTGACATTTGCAGTTGTTCCTCTCTAACTGACCTGTGGTTGTACTTGGTTACCGTGCAAATGCCAATAATCTGCATCCTGTACAATGATCCCATGTTGGTGAGTTAATGAATAACAGGACAGACTTCAACTGTTTAATATCAGAACTTCCTAAAATGTACAAACTTCTCAGTGATGTTAACGACCCAGTTCAAGGCACATCAATTTTAATCACTTTACTTTATTTCCATGACTAGGACAGACATATTTACAATCATATACTTTATATGGTTATACATATCGTTTGTAATTGTACATAGGCTCAACTGTGGCTGTGCTGTTTTGATAAAATGTCAAAATAAAAGCTTCTGGCAGGGGGCATTCTATATATACAGTATACAAGGGACAAGACCCCACCACCCCGCTGATGAGCGCACCCATATGTCCAGTCTGCAGGGCCCTCGGAACAGGTTGCAAGGTGCCTAACACAGGTGAATGTGGGGACAGAGTACACCAGAATTATACAACTTTGTGTTCATTGATCCTCAGTGACAATACAATATGTATTTCATACTTGAAAAGGGGCACTATATCTTGATCTGCAGTCAACGGCTCTACCACTAAGCTGTGCCACCTGCACCACTTTTATTATGTGCAATAAGAAGTTACTCTTTTTATGTCTTTGTCTTATTCGGTTGCATGTTTTAAAACAAAAGGAGTTTTACACACATTATCAGAGCTGAATATTTGATCACTGTAGTGTACATTTGATGTAGGCTAGTCTTGATTTGAGTGTTTACAGTGGTCATTTAAAAAGGTTGTAAAGTTCTTCAAGTAAATTGTAGCACAGCATGGTCAACTTTAAATAAAATGTTATTTCCCAACAACATTGAGGCTAGTGAAAATGCTAAGTGGTAAAACTATTAGCCACAGTTGCTGGTCAAGCCCTGATTGTATTTTTTCTGTTTTACTCTAACACCACTGACAAAAGACATTTTTTGGAAAATGTATATAATCGGTTTACAGAAAAATTTGCAAAGAAAACGAAACTTCATGTAGAGATTTTACAGACTGTTGGTTATTCCGTCCCATCAAAGTGAATGGGTTAATATTTAATGTGGGATCAGTCAGATATGCTGCAACAAGTGTCTTTCACTTTTACCATCAGTTTGTGATTAACCGTTGAACTTAAGACACAATACTAACTGCAAGGTAAATGATTACAGGTGATAACAAAGATTTTACTAGATACCACATCAATAAATTGAACTGTCTGTTCTTTCCTCACTTCCTTTGATTCACGCCATCTCACAGTAGGAAGGGAAGCTGTAGGATATTTAAGCCATGAAATAACTTGGTGCAATAGCAGAACCTTTTCCAGAGTTTCAGAGTTACTCCAGTTACCTTTTTGATCACATTTGCTATTAAAAGCGCATGTGCTGTCCTATGTGCTGCTTTCAGATCAAGACAAGTGGAATATCATTGGTTGATACATTTATTAATGTTTTAATACAAGATATGTAATGCTCAGTTATTAAAACAACATAGATTGTAAGATACTGGACACTGACTTGTTATTTATGTAAACGCCTGATTTGAAAATCATTTGCTAACCATAATAGTCATAACATATGCAAAACACACCAGTAACATCAGACAACGACCCCTACTGGAGTGTAATACCTGCTCCCATCACATTGTAGGGATCACAGTGATGCTTTGAGCTAAATACTAATGTCAGCATGCTAGCATGCTCACAGTGACAATGCAGGGCTGCTGATGTTTGGCAGGATTCATTTTACCATTTCACCATCTTAGTTTAGCATGTCACATGCTAACATTGGCTTATTAGCACAAAACACAAGAACAGCTGAGGCTGATGGGAAAGTCATAAGTTTGGTCATAAGCAAAAGTACTGGACAAATTATAATTTTTACCTGATGATGGCAATTGATGAAACCTAAGGGTTCAAATGTTCAAGGTTTATTTATTTATCATTTTACAATACAGGGAAGACAATGAATCTGTTCCACCAATTTAACCATGTTTGCCACATGTTTAGTTCTTCCAAGACACAAGACTTGTCCTGCGTCGCAATGATAGTCCATTACTTGTTGTGCTGATGTATGTATGTAACTTGTTCTCAGGTCTCTCTTGTAAAATAGATTTTGATCTGAAAAGGACTTCATGAATAAATAAAGCTTATACTACTAAACTAAGATCTCTCTTAAATATTCATAATTTACTTACATGTCAATACAATAAAAAGTTTGTTACTCTGAAATGTAAATTGTTTCATTATTATTCTTGAACAATTTTGATGAAAAAAATGTAGCGTGTTCAGAGCAGAAGATTTCAGAGGAAAAAGTTTATGAGATCTACTCAGGAGTGAACTATCAAAGGAGGGTTTTGATTTTAAAATGTCCTCATACTTTTTTTAAGCAGCTAAGCTTCAGCTCAGTACAAAGCAGCACGGTGGCCTGTCAACAGATCAGGTGTGTTCACAGTGGTTCCTTTCCTTTCCACTGCAGCTTGGATCAACATGCATGTCATGTTAGATTTTACACGGCAAGAACAATATTGCATGCAAGTCTTAACACTTAGCTTAGAATCACAATTTCAAGAGAACACATGTCTAGGGTATACTGTATATTATAACAAATAATGATGCTGATCCATCAAGATCAATAGGTACTGAATCGTGTCCATATCTTTGGAATAATTTAGACAAGTTCACAGAAAACACAATTTAGAGTTGGAAAAGTAAATGTCAGGATTTGCAGACATTAGGTTGTTCTAAGTGATGATATAAATTAATTTCACTGATATTGTTAAATCTCAGGCTCGAGACAATGAGATTAAATGAGTCGGTTTCCCGACACTATTGTTAGTTTTTCAGTTATTTTCCACATCTTTAATTTTAATCTACCTTCAACGTTGTACTTGGCACTATAGATGTGTTGGTAGCTAATTTACAGACATATGAAACCTTTGTGGACAATAGAACTACATCATACCTTCTTTATTTTAAAAGAAATAAGAGCATATTTTGATAAAATTGGGAGGTAATAGTTTTTTCTTTGTTGATCTGGCAATAAAGAAGAAGGAAATGTTTGAGATGTGTAATAAGTGGCTGATTTACAGCAGAGGGCAGAATAGGACTACCTTTACATGTTCACATGTGACCGTGGAGGAATCTGGAGGAAAACCTGCTGCCAGAAGCAGCCATTAAGCTGTAGCAGCAGATTAAGGAATGACATGTTCAGTTATGTCCGTAATGTCCACATACTTTTGGCCATATAGTGTATTTGTGTAATATGTTAAACTGTACTCAGTGCAGACAATTCAATAACGAACAGGTCACAGGATCCAATGTGCCACAATCAAGTGTAGAGCCGATCAATATTAGAGCTTTACATTAAGCCTGATGACATCACTATGACATCATCAGGGTTATCTTCTCAGACTTGACAAAACTCCTCTAGAGCTACAGAGGACATTATACAGAGACTGTATACTCTATGTGCTGAATAAACTGAACTTGGCCCTTTAAAATATTAGAATAAATGAAATAAATAGTTTTTTAGACATTCCCTTCTCTTCAATTAAGGTTTGCATGTTTGCACTCAGAGACACTGAGGCTCTGACAGCAAAAAAGTATTTTTCTGAAGCCTGAGAAATGGTTATACTGCTATAAACTGCTGTGGCTTCTGCACAGGAAGAGGAAGTACTACATCTTCACCTACATGATATGTAGCTTGTTTTCAGCCTGATGCTCGGACAGTCAGCAGCAAGACAACATGAAGGTCACAGCACTTTGCATCAGACTGGGTAAGTCTGCCTTTATTTTTTCTTCTGAAGACAAATCTAACAAAAATACATATGCTGTATAAATGCAATTGAAATTTAAATAAATACATTTAAATTTAAAGGAACATTATCAAATTAACGTGTATTATCAGTGGTGATGGTGAAATAAGACTGTGTTCCGCAGATACACCTCTTACTTCTTAAGTGACTTTTAAAAAGATAACAAAAAACATATTATTTAAAATGTCAAATTGATATTAATTATCCAAAATATATTGTGCTTTCTGATTCACTGCTCTCCTCTTTTGTCTCTCCAGTAGTGAATGTACTGCTGCTGCTCACTGCTCAGGGTCAGAGCAGTTACTGTGTTCAGACAACTGGTGAGTTGTTAATTAATTGAATAAGCATAAACAGATAATTTCAAACCTTTTTAATCTTTGAAAATTATACTTGAATATGCTTAGGTTGTCATTTGCAAAATGTTAGTCTTTATTGTACTTCAAATGTGAGACATATTTTACGGCTTCACTGAGTCAAAGGGAAAACCAGCGGTACCAAGCAGCTACTTATGGTACGCAACAATTTCTAATTCGAAGGTGGATATCAGAAAAGATATTCTACTTTTCTGTACTTTTTTTCTCTGTCACAGATGCAGCTTTTCCTCATATTCATCCAAACAGTCTGCAGTTCTTTGATTATGACTCCATCTCATTAAACTGTGCGGGGTTTCACGGCCCAACTGAATGGAGAGTGATGAAAGAGAATCCCTTGAATACTACTCGATGGGAGACGTCGACAGGATCCCTGAACATTAAACCTGCCTATGTATCACACAGTGGAGCATACTGGTGTGAAAATGGAGAGGGAGAGAGAAGCAACAGTATCACCATCACTGTCACTGGTATGTTGAGGAAACAGTAACTCATATTATTCATTTTGTTCAAAAAGGGTTAAATGTGGCTGAAAGCTCCAGACAAGTCTAGAAAGTTGGGCTTGAGTTAAGTTTTGCATGTTTTTACTTGTTCAGCTGGTGATGTGATCCTGGAGAGTCCTGCTCTCCCTGTGATGGAACGACAGACTGTCACTCTGCGCTGTAGAAAAAAGGCCAAACCCCACAACCTCCCAGCTGATTTCTATAAAGATGGCCACTACAGTGAGGCTGGATATAAAGGCGAGATGACCATTCACAATGTTTCCAAGTCCAATGAAGGAAACTACAAGTGCAAAATCCCTGGAACTGGAGAATCACTAGAGAGCTGGCTGGCTGTCAGACAGAACACAACTTTGTTATCAAACAGTAAATATATATTTAGCTTATTACAGTAATTTATCAAGTACTTCATCAGAAAAGAAAGCCATTAAATGTTATAGTATTCAATTCCATGTTCTTGTTTTATATGTATGAAGTTAAATAAGAATAATTACAAACTTGAAGTGGATGCCAGTGCATCTTCCACGTTGCAAAGCTCATTACAGAATGAATGTCTGAACCAAATTACATGACAGTCCATCTAAATGTTGTCAATTTATTTCAGTCTGGACCAAAGACCAACATTACCATCCCTTGAGCCATGCCAGCATGGCTTTGTTAAATTGCTAGTCATGAAGACTAGGTTTTCAGACATACATTTTTTATTTATTTTAGACAATCTGAAACTTTTTGCAAGTGAAAGATTTAACATTTTTTAAGTGTATTAATATCAAACACTTGCATATTGTCAAACCACCTTTCTTGTGTTAACAGCACATATTACTCTCACACCTCAAGATACAACACCTGTAGATGGTCAAAAGTCTTCTCCTCATCCTCCTGACCCTAGTTCCATTCAGCTCTCTGCCCTGTTACCGGTTGTCTTCACCATTTTCTGTGCGGTTGGGCTGCTGTTGGTGGTGGGACTACTTCATTGTCGGAAACAAAGAGGTACATAAAAAAATTACTTGAGAGAAATATAAAGTATGCTTTTGTTGTAGTGTAGTTTCTTCTGTATAGACTTGCCCCCTAAGGAAACTGTGACAGCACAGCACAGTCATCATAAATCTACAGAAGCATTAAAACAGATGGCCATATTCACTACGTGTCTTCTCTAGCTTATCCTGAAACTAAGAGTATGCTTAAACCTGTTAGAATTGGTTTTGAACCATGTGAATGTGGCTCCATTGTTACCCACTTTCACCACACCTCTATACAAAAGCAAAAATACAGAAAAATGTAAAGGTACAGAAAATTTGATTTCAGGATTACCCCATACCTGCATATAGATTACATGTGATGTACAACAACATCGCATAATATCAAGTTAGCAAAATTCAGTTGCTTCTGACTTTTCTCACGGAAGTTGACCCCATGATGACATGGCTGTTAATTATATGCAAATAAAATCAAGACAACAATCAGTCTTAAGTTGCCAAGGTTAAACCAGCCCTGTATCCAAGGAGTATTGTTCAAATTGGACAATTCCATGTTACGTTGTCATTTAAACTAATCTGTAGTTTTGCAGAATCGTCCAGTACTGACATTCTTCTCTTCGCATTTACATGAATTTAATTTAGGTAAGACAGCAGGTTAATTAGCCTTTTAGCCTGGCTGGATTCTCAGTGCTTAATATGTGCAAGTGAGGCTGTAACTCTTCTAGTATCAAGATAATCACTTGATTTGAGGAACATTTTGAAATGTATTGATTTCCATCTGAGTTTCTAAAGAAAATTACTTGACTAAACATATGTCTGTTGTAATGCCACTAATTCCTACTTCGGTTTAAATGTTAATACATATTTTTTTTATTATTCTTATTTGTTTCAGTGTATGAACAGGTCAATGTAGCTGATCCACAAACCACTACAATTGCTAACATCACAAAACACAAGAAGAAGAGAGGTATTTCTTTGACATTATCTTATTAGCTTACTACTGTATGTCTTAGAATGTGTTTAGGCAATAGTGAAAGTTTGAGCTTCTCTTTTCACAAGTCACATGAGAAAACCATAGATACATGTTTAGTTTCATGCTGCTTTTGGTTGAGCAGAATCACGACTGGGGCACTAAATCTGAAAATTAATCTTTTAAAGCCTTGATAAGATGGTAAGTTATACTGTAAAAGACTATTCTTACTGTTGAAAGAAAAGTGTTTATATAAAGTTAGGATTAACAGAAATATAAAGATGGTTGTCATCAGCAAAGTAATGATAAAAATACAACTTTTATATATGGGCTTTTATTTATAACTGTCTTTCAACTGTTAACAACTACTTATCCATCTAACTGCTTAATAATTTATATCTAGTTCAAGAAATGAAAGGGATGATGGTTTATATTTATTTAATGTTTCAGGCTGTCGAAAGCCAAACGTAATGGATCACACGGTGGATGTGATGTATGCTGTTGTAACAACAAAGAGAAAAGTGAGAGGTACTTTATTAACTTCATATTTTACTTAATATTACTTAATAGTTTATTGACAGTATATAAGAATAATTAATAAGTAATTGTAGAGCACAAACCACATCTAATATTTTATGCAGCAAGTTATATTTTGTTTTTTAAATTTACATTTCAATAATCCATTCAAGTTGAACAAAACTTTTTGTTACGTTAAAGCTTCATTGAACTCACAGCATCAGTGTTTATTTTTAAGAGAAAGCAGTTTCTTAGAGTGGAACAGTGAAACCACTTTGTTCTTTTTGCTCTGTTTTAGTCTGTTCACACATCTGAAGACATGTACACGAGCAGAGTGGCTGTAGCTCTCAAATACAGTCACTGTAGTCAATCATCTAAAATTATTTAGCACAGATTAGTTTGACTTGAAGAAGACACATTGAGTGATAGATTTTTAACTCTTCATTAATTGGACATTAAATTATGTCCCATTAATGTATCAGGACCTATGATAAGAATATTTGTTTTGTTAGTTAAGTTGAACACAATTTGAGATTTAAACAACCCTTAATTCCAGCCAGCTAATTATATATTTCAAAAAACTTTTATTGGGTTATCAGAAAAATAAATTGTTCTGTTATTTGCAAAGTATTTCTTTAATGTGTAAAGTTATAAATGTTTTTTATAACCTGTCCTTTGTGTATACATATTTTTCAACAGCTAACAACTACAATGCCAAACTGCTACTTTAATAGTTTGTGTATTGTTTTTAGTTTTTCTCTTGAAATACTGGATAATAATAATGGTTATGTATGTTTTTCTTTTATATCTCAGTGTCTGGAGAGGCAAATGCATCTGATTCAAGCATAGCAACGTATGCTGTTGTTGCAAAAAAGCAGAAGGAGAGAGGTATTTTACAGCATAAATTAACTGTTATCATACAAGGGTTTTAAAAGGTCAACTTCATATTACGAAAACGGCCAAGTTGAGCAACTCTGCTCATTTAATAATTATAAATTCAGGAGCAATGACAAAAGTATGTTTAATCAAAATAATGTTTTCATAAAGGTCAATAAAGTTAATTCAATTAGATAACAATTAGATTAGATTAATTAGATAACAAATCATACAGATGTACAATACTATGACAAAAAATAAGGTTATATGGAAGTTTGACTGATGTATTAGTCTCTAAACATGTCTATTTTTTTTGCAATGCATGTAATAATTTTTATTGTTTCTATCTTTTTACCATGTTGACAGATATAGTTCTATGTGTCTTATAGGTCACTGAGAGCAGAAACACCAACTGAAGGATGGAGGAGCAACTCTGTTAAAGCTCTGTTAAATTGAGTGCACAAGACCAAGAAGGAATCACAGCCATATTTAGGGCTACTACAGTAATTTGTTACTTTTGAAATGAGCATGTAAATTTTATGAAAACAGTTAAACATAGTGCAGTTCAGGCACAACCTTTAACATTATAAGCTTTATAATGAAAGAAAATGTTCAAACTGGAAACAAGTTGAATTTTTTCTATTATTAGTCTTAAGTAGATTGGTTGTTGAGAGCATTTTAGAATAGATTGACATGGTTCTAAGTCTCTGAGACAATCATTAGCCTTCATCTGAGAGCTTCAACTGACAACAGCATCAGAGTCTATTTTTAAAAGGTAGTGGTATATTAAAGTGTAACAGTTAAACCACATTGTTCTATCTGCTCTGCCTGTTCACACGTCTCAGGATGCTGCTTAAAAAAACAGGGCTGCTGCAAATTTTCAATAGATTCTGTGGTCAACTATTAACATTATGACTTCACATCAGTTTAAACTGAGTTTAAACACTGTTTATGCAAAGATTATGTATGATCGTCAAAAGTTGTGATTGCATAGTCAATCATTGTGAAAAGACACACAAAACAAAATAGTGATGATGAATTGGTTACGGAACTGGGACTAGCCATGTGGCTCACTGCTGCCCCCCTGAGGCCCAACATTGTTTGGGAAAATTATTATTTTATATATTACAATACTGTATGTGCATAGTGTGGACACCAGTTTTATGAAGTTCTTTTTCTAAGTCATGTTTGAGGTTTTGAGAGCATGTGACCCAGATTACATTCTACTACATTAACAAATCACACACAAATGACAACTACACATTCTAAAAAAATGTGTAGTTGTGATAGTTTAAGTTTTCTTGCAAGACTGTCAACATTCTTCAAAGAAACCATATAGGTGAATTCCAGTATTTTTCATCCTGTGTCTTATTTTCATAATTGTGGTCATGCTGAAGTTGAACTCTTCGTAGAAATTCTGAGATTATGACACCGGTAAAACAATGTAAATTGATGCTAGCAGTGTAAACCTCCTAAAGCTTTCTAAATAAACTCCTGGTGACTTGCATAAGGCTATACTTCCAGGGCTAACCGAACGGCTGCCTGTTCATCGGCACACACTGGTTTGTGTATTTGTCAGATGCTCCAGGTCCCTGTTAATTCTGTACATTCTAAAGAACATTAGGAAATAACAGGGTTTGTTTGAGTTATTGTCTTGAACTGAAATTCAAGAAATGAATAATTATTATTATAATTAATTATTATTAGGACGATCATAAGTCATTTCATTTGATGGTTGACCATGAAGAATCATGCTATTTATGAAACCACAAGTAAGAAAAGTTTATTACTTCAGGTGAATAGATAGTTTGCTACTTGGCTAACCACACAGCTACTTTGGTTGGGTGGCTGGTTGCCTTGTTAGTACATCCCTATGCCGTAACGTCTAATTCTATGTTTACTTTTGGTCTGACTCTATATAAAGGATATAAGTGAAGTTAAAGTTTCAATGAGGCTTAGAATTTTCATCTCTGACATTCTGAGTTTCTTTGAATCTCATCTCTCCATCTATCTCCTTCAGTTGTTTAATCCCTCCTTTCATTACTTGTAATCACATTTTATGTCCGGAAATTTTTGATCCTTTTCCACACAAAATAGAAAACTGCAAGAATAAACAAGAAACCAACAGCCAATCTATAGCACGCCATGAAGATATCATCTGAAATGACAAAACATAGAAGAGAAGAAAACTAGGGTTGAATGGGGGGGGGTCACTTCACATTTTTCTCACTTAACTCTTGTGGTAGTGGTATCCAGCTTCTCAGAACCAGGCTTAAGGTTTGGTTTCAGAAGTGTGAATATACTGTTAACGGTAAATACTTTCTACCAAACAAA
Source organism: Lateolabrax maculatus (assembly GCA_031216445.1). Taxonomy (NCBI): domain Eukaryota; kingdom Metazoa; phylum Chordata; class Actinopteri; order Acropomatiformes; family Lateolabracidae; genus Lateolabrax; species Lateolabrax maculatus. The sequence goes on along the minus strand of CM062207.1, from coordinate 1,446,862 downwards.
TTTGCCCATTTAAGTTGCTAAAGTTTTAGACTGGGAGCAGATGTTAAAGAACAGAAGCTAGCAGCTCTATGAGGCTGTGCTCACAAGAACAATACTGGCATGCAAGTATAATGTTTACCATGTTTACCACCTGAGTTTTGCATGTTAGCAAAGTGGTGGACTGACCAATTGACTGGCTGACAGACATAAACCCTCTAAAATGGGACCACATTTGATCTACATCTACATGTGATTTCCTATCTCAAAAAGTTTCACTTTAAAGACAGCAGTAACAAGAAGTGAGAATGGCTGATTTGCTGCAGAGGGCAGAGCAGGACAACTTTCTCCTGTGTAGGTTCTGAGTGTGTTTGTGTCTGTAAGAGAGAGAGAGAGAGAGAGAGAGAGACAATAACTAATTTGTCAGGTTGTTGCAGCTGTTTTCTGTTGATCAGTGGTTATTTTCCCCTTACCCTTACCAATAAATCAATAAAGGAGGTTAAATTCCACTGAAATGAAGAGTTTGGGGTTTAATGAGGAGTTTTTGACCCACATAACCGAACTGCAAGATCAGATGTGAGTACATGGTCCCTCTACACGGCCTCAGGAGTAGCATAGTGATGCTGTACAGCAGAGGTTAGCCACACAGGAAGAGGAAGTTTTCACCTACATTCAACTTCAACTGCCGTTCAGTCAAACGTCCAGACAGTCAGCAGCAAGACAACATGGAGGTCACAGCTCTCTGCATCAAACTGTGTGAGGACTCAGTCTGTCTGTCTCATATTGTAATGTCCTTAGGATGGTCAGGATAAGTTGCATGTGGCCAAGAAAAAAACTCTTATAGAGCCTTGTTGCAGTAGTGGACAGTGTAATGATAATAATAATTAACTGTAAGTTTAGATAGATTCAGTGCCAAGCAAACTTGTTGAGTGAAGTTCATTAGTTGCATTAAATACACATTTATATTGTTTAAAGCCTGAAAAGATCCAATAATCTGAAGTGGTGAAAAGTAACGAAGTAACTCAAGTACGGTACTTATAATTTATTTGAGTATTTCCATTGTATGCTACTTATAGATACTTGTACTCCACTACATTTCACGTGTATATTGTTTTATTTTGTACTAGATAATAGATTGTACTTTAAACACATATTATCAGTTAATAAAATATGATGGATTTTAGAGATTAAGATATCGAAACAGATTAAGAATTATCCGTCGTCTTCAATTTAAATTTTTTATTTAATTTTTCTTCTGGTTAGGTACTGCTGAAATTAAAGAAAGGTTATTTAAATTTTTTAGCTAGCGGATAATGTACAACTGTCTTCCTTTGTCTCTACAGTGATGAATATGTGGTTGCTGCTGGTGACTCAAATTCAGGGCAGATGTTATGCTCAGAACGCCTGTGAGTATAAGTTAATTATTTAATTTCATCATTGCTTTAACCTTCACTATTTGTGTGTTTCTTTGGGTGTTTCCATATATCGCCTTTTCTCCAACCTTTAAAAAGTTTTTTATTTATTTATCTTATAACGTTTCTCTCTCTTGTTGGTGTCAGATTCAGCTTTTCCTCATGTCTTTCCAAGCAGACTTCAGCACTATGAATACGAGTCCATTTCTTTTAACTGTAAGGGGTTTGATGGGTCGCTTGGATGGGGAGTGATGAGGAAGATCCAGAGTGAAAATACCGCATGTGGCACGAACTGGGGATTTTTGAATGGGCCCCTTTGCATCATCAGAGATGTTTATGCAGAAGACAGTGGAGAATACTGGTGTGAGACTGGAGACGGAAAGAAAAGCCACACTGTCAACATCACTGTCACTGGTAGGTTTACAATAACTTTGTTTATTCACTTATTGTATTTCATGATGTGGTTTAAAAAGTGTATAACGAGTTATTAGAACTCAATTTTTTCATCTATTCCAAAGTTACAGCCTTTTTCTATAGAATTTCCTCTTTTTCCTTTCCTGGATAGTGTTCCCCGGGTAGTGACAAAAAGAAGGAGTTTTGTATTAAGGGATATTTTGCTGCTTTGTATCATTACAGTGTTGGTAGTATATGCAAATGAACAATGTTTACCGAATCATCCGGCAGAGTTTTGCTGGCAAATCCAGGTAACACTGGCTGCAGATCAGATGCCCAACAGCTACTGGATGCCAATTCAGAAGTAGAATCCTCCAAAGACCACATTCCTGGAACAAACTGTCATAACTGCATTTGCCTGAATTTGAATTGATATATACTTAGGGTCCGATCCATGTCCGATAATCCATTTTGCTCCAGTCCTCCTGTTTATTGCGTATCAAAGTTATTGCAATTAACAGTTTTAATAGCGTTCACACCAACATTGGAGTAATCATTATGACAAGGAAACTCAGATTCTGAAATATCCGATTTGGTGCTTGTTAATAAAGAAATGCCTGAACCAAACAAACACTGACGCCTCAAGTTGTCAAAAGTCCTTTGTTAAAGGCAATTAAAGTGAAATTGAATGGGTTTGCCCAATAATGTAAATGCTGACAAGTAACAAACATGACAATATTTCCAATTGCTGCCATCCATCTCACATGATGTGAGCTTGAGGTTAGGCAATACTTGTCAGTTTGAAATGTCTGGAAATCCCATGACTATTCGTATTTATTAGCTACTGTACTTAAATTCAAATGGTCATCAGTCACGGTGAATATCACATGTGTGGACCAATGAAAAAGCTCTTGTGGGAAAGCAGCAGGGTGCCACAGATTAAATGATGATTTATGGATATACTGACCATCAACCTGGTACACAGTTTGTCTGTCATCAAGTCCTCCAAATGAAACAAATCTTCAGTTGTATTTGTAAATCTATAATAGTCATGTCATTCACAATAATGTTACTGTATGTTGCTCAGCTGGCTCTGTGATTATGGAGACTCCGGTCCTTCCTGTGATGGAGGGAGAAGCTGTGACTCTGCACTGCAGAAACAAGACGACTTCCAACATCTCAGCTTCTTTCTATAAAAATGGCCTCCTTATCAAGACCATCTCTACAGGAAACTTGATCATCCACAGTGCTTCCAAGTCTGATGAAGGACTCTACAAGTGTATCTCTAGAGCTGGAGAATCACCAGAGAGCCGGCTGAATGTCAAAGGTGAGAAATAAACTGTGTGAAACCAGCTCAATTACATCAGCACATGCAAAAAAGTCCAAGCTATATAACATTTCAAACAATGCCACAGTTCTGTGATCGACATAATACAGTGGTCTCCAATATATATTTCATGAAAGTTTGCAAATCATGGATGACATACTGTAACTGACTTTAATTTGTTCATCAATATCTCTTCAAAGCTACAAAGATTGAGTTATAATGTGTGTAACAGCAAAAAAGGACTTTTCTCAATGCTAAATAGAAAAACAGGAACAATTAGACTGAATAAGAATTCCTGTACCCACAGAGTTTGTTGTTTGTGGCTAGCAGTGTAGTAATACTCTATGTAATTTACTGATTGCAAACACAGAGCTGCTAACAGTGGCTAGTTAGCAGATCTAATTAACTGTGGCCAACAGTAGCTGGCTTTGGTCAACTGCTGTTGGCCACATCCCCAAAACAGTCAAAATGTTTCCATCATCTTTGAAAACCAGATTGAAATGGATATTTAAGCATGAACTCAGAGAAACCTTTAATGTAAGTTTCAACAATATATAACAATTTGTATATTTTTTTTATTTTTATTTTTTATCATTGTCGCTCCAGACTATCACAAAGAGACGATCCCCTTTTGTTCCGATCAACTTCCTGTTCTCCTCTACCTGCTCATAAGGACTGTTGCAACAGTTTTATGGGTGGCTCTGTTGCTGTTTGTGTTGAGAAAAAGGGAATCTGGAAAAGACAGAGGTAAAAAAAAAAAAAATTACCATAACTAATATATTATACAGAAAGTAGTTGCTAGAATAAAAGCAGAATAGATATATAGAGAAATTCTTCACGGATGTGTTAACTACATTTTGCACCAAAGACAATGATTTCAGTTTTATCTGCATTTACATCAATCATTCATTTGTTTAGTACACTGATGGAAAAAGTCTAGGACTGTTACTGGGTAAATCTGGGTGTCATCTGCATAACAGATGATTTTATTGTTTTGTATAATTTGACATACTGTAATGGGAGCTTTCAAAGGTCAAATGAAAAGAGGCCCAAGGATTGAGCCCTGTAGAACTCTGCTACTCATATAAGCATAGATGATATCAAAGGTTTGTTTTTTGATTACTATCATAACAGACTATCTAACTTGTTATACTTGCCTCTAGCTCTGTGGGTTTATAAGCCTATTGTTTCCTCTAGTTCTTTGACATAACCCTACAATAATTAAAATCATGGTGATTGTAACAGTTTTGATTATATTGTAAAAAAAAACAATATGACACAGAATTATGGATTATTTTCCTTTGTAATCTTTGTAATGGAAACAATGTAAAAACAATCAAATATTAAGAAATTTCTGCTCTAATTTCCACAGCTCACTAATCTGGACAGAAGAGAAGCTGAACAAACCAAAGAATCCAACCATGTGCTTTATACAGTGCGGTACAACTGGTCCTAAACCATGCCTTATTTGTGACATGATAATTTGTATATGTTTGATAGTGTGATTTTTACTTAAATGTATGATTTGATATCTGTTTTATATACTGAAAATGACTTGTTAGCATATATATCTTGATTTGAGTGTAGGAAAAGATGACTATTTCTTATTTGTCAGTTTTAACTACTTGAACTTAATTATATTTTTATAAGGCCTCTAAGTAGATCTGTCGTGTCCTGTGAACACTGTGTATCATGAGAAGAAGTACAGGTCAAGATATTTCTAGTGCTTTGAAACCACTCTATCTCTCTATAATCATATTTCTGTCCTTCATTCTTCTTTTGTGTTTAACTCTGACAAACCCTGTGCAGAACAACCACACCGTCTCTACAGCTGTGTGAAGAGAGACTGTGGGTTTATTTTAGCAAAGGCAGCTCACTTACAGAGACCTAAGGTCACGTACTTTGGTTTTGATGTAAACAGCTGCTGAATCTTTGATCTCTTAAATGTAGTTTAGCTGCACAGAGCTGTCACAGACGGACTCTCGGCAGAATAGACAAACAGTCAGTGAGAACAAATGGTTGCTTCTGGTTCATCAAGTACTCATTAATGAGATAAATAATCTGCTGTATGTGATGTTATTTCCACGTCCAAAGAATAAAGGAAGAGGTCCAAAGTGAAAGAATTTAGTTAGTATTGATTGATTTATTGTGTATTGTTTCTGTACATCCAGCATGAAATATTTTTCATCTATGTTGAACCAAACACATGAAATACAGAGCTGAACCCTTCCACAGTACAAAGTATTCAAATAAATTTAAAGGACGCAACAGTTATCAATAAAAGATGAAAAAAACCTAAAATGAAAACATACACACACACACACACACATACACCCACACACACACACACACACACACACACACACACACACACACACACAAACACACATACAGTATATGTACAGTTGAAGTTATAAGTTTCAGTATTATAGTACATAAAATCAGGCAACATGAAGTATTGCAGTCATTTTGGAAAACTACAAAACTATTAAATTGAAAACACAAAGTAACTTCTTTAATCAAAATATGTTTTGGAAAAATAGTTGAAACGTAATACTTTATATTTGTCATGATATCTGTTTCCCCTTCCTGGTCAGTTGCAGAAAAGTATAAATAGACATTCAAGGGACTTTAATGAGTTTGCCATGTTGTTACTTTTGTCATTTCCTCTGGGAGTGTGTTCAGGTGACTGTGTGGGTCAAAGTTCTGTTTTATTTTATAGTCTTGATATTCATTCATTGTTTCCTGTTTTATTTTGTAGTACATGCCTTTCCTATGAAATACTTCTTTAATTTACAAACATTTTTTAATCATCTTCCAAACCTGAGTTTGTAAAGATGTAGACACCAGTGACCTCTTGTGTTCAACTGTTCACATCACCATCGAAGAGCTGTACTTGTACCTTTGGTTTTGTTTTGTCTCCATTTTCACACAACAAAGGCTGCTGCAAAAATATGAGGAAAATAACGAAGACAATGATAAGATGAGCAGCAGAACAAGACAGGGCCTCGAGGCAATCAGCTGAAGTGATAAAACATTCAACAGAAAAGTAGTTGAAAAAAAATACTTACATTCACTTAATATAATAGTATCTGAGACACAATTTTTTCACAGCTACTTGTTTCAAATATTGAAGGTTCTGGTTCAAAACTATTACATTCATTAACTTTTATTATTGGTATGATATGAATAAAAGTTCATGTGAGAATGTGACTCCTGAAATTGATGTGACGTGAGTGTGTAAGTTACCTCTACCCGAGTCTGTCAGCAGAAGAAAAGCAAAGCACTGAAGGAGCTGAGCAGAGGTTTAAGGAATATCCTTTGAGATCCTTGTGATTCAGAAATATAAACTCAAAACACATAATACACTCATAACTCACTTGTCAACCCATAATAATGAAGAGTTTATATCCTCAGAAAGGTTAAGTCCATCATTACATTACATGTACGTTCCTTAAAATATTCCTGCTATATATATATATGAATCTAAAGAAAAACAATTACAGTCTTGAAAATGCTAGTGGGTCCACAGGGTTGCAATGTTCATTACATCCTTTAATACAAACAGTTCGACAGAAAGAACAACATACATTTACCGATCATTCTGCTATTGTATTATTGAACAATATTCACAGCAATCCAGCTGTTGTTGATTTATTTCAGTTTGGAACAAACTGAAACATTAATCATGGACCACCTTTTCTCATGGTGTAAACAGCATATATTACTCCCGCACCTGAAGATACAACACCTGTAGATGGTCAAGAGTCTTCTCCTCATCCTCCCGACCCTGGTTCCATTCAGCTCTCCACCCTGTTACCGGTTGTCTTCACCATTTTGTGTGTGCTGCTGTTGGTGGTGGGACTACTTCACTGTCGGAAACACAGAGGTACAGAAAAAAGCACTTGTGAGGAATAGAATAGAAGGTATGCTTTCTTCCATATAGAATGGCCCCCTTATTTAAGCAAAAAATACGCTTGTCAGAAATTATTTTAATTCATGGATACACCTGAGTTTACGGATCTACCCACTTTCCCCACACCTGTATAAAGAAGCAAAAAGGTACAGAAAACTTTAATATAGATCACCATCCTACAAATTATGTTCATATTGGATGATTCCACACCATATGAATTACATCTAATGCCAATGTTGAGAGCCAATACAGGGACTAGTGTGCCTTATATGTAGTAAAATACTGTACAGTGTGTGTCAGTAACAAATACAGTATCACTGTCAGTTTGCAATGAATTAGGAAAAAAAATCACCTGTTGCTGAGTTTTGCAAAGTTCAATCAATGGGGACTCCATGCACGAAATTCTCTACCGGTACAGTTTGTTTTATACCCACAGAAACATCCTTTTTTTCTATTTTGGAGGTCATTAGAATTTTTAAGATGAAAACTCCAGATGTACAACTTTCCTATTAGTTCTCAATTTTTGTGTACTTTTCCATTTTTCTTCCATCTAGCTGCATGCTTTTCTTCTGAGATTCCAAAAACAGGATCAGACCCAGGTGAGTATCAAACAGTAGAGGAACACAAAGCATTTACATGGTATATTACTGTTATTATTACGTTAGTTTAACTGAGATAGTTAGTTAGTTAGCCTTTTTTTCTTACTACCTTCCTTCCAACACACTAGTATTGAATCTTAATGTCAGTATTATAGTATCTTTAAGTGAGTCTCTTTAGAGTAACCGTGAAGGTTTATTAGTGCTACAACGATTATTTTTTATGTTTAAATGTATATGTTTGTCTTTATTACTACTATTAAATACTAGTTCTGTTTAAATATAAGTAATAAGTAATTTAAGTAATCTATTGGTATTTTTATTTGTTGTAGTCCACAGAAATACAGATGAAGCTGATCCACACATGGCTATCTATGCTAATTGTCACAAACCACAAAAACAAAACAGGTACTTTGACTTCATCTTATTTTAATTTTATTGAATTTATTTGTATTTGATTCATGTTGAGCATAAAGCAGCAGGAGATTAAAGGTGTCACGGTCGGAGCACAAAGACACAGAGAACACAGGGAAAGGAAGCAATCGCAGACACAGGAAAAACACTCAGAAACAGAGAAAACACTCACAAACGACGAGGACCAGACAGAGAACAAAAGAAAACCAGGAACATATCTGCACAGACAACTAATCAGGAACAAGACACAGCTGGGGGGGGGCACAAGGGCAGGGCAAACGAGACCTGAACACAAGACAGGTGAGCAGGGAAACTGAGACACAAGAGAAACACTGAGAAACACTGAGAAACACAGCAGGAGACACGACCAGGCCGAGACAAAAGTGTCTTTCTTAGCTTCACAGTTAACAAAGCTGCACATGAACGCCTGCAGTTGTGGTTGTGACCTCATTAGCTTTGTTGTGGCAATGACCACATAAAGTACAGATATCATGTGTGAAATGTGTTCACATACCTTTTTATTTCATTAATATGTCTAACAAAGTGACAAGAAACAATTTTGACAGATTCTTTGGCTTAATCTGATAGTATATAAAGTTGGGATTAGTTAAAGTAGTAAGATTAGAAAAGCAATGATTAAAAATACTAAATCTAAACTAAATCTATGGATATGTGTTGTTACCTGTCTCTCAGCCAGTAACAATAAATGATCTTCCTACGACTGTATAACAGTTTTTCTGTTGGAATAAGGGATCATATTTTTTTAATATTACAAATTGTCAAGAGGCAAATTAAGATGATAATAAGAAGACATTTGCTGTTGTTACAACAGGAAGGAGAGAGGTGCTTTACTTGACATTATATTTACTTACTTACAATTACTTCTGTGATGCTGCAAGTTATGTCTTAGTTGTTGAGGACATTTATAAGTGCATTCATTCAATTTAATTCATCCAAGTTGGACAAAAGCTTGGCTTGTTAAAGCTTTGAGTCACAGCACCAGTGTCTATTTTTAAGAGTGAGTGGTTTCTTAGAGTGGAACAGTGAAACCAACGTGTTATATCTGTTTGTTCACACGTCTGAAGACGCAGTTTATAAGAACAGACCTGCTGCAGCTTTGAAAAAGACTATCTGTGGTGAGTTACTGACAGTAACATCAGTTTGACTTGAAGACACACCAAGGGACTGATATTTAACAGCCAATTACTGTCTCAGGAGTTTTGTTTGTTAAATTGGACACAATTTAAGATTTATGCAACCCTTAATTCCAGCCAGCCAATAATATAAAGCAAAAAGTTTTTATTGGTTAACAGACAAATAAAGTTGTGGGTCATCTGCAAAATATTTCTTTAATACAATAAAGTTATGGATATGTGTTTTATAATTGTGCCCGTGTTTGTACTTCTCTATCAACAGGTAGCAACAACTACTCTGTACATCGCTTTTGGTTTTTCTGTTGAAATACAGTAAAATAAAACAGTAAATGTTTATTTTTCTTTTATACCAGGCAAATGGATCTGATGCAAACAAAGCAAAAAAGAGGAAGGAGAGAGGTATTTCATTTTATATTCAGTTTATTTTTTTTAGAAAATTTATATGAAATACAGAGTAAATCCATAGAGATACACAATACTAACTGTGACAAAAGATAAGGTTATATAGAAGTTAGGAAAATCTGTTGTGTCATATCTTATCAACATTTTATTTTGTTTTACTACAGTTGTAGTCTTTGTATATCCTGTATTTCCTCCAGGTCACTGAGAGCAGAAACACCTGACTGAAGGGCTCTGTTACATGATGCAAGAAAAATAAATGCAACTATTATTTTTGCTTTTACAGTAATTTGTAACTTTTGAATAACCATGTATATCTTTTTTGGGATTGCATAAAGAAAATGTTTTAAATATTTTATTTGACTATACTATAACTTTTATATAAAACTGAAGTTATATCTACATCAACCCTGTTAGCCGTGTTGTATTCTGCAGCTGGTGTGTGAATGTTGCTTTAGAAAAAGCAAAGATATCAGCAGTAAATGTTGGGTTTTTGTGTCAGGCCTCAAAGGAATGTCATCTTTTTTGTTTTTTTTCTTTTTGCCATTTTGCAATCATATTTAGATATTTTTTATATTGACCATAGAGTTTTCTGAAAAGCATGCTGTAAATATGAGAAATCATATCTGAAAGTTTCTTCTTATTCATGTTGAGCTGATTGCCTGTTGGAAGCATTGTAAAGTAGACTGATATGGTTCTAAATTGTTGTCATCATTATGAGCCTTTATTTGAGAACTTCAATTGACTCATAGCATTAGAGTATATTTTTAGAAGCTGGAGGTTTTATTATGGTGTAGAGGTTAAACCACCCTGCTCTACCTGCTCTGCCTGTTGAAGCGTCTGCAGATGCGCCAACTAATGGAGCGACGCCTGCGAGCCAGTTCGGGCAGGCAACTCGAGCTGCACCGCTTCATAAATACGTGACCTGCCTCACACTCCACTGCATCTACCAAACACTCCCTCCCAAATGACGGTCTATGTAATGTAATCATCACTCCCCAATATTTCATGTAAACATGTCTGCGGGGAGCGATGAGGTCGGAGCCTAGATCCCAAACACTATGTCTGCTGTTGTAATAAACAGTTCAAACGTGAGTTATCTGTCTGAACTAACATTATGATTCTGTCTGTTGTTAAAAAAAAATTAATTTCTCTTGTTTTACATAGTTTGCTTTTTCATGCTGATAATCAGATCCTGTGTTGTCTCCAGCAGTTTCTGTGTGTTCTGCAACAGATCCTCATGTTCCCCTTTTCTTCTCTCCAGATCCAGTTTGACCTCTTAATGCTTAATAATGCGCCTGAAGTACCATTTATTTCCATAATGGAAACGCGTATAAAACATTTTAACCATGAACAGTGTATTTATAACCGTGACAAACCTGCAGAATAACCTCTCAATCAGGGACCAGGGAAAACTACTCTGGTTTGATACATTAAAAAACATGAAATAAAGATGAATCATTAATTTGTGTAAAAGCAAAAACTGCATTATATTATATCATATTATATTATATTATATATATTATTCAACAATATTTTACTTTTAAGTTACAATAAAAATGAAATAAAATCAGTAACTCCAGAGCATTTAGATGGGGGATTTTGTAAAACAAGAAAAATGGGTAAAAACTTATTAAATATATATTTAAATATCTAAAATTATTAAAACAGTAAAATATTATTACATATGTACACACAGATGAAGATATTTAACTTACTCACAATGAAGTACTCACAAAGTATTTCATTAGAAACCGGCTCTGCAGATGTTATTCTTAGTCACTCTATACATAAAATAAGTGAATCGGCCTTGTTGCTTTACTTGTGTTGTCCATCATCTCTCCTGTTTAATCAGAGTCAGTCTGCTGACTCTCCTGACCTCAGTGTGTCTCCTGCTGGACTGTTGGGGAAATAAACTGACTCTAATGTCAGTGTCAGATTGTGTTTCAGTGGATCTAAATGAAATGAAAGTCTTCTCATTGTCATTAGAGTCTGATTAACTCTCATGATGTTGTGTTTAAGGACCCTCTGGTAATGCTGATGAATCAGTATGTTTGTCCGTCTCCTCTCTCTCTGGCTGCTCTGACTGAAGTTGAATCTCATGTCTTCGTCTCTTTGTCTCCTCAAGTTGTTTCTTAATTTGTTCAATCTGGTTTTCTACTTTCTTCTTCCTCTCAGTTATTCTTTTAATAGCAGCATTTATTTTCTTTAATCTTTCCACGATGTTCTGTAAAGAGTTCCTATATTCTGTCTTTTTGTTTTCCAGTTCCAGTTTGTCCACTAACAGAGAGCTCATTTTTTCCTCTTTGCTCCAACTGTATGAACTCTTTACTGACTCAAGATTCTTCTCATTCTTCCTCCACTTCTCCTCCACCTCCTCCAGCTGTGATATGTGTTTGTCTTTGAAGATCTCCAGTTCTTTCAGCTGGTCCATCAATACTGAAATCACATGTATCAGGTCTTTCTCTTCTTCCTCCTTCTCCTGTAACTTTTCCTCATCCAGATCCTTCATTTCTGTATTTCCTCTGACGAGCTGCTCTCCTTCTCCTTCTTCACTTCCTTTGTCATGGTTCATCTTGTTCTCTGTACACAAACAGAGGAAGGAAACTGTTGAAGTGAAAGTTCAAACCTGCTGTTTTTAAGCAGTGATGCCTTTTAAACAGAAAAGTGTGACTTCAACAAGATAGAGAAGCACAACAGAGAAATGTTGGTCAAACTAAAACAGAACAACTACAAGTGATTAAATTCTGAGGTAAAGTCTGGTGTTCAAATAATAATCTGGAAGAAAATGAGAGGAAGGTCGTATTTACAAAACCTGTTCATTCATTACTTCATTAAAACCTTATCAAAAATCACTTTGGGGGCAGAGCTGTGACTTGAAGATTAAGAAACTCTGCGATGAGGAATGAAGTGATGTGTTGCATTTACTGTGGCACTCTTATATGTAAGATGCATACTCTCGTCCAACTTTGACATGACCTCATAATACAAAATACTGTGTGCTGGCAGTCACTAACTTACGGCCTTTGTTTTGTCTTAGTTTCCAAAAAACTAAGAAAACTGATGAAAAAAGCAGAAGGCAAACGAACAAGACCACGATGATACGAACAGCAGAACAGGACGGGGCCATGAATACTTCGTCTGAAACGACAAACACAAGAACAACACGACATTTATACAAAAGCAGACTTCAGTTGTTAAAAGGTGAAAAAGCAAATTAGAAAACACTTCACCTTGAATTTGGATTTCTGTCTCTCTGGTCTGGTTGATGTCCTTCTGTTGGACTCTACAGGTGAAGCTGTTGCTGTGTCTCTTCTCCACAGTCAGTCTGCTGCTGACAGTATAGAGGTCATCAGGACCTCTGACTGTCTCTGTAGGTCCAGCAGAGAGGAGGTTTCCCTCAGCATCCAGCCACAACACCTCAGGCTCTGGATACCAGCCTTTAGTCTCACAGTCTAACATCACTGTACTGCTGACTCTGTCAATACTAACTATGACAGGTGAGGAAACAGCGCCTGATGGGAAGGGAAGACGGACATTGTATAAAGTTGAGTTGTCACAATAATACTGCTTCGCTGAAATTCATACTCCAGACCTTTGGTTCAAACACGTCTGTTGTTTTGTTACGAAAGACAATTTCATTTTTTTATGCTTTTTTTAGTGAAGTTTGATCAAAAATTCAGGAATGATTTTTTGAGAATCAGAATCTTACCTTGATGACGGCATAAAAATGTGTTTGCTCACTGATGTACTTCATAAAACATTAATAATGTTCCCATGGTGTTTCGAAGAATCCTGGTAACATTGTTATGGTATATATGGAACTAAATGTGTGATTACCTGATGATGATGATGATGGGACCTTACAAACATTACAAACTAAACTTAAATATGGGTGTGTGTCCACGTCTTTGCTTAAAGGCCATCTATTGTCAAGATAACATTAGTCAAGTCCAAATAAAATAAAACAAGACAGCAGTGTGCCAATTTTTCTTCTTTTTTGTTCATAAAGTTTCTTAACACTCCAGTAGTATTTCTCAATAAACTATTTACTTTTACACTCATGAAGCTAATTTAAATTAAGGGTATCTAATAATTGACTAATGTAGGACGAGTGGAAATCATCCAAAATCATTATGATTCACTCTCTGGAGACCATCATATCAAATGTCATGCACATCCATTCAATAATTTCAATTTTGACCAAAATGGTGGCTCAACACTGGCAGACCGAGGTCTCTGTAAAGCCAGTGCTATTGTTTCTTTTTTCTCTGGGTCGGTTCTGGTTAGTGTGAAATATCTAGAAAACAATTGCTTTAATCAATCACAACTGTAGCTTGTGCCACTTACCAACAATGAGCTGAACAACAGCGTCTCTATTTAATCCTGGAATAAAACACCTGTATGTTCCGGCATCTGAGAATTTCACTCTGGAGAGTTTCAGTGAAACGTCTCCGAGCTTCAGTTTGTTGTTGAACACTGACGTCCTTCCCTCGTACGTCGGGTTTTGGTGATCCAGCAGGTCCTGACCGCCACGTCTCGTGTGGACAAATCTGGGAGACAGGTCAGGTCTCGTCCACTCCACGGCCATCGATACAGCATCCACGGCCGGTTCCAGGTGACATGGCAAAAGGATGTCATCACCAGCTACTGTAACTATTGGCTGAGGTGGACCGATCACCTGAAACTGACCTGGGAATACATGTATTGGACTGAATACATTACTATTTACTACATCGGTAACAACACACGGCATGTTCCGGGGTGGGAGAAGCACTCAGATCTTTTACTTAAGTACTAATCAATCTATACCACAGTGTAGACATACTCTGTTACAAGTAAAAGTCCTGCAATCAAAATTTTACCTAAGTAGAAAATGTAAACATTAAAATATACTTTAAAAAAGTAAAAGTCCTCACTATGCGGTATGGCCCATTTTAGAATATGTTATTGGATTATAATTATTGATGTGTTAATCCATAGTAATAATGTACATTTCTTTTACATTTTGTATTAATAATCTGTAGCTGCAAAGTAACTAAAGTTTTCAGAGAAATGTAGTGGAGTAAAAAGTACAATAAATCCCATCAAAATGTAGTGGACAGAAGTATAAAGCAGCAGAAAATGGAAATACTGAAGAAAAGTACAAGTACTTCCAAATCGTACTTAAGTACAGTACTTGAGTAAATGTACTTTCCACCACTGTCATGTTCTTGTTGTTGTATTTGTGTGTAAGTTACCCTCAGAGCACCGTGCTAGCAGAAGCAGGCCAACAGTGTGATAGAGAACCACGGCACTGCCGACACTGATCTGAGGTCTGAGGGGCCGTCTGTCCTTCGGCTGAAACATTCTGGAGTTCTGAAAATGGAAATGAATCCTTTGTCACATGTTACTTTCCAGGAGGATGGTGTGAAAGTGAATAAAAACAATCTCTGTAAAAGCACGTCTCCCTTTCTTCACTTCCTGCTGGTCAGACCTCCGCTCTCACGTTCGTGCACACAAAATGAATTTTTACTCCTTTTGCTTGGTGAATCCAAACATGTTGACGTGAACTTTAACAAAAAGTCAAACTTTTACAGCAGTGAATAAACTATTACTCTGAACTGTGGACACCGTGCACACGTTCAGGAAGTAGTGATCGTTTGTGAGAGATCTCTCTCTTTAGCAGTTTTTATTTCAGATATATATACGCCATGAGGAATAATTTTTTAGTTGAAAGGGAAAGTTAATGGCCTTCAGAAAAGCCACTTACAAAAATAAATACATTTATGAAAGTGCACATACCTGCTGCAGGTGTTACTAAGTCGTTTCACCACGGAGTATATCCTGCGTCACAGTCAGTCCTCATATAAAACCACATGGACTTTCACCCAAGACATTAGGGAGTGCTGCACTGTATGATTACTTTTTCTCTTCTATTGTCAGTCTAAAAAGTATATGTTCCTTTAACAGCTTTCAGTCAAATATTCCTATTTTAAATGTCTCAACATATTGGAGACATGTTAAAACCTGCTGTTGCCTCTTTGTGTATCACAGACATGTAGTCAATGGAAGACATAAAGTTAGGTTAAAACCACTTTGATCTCCAACTAAATATCACAGTTATTCTTTCTGGTTTTTCAGTATTATCCCAGGACTGTATGGGTGTCTCAATTAGATACAAATAAAGTAAAAAAAACATGATGCACAGTGTTAAAGAGGAACCTCACAGCCATAAACTGTTTGAATTTGGATAACTCCCCAGTGGTGTCAACTGAAAGTAAAACACAATGACAAATAGACCGACTCAGCTCCACAAAACTCCAACAGAGCAGCTCCATCGCAAACTAAACTGAAACGCAAACAAATCTCCTTTTTCTTTGTTACTCTCAATAAACTCTTTGAAGGATTTATAGGAACAGGCATCCATCCTGACAAATCATTTTTGGAAAGTTGGGAATATTAAAGTTAAACAATAATGCAGCTTGTCAAATATTAAATACTATACGAACAATTACTGTCATCATTATTAATACATCATTAGAGTGATCACAATGGAAAAGCAAAAATGTTGTATAATTATTTAATAATATGTTTCAGTTTTCAATAAAAATTATACAAAAATCTAGCCTGGCATCGCCAGACTAATTCTCAAATGTGTATTAGTCTGGAAGCTCTCAGTTCATTTTCAATTTCCAAGGGGCGTTATCGATGGCTGGAGACAACCAATCAGAGCAACGAAGCGCCGTCCTGTCAGGTGATACGTCCTGTCAGGTGATACGTCCTGTCAGGAGTTCAGCAAACACATATTTCTTTGGACATAAAGTTGAAGTGCAGTTGTTTGTTCTTCTTTTAGAGAAAATTTACCGTCCAGTCCATTTAAAACTGCCGCTGTAGCCCTCAGGGGAACACGGCAGCGCCATCTTGGATATTTACAAAGATACCTGTCACTCATCGTATTAAACCTGCCTCCTACTAGATAAACGCTTGTGACTGGCTCGCTTGACACCAGCACCAAGGAAATCATTCTGAATGGGAGAGAGGCCAGACGTATCTGCCAGAGCAAATGAAACATGAACTGCAGATTCGTCTGGTTCCCAGGCCACCACAAATCAGCAAATCCTGAAATAATATCAGTAACTCAAGAGCATTTCATGGAGACATTTTGTAACATGTTAAAGTAAAGAGTAAAGTAAGTAAATATAGGTATATGCTTAATTACTCATTTACACACAGCAGAAGATATTTGGTGTCACATTGTGTTCAGTGAAGAAAAAGTCTACTGCAAAGTGAAAAACAATGATGGAAAGAAACAGAAAATGAATATTATCAGAAAGTATTTAATATAAATGTAGCTCTGATTCTTGGTCATACTTTAATATATAACATTAGTGTCTCTGTCCTGCTTTTTGGGAAATAAACTGACTCTAATGTCAGTGTCAGATTGTGTTTCAGTGGATCTAAATGAAATGAAAGTCTTCTCATTGTCATTAGAGTCTGATTAACTCTCATGATGTTGTGTTTAAGGACCCTCTGGTAATGCTGATGAATCAGTATGTTTGTCCGTCTCCTCTCTCTCTGGCTGCTATGACTGAAGTTGAATCTCATGTCTTCGTCTCTTTGTCTCCTCAAGTTGTTTCTTAATTTGTTCAATCTGGTTTTCTACTTTCTTCTTCCTCTCAGTTATTCTTTTAATAGCAGCATTTATTTTCTTTAATCTTTCCACGATGTTCTGTAAAGAGTTCTTATATTCTGTCTTTTTGTTTTCCAGTTCCAGTTTGTCCACTAACAGATAGTTAATTTTTTCCTCTTTGTTCCAACTGTATGAACTCTTTTCTGACTCAAGATTCTTCTCATTCTTCCTCCACTTCTCCTCCACCTCCTCCAGCTGTGATATGTGTTTGTCTTTGAAGATCTCCAGTTCTTTCAGCTGGTCCAACAATACTGAAATCACATGTATCAGGTCTTTCTCTTCTTCCTCCTTCTCCTGTAACTTTTCCTCATCCAGATCCTTCATTTCTGTATTTCCTCTGACGAGCTGCTCTCCTTCTCCTTCTTCACTTCCTTTGTCATGGTTCATCTTGTTCTCTGTACACAAACAGAGGAAGGAAACTGTTGAAGTGAAAGTTCAAACCTGCTGTATTTAAGCAGTGATGCCTTTTAAACAGAAAAGTGTGACTTCAACAAGATAGAGAAGCACAACAGAGAAATGTTGGTCAAACTAAAACAGAACAACTACAAGTGATTAAATTCTGAGGTAAAGTCTGGTGTTCAAATAATAATCTGGAAGAAAATGAGAGGAAGGTCGTATTTACAAAACCTGTTCATTCATTACTTCATTAAAACCTTATCAAAAATCACTTTGGGGGCAGAGCTGTGACTTGAAGATTAAGAAACTCTGCGATGAGGAATGAAGTGATGTGTTGCATTTACTGTGGCACTCTTATATGTAAGATGCATACTCTCGTCCAACTTTGACATGACCTCATAATACAAAATACTGTGTGCTGGCAGTCACTAACTTACGGCCTTTGTTTTGTCTTAGTTTCCAAAAAACTAAGAAAACTGATGAAAAAAGCAGAAGGCAAACGAACAAGACCACGATGATACGAACAGCAGAACAGGACGGGGCCATGAATACTTCGTCTGAAACGACAAACACAAGAACAACACGACATTTATACAAAAGCAGACTTCAGTTGTTAAAAGGTGAAAAAGCAAATTAGAAAACACTTCACCTTGAATTTGGATTTCTGTCTCTCTGGTCTGGTTGATGTCCTTCTGTTGGACTCTACAGGTGAAGCTGTTGCTGTGTCTCTTCTCCACAGTCAGTCTGCTGCTGACAGTATAGAGGTCATCAGGACCTCTGACTGTCTCTGTAGGTCCAGCAGAGAGGAGGTTTCCCTCAGCGTCCAGCCACAACACCTCAGGCTCTGGATACCAGCCTTTAGATTTACACTGTAACACCACTTTTCTGATGGATTTATCAATCTCTGCTATTATAACAACAGGAGATGAAAGAGCACCTAATGACAAAAGAGAGGACAATATTCATCAATTTGTATTTAGTGTAATGCAATTGTTTTCACAGTAGCCCAAATCACAGTGCTAACTTTGAAAATTCAGATATTCAGACATTGCATTTAAATAAATATCCTCGTCTAACACACACTTAAAGCTTTAGTAATGGACTTTCTGACCTTTTAACCACCCATACAAGAAAGAAATCTAAGAGGCTTTCCTGAGCAACCCATCCTGTGCAATCTGCAACCCATCGTCATCCAGAAAATCACAAGAGTGGTTGATTTTTTTAAGGTGGTTTAAAACGACCAATGTTTGTCTAGGGGACCTCTTGTTGTCATGTGAATAAATGCATGTAAGTCAGGCTAAGTACTACGAAGTACTACGTACTACTAAGAGCACACAAAGACTGGACTTTGACCTAGGAGGCCGTTGTTCGTGGCCCATGTAAAACCAAAAGTCAGCGTTGTATTATTTTAACTTACATTTTGATGTTTATAAAAAGAAATGACGTCCACTTACCAACAACAAGCTCAACCTCAGATGTACCCAGTGTTGGTATGTGGCATTTAAATGTTCCCTTATCAGTGAGTCTGACTTTGGACAGTTTCAGGGAAATGTCTCCGTGCTTCAGTTTGTCAGTGGACAGCGACGTTCTTCCCACATACGATGGATTCTGACTAACCAATAGTTCCACACCATCACGCCTCAAATTGACGAACCTGGGATTCAGGTCGAGTCTCGCCCACTCCAACGTCTCAGACACAACGTTGGAGGCAGGTTCCAGGTGACACGGCAAGAGGATGTCATCACCAACCATTGCCAGTATTGGCTTGGAAGGGCCAACCATCTGAGACTGACCTGTGGAAGAAACAGCCGTATTTTTAACTGCTTCATATGTCCCTGCATGTGGGTTCCTTTTCTACTTTCACAAGATAAAATGAGTGCACTGTTCATTGACTATAATCTAAGGATTTAAATTTACGTTTTCCCCATTATTGCTTGCCGCCCGGCTCACGATGCATCAATGCCTCAATCTATGGGTGGCTGCATGTGGATGACAGTCTTTAAGCCTCAAGTTTGGCATTTTGGCCATCACCATCTTGTAATTAGTGGAGCCAGTGGATTCGCCCCCTGCTGCCCATATTTTTAAAACTTAACATCATTTTAACAGGTGAGTTATATAAATATTCACCTCCTGTACAGTTAGCTGTAGAGATTAAAACAGTTTTTTGTTTATTTCTGCTGTAAAGTTGGGCATATTAACATGGGGGTCTATGGGGATTGACTTGCTCAAGTTGCCATTCGAGGAACTGCAGTTCTACATTTTTCAGTCCCGTAGGTTGTCAGGACCAGGGCACCAGACCCAGACCGGTGAGCTCCCTCCCAGGTCTGGCTTGGCTTTTGCACACTTTTGATATTTGGTTCCACCTGCTGTGGTTTAACACATCAGATCCTTTGGCCATCTCAGTGTTTTTAGATTTAACTCTCCAACCATTCCTCAGAGGATTGATATTTTTTTGCAGTGAAGGGGTCACTGGTGACCCATGGGGGCTGTTTTGTTCAGGGCAATAGCCCTTGTTATAGTCTCTTAAGACGAATTGGCCAAAGCAAGGGGTCTGATCAAGAACGATTCAAGATGGAGCAGCAAATCTCACCCAGATTAGGGAGACCAAGGCCCCGTGCTAAAGCCAGGCCTGAGTTTGTGCTCAGCAAACATGAGCTTGTGGGATAGATAGTTGATTTACACCTTTTACTGTAAAACATTTTACAAGGTTCTTGATCTAAAGAGCATGGCTTCAGTATTAATGATTTACTTTGACTAATATAACTGAACTCTCATCATGGCTTTTTCCCTTTAAGAGTTCCGTGATGTGTTTGTGTGTAACTTACCTCCACAGTAGTGTGTTAGGAAAAGGAATGCAGCAGTGTGATGAAAAACCAAAGTACTGATGGCACCAAGATGAGATTTAGGGGACTGTCCATTCCACTGGTGAAACATCCTGAAAAGTGAAATAAACAATTGCAAAATGGAAGGAAAAATAATCAAATTCACAAGCTATGCTGTCAAAACACCAAACAGGACATTCTACATGGAATAACAAAATGTAAAATTAAATGGAATTCCATGAGCTAAAGGTTCATTCATTTAGTCTTGATTTGAAGAAAAATGAATGATTGATGAATGAATAAATCATTGTTGTGTTTTATGATCTTTTTTAAATGGTTTTGTTAACCAGCCGTGTTTTTGAATCGTATGAATTAAAGGTGAATTTCATCCAGTATATGTTTGTAACAAAATGATTATAATCAACCCGTGAAGAAAAAAGGCTTGATAGATGATC
This sequence comes from Lateolabrax maculatus, assembly GCA_031216445.1. Taxonomy (NCBI): domain Eukaryota; kingdom Metazoa; phylum Chordata; class Actinopteri; order Acropomatiformes; family Lateolabracidae; genus Lateolabrax; species Lateolabrax maculatus. Next base: position 1,425,930 of record CM062207.1, on the reverse strand, counting down.
CCTCATATTGCAGGTTAATCAGTACCTTACACATGAATGATTAACATTCCTGTGCAAACATTTCATTACATTGCCAACATTGAAAAAAAATGCTCTTTCAATGTCAATATGCTTGATTTGCTCAATAAGTGATAATACTTTAAAAGATAATTTCATCAAGATTTGTCCCCACAGACTTCAACATGGTTATCATACAGGTCAACATATAGTTAAACTGTTAAAAGTTACATTGCAGGGAATGTTCTTCTACAAAGTAATGACATGTTGACTCTACTGCTCAGAAACAAAAGACTGTGATAACCTGGTCTAAATCATTCAAAAACGGTTATAATTAGGAGTAAATACTGTTTTACTGTTTACTGTTTAGTTTTAAAGACAAAATCATTCTACATCTTATGTACATTTTGTACAGGACATCAAGCATAACAAGCCTCGTAAAGATAGAAAACTAGAATTTTAATGAAAGGTTAGGGAAAGCATCACTAAAATCAGCTATTGAAATATTTCTTTTTCATTTAAAAAGCTACATACCTTTTTGTATGTGTCAATCGCCTCAGCTACACAGCAAAGTCCTTCAATAAAATGATGTACTTTGACCGACTTGTCATATGTTTGCAGTCTTGAGGCAGCAGAAAGTAGCAGCAGCTTGTCTGGATATGTGCAGGTGTCTTTCGCAGCAGGTGCATGGCGCTCACCACCACCCTCTCAAACAAATAAATACATAAAATAAAATTTATAATGACATCCCCGACCATATTGTTCCATATTATCACACTGACTTGGATCTCCTTTCATTGAAGGGGTAATTCTTGTCAAATCCTGTATATTGAGCCTCAACATGTCTGTTTTCTTTCATCATATGACTGTTTCAAATCCCTGAGGTTTGTGTTTCATTTTTTCTGAACTACTTAACCGTTGAAACTGAACTTTGGGTAATTAACTACATTTACACTCAAGTACTGCATTGTACTTTGACATTCTTGTGCTTTAGTATTTCCATTTTAAGCTACTTTATACTTCATCTCAGTGGCAAATATTGAACTTTTTACTCCACTACATGTATTTGACAACTTTAGTTACTAGTTACTTTTCAGGTCAGGATTTTACATAAAAAACAGTTTATAAAAGACAACCAGTGGTTTCCAAATGTTTTGACTTGTGACCTCAGTGTCTAGCTGTTTCTCATTGTTATGTTTCAACAACTCTCTAAATTTCCAATATTTCACAAAACATTAGAGAAAAGTCCCAAAAACTGAAGACACATTTGTGCATCAGAACTGTGTTTTTTCTTCTTTCCTCTCCCATTAATCATCTCATGACCCCTCAGATATATTTGGTGACCCTTTGGAGGGCTCCGACCCCCAGCTTGGGAACCCCTGCACTAAACCATCTGCCTGTATATAAAGTAGTTGAGACTGTCTCCACCTGCCGCAGCTACAACAGGAACAAGCTGCTCTAACATTGATGATCAACAATTGATTAATATCAGATATGATATCAGTCACAGGAGACATTTTACTGCAGAATGAGTACTTTTACTTTTGATATTTTCAGTATATTTTGCTGATAAAGCTTACTTTACTTAAGAAGGATTGTAAATGCAGAACTTTTACTTGTAAAGGAGTATTTTTACATTTTTGTACTAGTACCTTTCTTTACTAAAATATTTGAATACTTCTTCCACCAATTTCACCCACCAGCATATAATTCTAATAAATAATGAAGAACCTTTTACTTCTTCCTCTCAAGTCCCCAAAGAACCATACGCTAAATAAAAAGTTTTTTTAATTGGTGATGATAAAACATTTAAGAACCATTATTTTTCTGTGAGTAAAGTTATATTAGCTAAAATCAATGTCTCAGTGATTGGGAGTCAAACAGTAGAATTGCCCCACTCACATGACTATAATCTACTAGAAGGTGGATTTCGCAAATTTCAGCCAGCACAATACAGTTTCAATAATAAATATTAGTGTGTTTGTTGCACGTTTATGAGAGGTACTACTGTGCTTTGAGGCTTGTTATGCTCTGAAATCCTGTGATTCTTTGGTGCTACAGAAAGGCTCAACCAATAAGATCTTTCTCAGAGCCGCTCTGTCAAAGACAAACTCAAACCTTCTAACGTCTCAGTCACCAGACACAAGCTGCACAAGAAGAGGAAGTTGTCACCTACGTTATATTTATCTGTCACTCGGTCTGATGCTCAGACAGGCGACAGTGAGAAAACATGGAGGTCACAGCTCTCTGCATCAGACTGTGTGAGTACTGCGTCTGTCTGTCTGTCTCTAAAGCTCTTATAGTTAAAAATATAAATCTGAATGTATATGCAAGTATTGACTCTAATTCTGATGTGCAGCTCTTTTCCTTTGTATCTCCAGTAATAAATGTATTGATGCTTCAGCACTGTTACTGGGCTGAGAAAGCTGGTAAGTAGAGCAGAGCGTTTCTTCTCTTCATGCTTTTCAAATTTGAAGTCAGTTTGAAGTCTTAATTAAAATAAGTAATCACTTTATCTGCCTTATTCTTAGATGCAGATTTTCTCCATATTGTCCCAAACAGACTCCAGCTCTTTGAGTATGACTCTATCTTTTGTGATTGTGAGGGATTTGGTGATTTCACTAAGTGGAGAGTGATGAAGAGGATCTTGGGAGTCGAAACGATATGTGGTCCTGACTGGGAGACATCATCGGGACCCTGCTTGATCAAAAATGCCTTTGAAGCAGACAGCGGAGAATACTGGTGTGAAGCTGATCGAACAGTGAGAAGCAAATCTGTCCACATCAGTGTTACTGGTAGGCTATACTTAAGCATTATTATTCAAAAATACATGGATAACAATCTAATTACTCTGAAGGTAGTTGGTAGAGACCAAAAACTAAAAGAGAATATTTGACTTACATTCATTAGGTAAACACAAACACCACTTCGAACCTCTGGATGTGGAAAAAGGCAACAGTTTGCACATTTTCCATAAGTAAAGATTGGCAAACTTTTTGTTTTGAGGTCGATTCCCCTAGTGGGAAATGATCAATATATCTTTAAGTTGATCTCTTTCTCTAAAATTAAAGATTATTTCAAGATGATTTTGTCAAGTACTGATTGATCACTTATTACAAGGTCAATTAATGTATTTCTGGGGTACAGTATACAATATAGTGCTCTTCAACAGACAGTTATAATGAAAACATGGGTTTGTAAAACAGCTACTAAAGATATACAGTGAATGAACAGAGATACAGTGTTAAAAAAAAAAAACTAAATTCAGCTGCTGTATAATAAATTCCGGGTGCTGTCAGCATATTGATATTTATGGTACAGTACATTGAAATATTTCACTTAAAAGGGGACTGTAACGATTTGAACTCTGCATTATGATTGTATTTTTCTGGCTTTCTTTACACGCTGAGTTACAACCTTATTTCCTTGTTGTATTCCACATGACACCATAATTATGTATAAAACTTTATTACGGCATAAAAGAATTGTTAAATAATTTACTTGTTGCTCAGCTGGTCCTGTGATCCTGGAGAGTCCAGCTCTTCCTGTGACGGAGGGAGACGCTGTGACTCTGAGCTGCAGAAACAAGACTTCCTCTGACCTGACAGCTGATTTCTATAAAGATGGCCTCCGTATAGGGACTGGCTATAAAGGAAACATGACCATCCACCATGTTTCTAAGTCGGATGCAGGACTCTACAAGTGTCACCTCATTGGTGTTGGAGAATCAGCAGAGAGCTGGCTGGCTGTCACAGGTGACACACAACCAATATCCCGATTGATACACCATTTTTAAATGTCAACACACGTTTGCTGCCAAATTATATCATAAAGCTCATACTTTTACAGCCTCATCACTTCATAAAGAGACACACCGTTTCCATACTTTCTTCATCCTGTGTATCACCGTGGCCACGTGTTTGATGGCTCTGATGTCGCTGGTGGTGGGATTATGTCTTTGTGGAAAACACAGAGGTACTTGAAATATAAGAAAAGCCTTGAGTAAATAACTGTGTTTTGTTTTCCAGTTGATACCATTATTACAGACGTTTTCTTTTCTGTCCTCCAGTGTTGGTCTGCATTCCCTCAAAGACGCCAAGATCAGGTGACACAGCAACAGGTGAACAACACAAACCATGTCTGTAAATTCTTGTCATTATAGAAGTTGTCCTGTAGAAGTTGTCATGTCGTCCATGACACTAACCTGATGACCTCTACCAAACCCCGTGTCCACAAGTATACTGCAACAAGATCCGAAACCTCTTTAAGTTGTGTTTTTAGTTTTAAATCAGAAGATGAGCCAGAGACCTGATCAAAGCCTGATAAAGTCACATTGAGCCTGAAATAAGCCAACATGTTTCGTTTTAATTGTGTGTTTTTGGACAGAAAAAGGTGTCACATGATTAAAGGAAATTCTTGAAATAAGCTGATCTGTATTGTAAACAAATACAAATCTTATATCTTATTATAACAGCCCCTTTCTTTCTGTTTTGTGTGTGTCTTTCAGTGTCTGGCCTGACCAGTGTAGCTCCTCCACAGAGGGACCAGTATTCTCACATCACTGCAGTCAGTTATACAGGTATTTTACTTTCCACAGACAAACACAGAAGGCTGCACGTAAACTCTTTCACCACATGAACCACCCTGCACGTCTCTGCTTCCAACAGCCGTTTTCAAAGAATATTGCTTTGATGTCGCAGACAGGAAAAAGATGAAAGCCTGGACTAAAATTAAAAGACTATTTAAAATGTTCAGTGTTGCACGTTCGTGTATCAGCTAGAGACAAAACTACAGGCGTCTTCTCATACACAGACCAAGCGAGAAAACCACAGACAAAAAAAGATAGGGCCCTTTGTTCTGTAGCAACATCAGTGTTGGGGACCCCCCCACCCACGGCCACAAGGCACAACAATGCATGTTTCAAGATGAGAATATTAAAAAACTCTTTAATTTATTTTACCATACAGCTTCAGGTGCATTGACACAACACTCTGATCTATACTTCAATTATTACTTTACATTTGCATTACCTCTACTTTGTATTCACATAGACTTTTATGGCTCAAAATGGAGGTCCATGCTGGTGGGTTTTCTCAGAGTTTTCACCCCTCAGTGCACAGTCAAGAAAGTCCAATTTATTGTTACTCTCAACATCCTCCATGGTGAAACTCATGTGACATCCACTGAGTTATACAGTAGATAAAATAAGAAGTAAAAGCAGCATTTCATTTGTTTCCACATCAGAACCAGGAGTATCCAGCCTCACAGCGACACCAGCCATCGACCAATGTACATCAGATGAATACGCCTTCTACTGTACAATCGATTAGGTAAGAGTCAGAGTGACGCCGGTCTACAGCGCTCACCTCCTGTGGACATATTTTACAGTGGGTCCTTTTTTAAAAAATCTTTATGACTTTTGTAATTTTTGTGTCTTCCAGGTGACTGAGAGCAGACATCCGACTGAAGGAGAGACTCTGTTCACAGCTTTGCTTTGTTAAGAGTGGAATATATTTATGTTTATATGTATGTTAGATATGAGGACGTCTGTTTTCACATTAAACATCATGTTATACTTGTGATGGAGTTAGTTGGAGTGTTGTGTATGCTCATAATAAAAAAATAAAACAGGCATGTGGTAAATATAAAACATAATGTGGATTCAAAGCGTTTTTTAAAAATGGACTGACATGGTTTCTTATCATCATCATCATCATCATCATCACCTGAGGTCTTCAGCTGTTTCGCAGCATCAGGGTCTGTTTTCAAGAGTGAGCGTTTTATTGTGTGTGACGGTTTAACCATATTGTTTTATCTGCTCTGTCTGTTCACACGTCTGAAGGCGCTGGTTAGAAGAACTGAGCTGCTGCAGCTTTTAAATAGACTCTCTGTGGTCGACCACCAACGTGATGATTTTACATCAGCTAGACCATACGCAGCTGTGTGAGAGCAGCCAATAACTCCTCATGTTCATATTAAACCATGAATGTCATTATAATACCCAGGCTACTGACCTGTACTATGTACTACTAAAAAATAAATAAAAAATGACTGTACTGATGTACTTTGCTGTGATCAGAACTGGTTGGTGATCAATGAGCACCATCATGAATGTTTTAAAATACCAAAATAAAGACTAGTGGTAAAATTTGCCTGCAAACATACCCCGAAGGACAGGCATAGGAGTGGGCCAGAGGATTGTGGGTAGTATCAGCAAGAATCTTATCAGTGAGGTAAAAAAAGATATAAAACTGCACATTTTTGCTGCTCCATAAAGAAATGCTTTTCCTAGTTTGGTGTGGAAGAACTTGACCGGCCTGCTCAGATCCCCGACCTGAACCTCATCCAACACCTCTGGGCTGAACCATGTGGGACCTTCATCAACTAAAACAAAGGGCCTGGAGGGTGTTTGACCTAAATAACGGGGCTTCAAGAGCAGATGTGTGAATGCTCAACTGCCTCATTTGCGTCTACGTAATCCATTATAGTCACACAGGAAGAGGAGGTCCTCACCTACTTCACACTTCAGCTCTTCCTCAGTCTGATGTTCAGACAGCAGCAAGACGACATGGAGGTCAGCCTGTGTGAGTACTGAGGCCTAAAAAGTAATTTGTTCATACTCCAAGGGCCAGAGTTCATGTAATATTGATAATTACCATGGATGGTAGAATGAATATTTATTATATTTGCATTCTCAGTTCACTTTCTTTGTCTCTCCAGTGACGAATGTGTTGATGCTGCTGGTTGCACAAATTCACCATAATTATGCTCAGGAAAGTGGTAAGTAGTCCATTGTCTGTACTGATACAATTACAACACATTTTAAAGTATACAATACCTCTCTGTCTCTGAATCTGTGCCTCGGACGCAGCTTTTGCTCGGATCGTTCCCACCAGACTGCAGCTCTTCGAATACAGCTCCATCTCTTTTTACTGTGAGGGTTTTAAAGCCAGGACCGGACTGACCGTCATGAGGAGGAGAGAGGGAGCAGTCAGTGGTTGTGTCAGTACCTGGGACACGACAGCAGTGTCCGACTGCGCCATCAAACCTGCTTATTCCACCGACAGCGGAGAATACTGGTGTGAGACTGGAGAAGAGAGAAGCCTCGCTGTCAACATCACTGTCACTGGTAACGGACTTATTCATTAAATATTTAATGACCCATTATTTCTAAAGAAAAGATCCCAAAACAAATTTGTTTTGTGTGGTGGAAAGTGCAGTGAAGCTGAACTGAACCTTTGGGATATACATTCAGAAATCAAAAAACATTGTGTGTTTCTGGAAAATCTGCAATAATTTTAAACTATACATAATTTGTAGCAAAAGGGATAAAACGAGCAAAAACATTGGCATTGTCCTTTAAATGACCCATTATAACTGAAAACAAATGTACCTCAAAACAATGTCAGTGTAATTACAAAGGCAGAATTATTTTTTAAACTAAGATTTTTGTTGATTTTTGAGCTGAATCCAGGTTTAAAATGTGTGTGTATGCTGATTTATTGTTGCTCTCTTGTCTCGTAAAGCATTTGACTATCAATGAGTAATCACAGGTTTGTGGATGGACAACGTGTTCCATTAAACTTATCATTTCTATGAAATTGTGTTTGTCCAGCTGGTTCTGTGATCCTGGACAGTCCTGCTCTGCCTGTGATGGAGGGAGACGCTGTGACTCTGCGCTGCAGAAGCAAAATGACCTCCTCTGCCCACATAGCTGATTTCTTTAAAGATGGCCTCCACATCGGCTCCGGCTCCATAGGAGAGATGACCATCCATGGAGTTTCTAAATCCAACGAAGGACTCTACAAGTGCAGCATCTCTGACTTTGGAGAATCGCCGCAGAGCTGGCTGGCTGTCACAGGTGAGACCTAACCAAACCAGTCGCCGTTTCTGCAAACCACGGAGACGTAGAATCTCGACGTTTCTGAACCACAGATATGTTTTATATCAATATTTCTAGATATGTGACGTATCTAACTTCAGTAACGTAAGATTAAAAAGTCAAAGTCAATGTTGACTATTTGTTTCACACGGGAAACAAAAGTCTGCTGGGTGAATGTCCTGTGTTTGACGTTACAATACGCTATTATATATTATAAATTATCAATTCTGATAACAGGAAAGTATTTAGCTAAAGAATAATAAGGTATAATAAAACTAATAATTGTAGTGGTGATAGTCAACTTGATAGTGGACATCTTAAATCTTGTGGGTCAGGACAGATATATTGTTATTTTTTTGCAAGACAAACACTGTAAACAGGTATGTAAATAAAGTTTTATTAAATTTAATTGAATTTAATTAAAAATTTACTACCTATTTATTCTTTGGGTTTCTGATGAAGACCTAAATAAAGTCATTCAATCTTATTTTAAGTGTCTTATTTTTTCGAAAAAGTTTTATTATTTTCTCCAGATGGCCAAAGTTTTATTTTTTTTTAGGGAAACAAATAGTAATATTCTAACACAATAAGCATTTAAACAGTTTTTAGTGCAATATTCCACATTCTATGTTAAAAATGAACATACAACACATTGAGACCACCATGTCTCATGCAGATACTTGTGTTGTGTTTCTTTTGTCTTTGCAGCGCTTCACGAAGAGACTCGACCCCCCTCCGATCACTCCTGTAATATTTACCCCCTCCTGAGGACTATTTCCACCATTTTGATGGTGGCTCTGCTGCTGCTGCTGGTGGGACTGATTCACTTCGGCAAACTCAGAGTTACACAAAACCTAATCATGTGTAAAGGTAACTGCCAAACTGAACAAAACAAAAGAGAAAAAGACTGACAGGTACTTTGGCCACTAAGATAATAAAGTAGTAAATGTACCATCATGCCTTGCAGGGTTTGGCATCCCTGTAAATCATTCATATGATACTGTACAACGAGCAAAACCACTTGTAAACACCCTTTAAGTTTCTTAAGCACAATTAAGAAACAGTCATTGCTGATATATTATTATTTTACTCGTCTCTCTCTGCTTTTCATGTAGTTTAACTTTATGTAGTTTAAATTTGATAACTTGAAAAGGTTTCACAGTTCTGCGCCTGTCCTGTCACCATATGTTGGGCTTATTATCTGACTTTATCACAAGCACAGAAGGTTAAAAACCACAGATGGACGTGCAACCTATTTTCAAAAGGCGTGTTTTATATCTTGTTCTATGTTTTGTTTTAGACACTACAGATACTGGGGATAATTTAAGAAACAAACCACTCACAAAATAACGGACAGAAAAGAGTGAAGGGCCCCTGAGGAGCCTCTGCAGCTACAACAAGACATTTCTGTAAATAGAAAAGGAGTCAGTATTATCAGCTGCTGTTAAACACGATGTTTCATGTCCCTCACATACATGCATACATGACCCTCACCGGTCCTTTAGTGTATGGTGTCTCATTCAAAAATACTTTTTTGGACATATTAAGAGATATTAAGAAGAGATCTTCCTCTGTTGGCCTCTTTGTGTATCACACAGATATTTCTCCTGCTTTGTCTATGGGAGGCAAAAGTCTATAAACAAGAGGAAAACTTGTTCTGCAGGTCTTTAATTTTCTGAATTTGCCATGGATGTCCCCTGCCCTCTGCACTGTTTGTGAAATAGATGGAGAGGTTATAGAAAAGGCTCAGCTGCCGAAAGTCCATGTTGTCTTTGCTTCATAACATCATGATCTTCTTGGATGAATTGATTCATTTTGCAACTTATTTTTGAGTCTATAATTTACTGTACTTACTGTTTTTATTGCATCAAGAAATAAAGACATTTGTAGTTATTATATAATTACAGGACACCAGCAATTTTTAATGTGTCTATATTTATAATCCACTCTTTAAAATGGGAAGTGTCTCAATGAAGATATATGTTAACAGTAATCATAACGGTTTATTTCTTCATGTCTTTTAAAAGCAGCAAGTTCAGTTATTATAAAAATGACATACAAACCATCAGCAACTGCAACTGCAAAAAAGTCTAATTTGCACATTTGATGTTCTGTTGACCTGGGAGAGTTGGAGGAAACAGTTCATCGACTGATTATTCTGCAGATCACTAGTTTTTTCCCTATTTCTGCTTTGAGCTGATCTCACCACCAGAGGGCCGTAGTTACCCTAACCTGAAGGAAACGTAAGAGGTGGAGACAAAAGATACAACTCAATTCAGAATTCAAAAACATCCTTTCATATTTAGAAAACCCAAATACTGTAACCTTAACCACTAATATAAGACAAAATATTGGGAAATACTGATATAAAGTACCATTCAGGATTATACAATCACACATGTTGGACTGTGCAAAGTATTATTGAATGAACAACAATACAGGAAAACAATATTATAGCACAATATATTCAAAACTGTTATCACATCGGATTTAGAATAACAAAGGTAGGTTGCTTAAACTGAGGAATCTAAAATGAATACATCAAATTGTCTAAATTGTGTAATTTTAACTAGATATCAAATTAAAAAAAATCAATATTTTCTGCTCTATCTGAAGTCTCCTGAGTCTCTGGTCTCTGTCTCTCTGTCTCTTTCAGGTTTTTCTCTATTTGCTCCTTGTCTCTCTCTAGTTTTGCCTTCCTTTCTGTTGTTTTAATAATCAGATCGTATGTTGTCTCCAGTAGTTTCTCTGTGCTCTGTAACAGTTCATCATGTTCTGTCTTTCTCTTCTCCAGATCCTCTTTGGTCTTTTCACGCCTCTTCATTTTTCTTTCTTTGTTTGGGTTCTTCTCCAGCTTCTTCTCGTTCTCTTTTATCTGTGTCTTGTTCTCCTGCTGTAGTGAGATGAGTTTCTGTCTCTGGATCTTCAGATCTTTCTTCTGGTCCGTCAGTGTTGTTATCACCTGTTGTACATGTTGCAATCCTCCCTCGGTCTTCTGTAACTCCTCATCCAGTTTTGCCTTTGTCTTGTCCCAATGCACCATTTTCTTACTTCCTGTCATGTGTCCTTCGTCTCCTACTCCGTCCATCAGACACTGATGTTCACTGCTGTAGTTCGTAGTTTCTATGTGAATAGAAGACGTGTTTAGTTTGAAATTATAACCAGAATGGACCAAACTATATTATGGCATAATTATTAAGTATTTAATTAAATTATTAATTACATTTTTTCAAACATAACAGGTTAAAAAACATCATTTAAAATAATAATCATGAGATAACAATGACTGAAAAGTAAACATTTTCTATTGCTAGTCATACCATGGTCACTGACAGTTGAGGCTCTGATTGGCTGAGGGAGGTTACATTAACTCTGACTCTATACCTGCTCCGGACACCTATGACGCAGGTGTTTGTTTGCAGTTTTAAGGAAATGTGTCAGTATTATATAGAGATACAGATACAGGTAAATACAGAAACAGTGAAGCTTAGCTAAAATCAGTAGGGGGCCTTGCATTTCACAGCTAGGCCTTCAGTAGTGCTCGTCTGAATTAATCCACCGCTCAATAACTACTTAATTGCTATTTATACAATAAATAGATCCGACCGTGTAATCTGATTGGTCAATAAGTCGTTTAGAGCATCATCAATGAGCAGGACATCAGCGCATCACTAAAAATATCCCTCCGACTACAGGGCCTGAGTCTGTGTGGTTTCCATGGCAACAATACACGCTTCCTGCGTCGGAAGTTAGTAAAGAACAAAACAAGATCCTCCATGAGTTTTATGGAGCCGTGAGGAACAGCCAGAGCCAGCGTTACTCAATCAGCAGCTACGTCAGATTGAGAGCCGTGATTAACCGTTATATTAATGATCCACACACAGTAATGCAGCCCGGCCCGGACCACCGTGTGGAGTCAATCATTCCTCCAGAGTTACATATTCCCGCTTTAAAGAAACCGTTATGCAGAAGTGCAGTATAAAGGGCCGTGGCATCACAGACAGATAACTCGTGTAGCCAGAATAAATGGGCTGTAAATCAACACAAGTATATTTCTGCTCCTTCAGCTCGCAACAGATGCAGTTTGCTAGCTCTAGCTAGCACGCTCTCTGACTATCCAATCACAGGGCGGGAATACGCTGACGTCACCGTACGTCTGCTAGAGGGCCGCGGTGTCGTCAACTCATGATCTGATTGGTTAAAGCAACAGTCTGATCCACACTTATTTCATGCTACAGGGCCCGCAGGACTGACTGTGAAGCCTCCAGGCAAATCTCTCTGACCCTAGCAACAAGTTATGGCTGAACTGTGATTGGATAAATGCTGTTAGATGAATATACATGTTTGGAAGCAGCGCAACCAGGGGAAAAGCTATGAAAGGAGGCGAATAGACCATTTGGAATTATTTATTAAGTATTAATGGAAAAAATAATAATACATTTAAAAATAACAATTATAATTAAAATAAGTCTGTAATTCAGATATTTCTTAGATTTCTTATTTGAGCAGAGAAGGCCTTGCAGGCCCTGACGGCCCACCACTGGCTAGAGCTTGGTGCTAGGGTTATTTGTGCAACAAACAAACCAACAACAACAACAAAAGCATTAAAAAACCCAAAACAAAAGCTTGTAGTTGACAACCACCCGAGTAGGGTTTAAAATGTGTCTGATATTTGCATTAAACTGGACTTCTCCCTCTACTAATGGTGGGAGGAGAAGACTTTTTAAATTGTGGTTTATGAGTAAATGAACAACTGATACATTTAATGTGAGGACGTGTAGTATTCTGTTGGCCATGGTATGAGCAGGATAATACCCAACAAGTTTACTGTTCCATGAGTTCACTGGATGATGTGGAGGCTAAGATCACGTCAGATGGTTCTTTGTCCCTAAGTGGGGAGACTTCAACTGTCACTAACTAAGAAGGTGATATCGTCAATAACCCATAAACCGTTTCTCTACCTGGAAGATGGATCTGTGTCTCTCTGGTCTGGTTGATGTCCTTCTGTTGGACTCTACAGGTGAAGCTGTTGCTGTGTCTCATCTCCACAGTCAGTGACTATTACTGTTTTTCTCTGTCTCCACGTCCTGACCTGCCATCCCCTCACCTTCCACCAGATGCCCTCGGACTTTCCTTCCTCTTCCCATCACCTGACTTCTACAGGCCTCTCCACTCCTCTCTCTGCCTGTCAGTCACTCCTTCCTCATCAGTCCAACTCCCTTCACCTGTTCACTCACCTGCCTCTGATCATAATCAGTCACTTATATATACCGGTCCACTTTCTTTGTTTAGTTGTCAGATCCTCATTTCTGTGTTGGTTATTCACCTGCCTGCTCTGGACTTGATCGGGTCCTTCCCCTGCCAACCTCCCCGTGACATATGAACTGTTTTTAGTGCAGTATTCGATCTTTCAATCTGAATCCTTGAAGTAAAAGGACAGCACAGAAGGATATGAAGTTTAGTCAGAGGCAAAAGTTATTTATCAAAACCATTATAAAAAAGACATAACAGAACTATAATTCTCAAATATAAAAAAATCATCAACAAAGTCTTATTTGCACTTTTTCGTAATGATTAGATTTTCTGATGGCTTGGGAGTGTTGGAGGAACCTGCTGATCGACTGATTATCCTGCAGTTTTCTTCCTGTTTGAGCTTTGAGCTGATCTCACCACCAGAGAGCAGAGTTTACTTTCTTAATCTGAAGGAAACACAACAACTCAAGAAGTGGGTACAGTTAACTATTCACGTTCAGGATTAAAAATACTTTAATGAAAGAAAAACTTTTTGGGAATACTAAATTATTCAGGATTATATTGTCACACGTACTGTACACAGTATTATTTATCAGTGAAGGACAGCCTCACACGAGTTAACAACAAATACAGCAAAATAATATGGCACAATATATTCAAAACAGGCAACACTATGCAACACAATGAGGAGAGAAAAAACATTTCTATAGAACAAACACTTGGAGCACTTCATGGAGATTCAAGCAGTGAGTTATTGGAGGGTTCTTTAGTCACATGACCTGGAGGATCTGAGCAGACAAACTTTTCACTGGGGTCACATCTCTTAATGTCCTAAATGTTTACAATTTATATGATTTTAAGTAGATATCAAATAAAACAATCATTGAGAATCACTGGGTGATGGATGATTTATTATCTCCTCCTTCTCTTTCTGCTCTATCTGAAGTCTCCTGAGTCTCTGGTCTCTGTCTCTCTGTCTCTTTCAGGTATTTCTCTATTTGCTCCTTGTCTCTCTCTAGTTTTGCCTTCATTTCTGTTGTTTTAATAATCAGATCGTATGTTGTCTCCAGTAGTTTCTCTGTGTTCTGTAACAGTTCATCATGTTCTGTCTCTCTCTTCTCCACATCTGGTCCGGCAGCTTCATGCTTCTTCTTTTTTTTGTCTTTTTTCAATTTCTTCTTCAGCTTCTTCTTGGTCTTCTTCTCCTGCTGTAGTGAGATGAGGTTGTCTCTCTGGATCTTCAGATCTTTCTTCTGGTCCGTCAGTGTTGTTATCACCTGTTGTACATGTTGCAATCCTCCCTCAATCTTCTGTAACTCCTCATCCAGTTTTGCCTTTGTCTTGTCCCAATGCACCATTTTCTTACTTCCTGTCATGTGTCCTTCGTCTCCTACTCCGTCCATCAGATACTGATGCTCGTTGCTGTGGTTCGTGGTTTCTGTTTGAATAGAAGACGTGTGTTTAGTTTGAAGTTCAAACCAGAATGGACCAAACTACATTATGGCATAGTTAAAAATTATTTATTTCCAAATTAAAAAATCAGCTGAGATCATCAAAGGTTTTAAAACATAACATGTTAAAGACCACCATTTAAAATACCAATAATAACTTAATAATGAATGTCAAGTAAATATTTTCTACTGTTATTCATGGCCACATTATTTAAGATCCTGATTAGCTGAAATTTGTGGATTAACTTTTAATAACCAGATAGTATCACTGCACACCTATGACGCTTTATATGCACTAGTATTAAACTGTTGGTATGGACAGCAACAGCTAAAGGAGTTGCTGCTGGGGTTAATTGTGTAACCACCAATAACAACAATGAAAAAGGGCAACAACAAGAAGGGAAGACTGTTAAAATAATGAAGGTGTAACCTGTGGGTCTGAGGGACAGCTGAGACTTGATGTTTAAAACAGAACGTGAGATCAAAATCACTCAAATGAGAAAATGACTGACTTTTAATTTGGGGACATAGGGCAGTTTGATGGTGAGAAACCTTGGTATAAGCAGGATAATACCCAACAAATGTGGAGGCTAAGATCACGTCAGATGGTTCTTAGTCCCTCTCATAGAAGCTCTTCACTCTAAACATAATCAATATAAAATGTGAAAGTAACCTGAGCTTTGGACAGAAGTACGATGAAGTTGCGACTTACTGATTTGGTTTCGTTCCCATTTCCACACTATGAAGACAGCTGCAACAATAGACATGAAGCACACAGCCAAGCAGATGGTGATGCGAACAGCAGGATGAGACTGGGCCATAAAGAGATCATCTGAAATTATAAACAGATGTGTTAATAAAACTAGACTTCAACTGTCACTAACTAAGAAGGTGATATCATCAATAACCCATAAACCGTTTCTCTACCTGGAAGATGGATCTGTGTCTCTCTGGTCTGGTTGATGTCCTTCTGTTGGACTCTACAGGTGAAGCTGTTGCTGTGTCTCTTCTCCACAGTCAGTCTGCTGCTGACAGTATAGAGGTCATCAGGACCTCTGACTGTCTCTGTAGGTCCAGCAGAGAGGAGGTTTCCCTCAGCGTCCAGCCACAACACCTCAGGCTCTGGATACCAGCCTTTAGACTCACAGTTTAACATCACTCCATTGCTGACTGTAGAAATCTCTACGTCAGGTGAGGAAACAGAACCTAAAAGAGAGTAGGAATGTCAAAAATAGTTTGAATGTAAAGTTGCCACAAGAATGAAAATACAGCACTTCTTCACTGAACTTGATAATCCCAGTTCAGCTTCGACTCTACACCTAATATACAGTCTATACACCTTTTCACCAGAAAACTTTTCTTGGCCTAATACTCCTGTAATCACTCCAAGCATCCCTCTGGCTGAGACCAGTGCTCTACTGACCAGCATGAGTACTGTTTTCATCCACCCTGTGGTCAGCCCACCTTGTTGGCCCCGGTACCCTTCTGCTGGTACCTACTCTGTTTTGAACTTAGGGCAAAATGAATATCCTTCACTCTAACCCTGTGAACTGTGGAGTTATGCAGACCTCTGCCGGCATCAGATTTAGAGTGCTGTTACTGATCCAGCAGGTCTGCCAACTATTATCCATCCACCCATTTTTGTCCACGTCTAGACCGCCATGGTAGCTGCTGAATGGCTATATAATGCATTTATAGCTTTCCTGGATAATCATAGTTGTCACAATGCATCAGTGCCAACTTACCCACAGCAAGCTTCACCACAGATTCTGTAGAAGATTTGGGAACGAGACATTTGTATGTTCCCGCATCCGAGAGTTTCACTTTGAAGAGTTTCAGGGAAACGTCTCCACACGTTAGAGTGTTGATGGACAGCGATGTTCTCCCCTTGAACAATGGATGCTCCTCCTGCAGAAGCTCCACGCGGTCTCGCCTCAAATGGACGAACCTGGGGTTCAGGTCTGGTCTCGCCCACTCCACGGTCAGGTCAGTGGCGTCCACAGCTGAGTCCATTTGACATGGCAAAATGATGTCATCACCAACCATTGCCACTATTTGCTGAGATGTACCAATCACCTGAGACTGACCTATGGGAAAAAAACAGTATGTGACTATTGAGCCATTACTGAACAGTGGCCACTGTGGCCACCAGTAGAAATTACAGGATAATGGCTCATTTGAATTTCTCATCATTCCCCAAGATTCTCTGAAGTCAAGAGACTTCATCAGTGGGTGACCTGACTGACAGCGAGTGGAATGAGACCACAACACGTCATGCAGATAATGTAGAAACTGAGAATTAAAAAAATGTTGGCATTGAATGTAAAATAAAGTTATTGTGATTTTGGAGAATATCGCTCTTCTTCCCTGGCGACAGGGCTGCATTTACATTATTTTAGTCGTAGTCTTTGGTTATTTAATGTATGAATATTAAGTTTGAAACACAGCAGCAAGAACAGTGATTTTTTTCAGTTTTCATTATCTATGCAAATCATCAATCTAGGAGGAATGGATTGAAACTAATTTGAATTCTGCATCAAAGCAAAATACACAGAATCTGGAGGACTTATACCAGTTATATTTCTGATTCACATGATGTGGCCTTACATGACCATTATGTTACAGTATGATTAGAATATATTTATTTGTTTGTCTGTCATCGGTTTGTGTGTAATTTACCTCCACAAGAGTGTGTTAGGAGGAGGACCACGGTCTGATACCAGACCAATACACTGAAGTCGCTGAGCCGAGGTTTCAAGAGTCTGTTCATCATGTGATTCATCCTGGAGTTCTGAAAATGAAAGAGTCCACTATAAAACATGTGAGACCAGTTTGATCTAAAATAACTTTCAAACCCCCACTGAGCTGAAGTCCACTGAGCAGTTTTATATGACTGAAGGCAGTTTAATCGCTCGAATGGTTCAGACTTTCGGTAACCACACTGGTGGTTTTGTTGTTCTTTGTTGAGCTTTAACTTCCCAAACATGTGATTAAATATTTAATTTGTAACAAATAAACACTGCGGTTAGGAAAAGAGAGGGTAAATACGTGAAAATACAAAGTAAAATGTTGTAATTGGCCGAGGTTACTATAGCCACTCACTAAAAAATTAAAAAAAATTAAATAACATCACAGATTTTCCATTTATGCTCATTTTTTTCTGTATTTTTTCTATATTTTCTTTCTTTTATTCTCATATACATTATGGCTCAGTTTATTTGACCATGTTGTTCATTATACAGTACAGTCATTCATTAATTAGGTTTTAAAAATCACTTTTGCTTGTCGATATGCAGGTTCTTTGTACATAATGTTTTACAAAAAGAAACAAGAGACTTTGACCTCATTTTATGTCATAAGCAACTGACTGGATTGCTTGAAACCGTCGGATATGTACGAAAAAATACTGCAGAAGAAGGAGTTTGACCTTAATCTAGAATCATGCTGTACATAATTACAGTAATGGCATTTTTTTTAAAAAGTCACCAAAGTAATCTCTTAAAACAGAAGTGTTTCATGTAAAGATCCTACATACCTGCTGTGTGTGTGTCAGGGTTTCTTTACCACAAAGGAAAGTAGGCTGGAAAAGTCAAAGTCCCCAATAAAAAAGTCTCATATAAAACGTTGTGTACTTTCACCCCAGCCCTTAGATAACGTGTGTTATGACTTTATAGTCCTTTTCCATTAAGCTGAAATGAATGTGTGGCTTTTACAGTTTGAGACTGCCTGAACACTGGTCTGCATCTGCATGTTTATTTGCTTTTAAGCCTAAATCATACTTTCATACAGAACACAGAAAACAAAGCAAAATAAAATGCACCAATCCAGTCACATTCATAAGAGTATTCAGTATATCAAGGCAACTTCTATTCACATCAGAGTGACTGACTGCTTGGTGTCAAAGGTCAGTGTTGGGCAGTATACTGAGAATAAACAGGTGTGTGTGTCCTTGTATTGCACTTTCATTTTCTTTCATTCTGTTTATTTATGCAGGTCATAAATTTTATTTTAACGGCTGAAACTGAACTTCAGACCTTCTATCTGCTGTCGTTGGCGGTTGAGTAAAATACTGCAGTAACACACGAGTAAAACAGGGTGTGGAACCAGGAAGTTAAAATGTGAATCATAACAATAGATTTCTTTGTGAATATATGTTGTGATGAGGCTGATTTACTGCAGAGGGCAGAGTGAGACCTTTGACTTCATCAATTATGGAGAGAGAAGGTGTGCTGGGGGGGTGGAAAGAAGAGAAAATATATTGCCTTTATGTAACATTTTTCGTATGTAACATATTTGATATTAAACAGGACCCTGTTTGGACAGAACAAAACAATTCAAAGAAGAATATCTAATAATGATGTCTATGATTATTATGGATTATAAATATCTTTTCACTACAGGCCTAAAAAATATGCAATATGTGTAGAATAAAATGTCCTGATAGTGTTTGTAGGAGGTGAAGCTATAATCAGCATGTCAGCCTAGAAAACCGTCACAACAATGACTCATAATAAACTGCTTAAAACAACATAATATGTATTCATTTGTTATTAATTTCCCACCAGAGTCACTTCTTTGGCATCCCTTTCTGTTTCATACGCTCTAAACGTTTCTCTGGTTCTCTGGCGCCACCTGCTGTGATGTACTCTGTTTTTCTTTTTTTGAAACTCTGTTTAAGAGCTCTAACTCTCAGAAACCCCAAACCTGCTGTTTCCTCGGTCTACAAGAGAAACAGGAAGAGGAAGAGGAGGTTCTGACTTTCATGATATTTTAAATTTAGCCTGATGTTCAGACAGTGAGCAGCAAGCCATCATGGAGGTTACGCTTCTCTGCATCAGACTGTGTGAGTACTGAGTCCGTCTGACCTTCACAAACATGTATTGAGTCGATCATTGTGAAATAACAGATGTGGAACTGAATAGTTTTTTGGGTTCAAAGGAAAAATTGTTATTAATTATCTAAAATGCACAGGCGATATAGATAATATAGGTAATATAGACAGTTATAATCTGCTTGCCAATGACGGACCAGATATTACAGACATGTACATGCTATATATGTTATATGTTACATCTGATGCAGATCTCTGTCTCTCCAGTGATGACCGAGTTGTTGCTGCTGGTCGTACAACTTGACTTCAATTATTCTCAAAAAGTTGGTAAGTAGAAGTTAATCACACAAACTTTACAATTTGATGTGTATTTGGTTTAGTTTTAACGTCTTAATATATATCACATGATCCCCAACAGCTCTGTAGCTGCTGTAGTTGTGGGCCTTAAAAATAGAGTCATGGACTACAACAATTTAACAAATTACAGTTTGAACTTTAAAACTTCTGTTCTGTGTCTGAAGTGATAATACCTAAATACTAGTATGTATGAAAATATAGTATAATTAATTTTATAGACAAATTTGCATTGACATGATGACTTTCTAACAGTCATCTGAGTGTGTCATTGCGTAATGCTTGTCCAAATTCAAGTCTGTGGGCAAAACAGCGTGCATGCGGAACAATTCCTTTAAAAAAAATTGCAGCAAATATTTCTGTTTTGATGTCACTGCATTTATGTTCTCAAATAAATGCTTTTTTAAACATTTGCCAAATATAATAAGAATTTCAAATGATTTAGTTTGAACAAAAGACATTTCATTGAAAAATGTTGGGTTTAATACATCTCACTCTTTGTGTCTCTGTGTTAGATGAAGCTTTTCCTCAGGTTGTTCCAAACAGGCAGCAGCACTTTGAATACGAGTCCATTGATGTCAGCTGTGAGGGACTGGAGGGGTTGACTGGATGGAGAGTGATGAAGAGGATCAAAGGAGATGTTAGAACATGTGCTTCTAGCTGGTCAACGTCTAAAGGATTCTGCAACATTAAAAATGCCTTTCCAACAGCCGACACTGGAGAATACTGGTGTGACAGAGGAGGAATAAAGAAAAGCAACACTGTCAACATCATTGTCACTGGTATGAAAATACTAAAACACTGAGTAACCTTTTTGAAACAAAGACACCTCTGACATTTCATGCAAAGTCACATTTTTAGTCTGTGGAGGACTCAGTTTGAAGATCATTTGATTTATTTCTCAACTATAATATTTAAAGTTCCATGCAATAGGGTTGAGCATCGGTATATTGGCATCAGTTTTGGAAGTCAATTGTGCCTTTCCTACTATTATTTCTTTTTGTATTAATCAATCAACCCTTAAGACACGACTGCTGCAACTTCCTCTCTCGAAGTCTGAACACAGTCAAATCTAAAAAAACACTTACACCTGCAGAACTTGCTTGACAATCATCACATATTTAAGTTTTCGTCAGTATCAAAGTAATCCGGTGATAGTTCTTTGTACGTCCATCAGTACACAGCAAACAGGAACTGCTAATCGCTAATTCAGCAGAATCTAAATCGGGCCAAATTTAAACAAATTTAAACAAATATGGGCTCAAATAACAGGGCTCAAGTTGTAGCTCACAGCTAACTAACTGAGAGAATAAGAGTAATAATAGTGACAATCTGTTAATATCAACTTTTTTTACATTAGTAGCAGTAGTACATAAAGAAAGATTTATATGTATACATTTTCATCCTAAAACAATATCACATATGTTCATGTAATGAAAATATTTTTCCGAACACGATGCTCAGCTGGTCCTGTGATCCTGGAGAGTCCTGTTCTTCCTGTGACGGAGGGAGACAATGTGACTCTGAGCTGCAGAAAGAAGCAGTCGTCCTCCAACATGACCGCTAAATTCTATAAAGATGGCCACGTCATGGATATCAGCTCTACAGGAAACATGACCATCCACGGTGTCCTCATGTCTAACGAGGGACTCTACAAGTGCAGCATCTCTGGAGCTGGAGAATCAGCAGAGAGCTGGCTGACTGTCAGAGGTGAGACATACCTGTGTTTCAAAGTAAATCAGAGATTATTTGCACAGTCATTGTATAAAATATGTTTTAATGTAAGTATTACATTGACATACCATCATCTCTTCAGCAGCTCATGCAGAGCCTCAGCCTACCCGTGACCCCCATCCTGCCTTCTCGCTCTTTCTGCTGCTCTGCGTTGGTGTCAGTGTTTTCTTGGTGGTTCTGCTGCTGCTGTTGACAGTACTGCCACGTAGGAAAGCTCAAACAATCACCAGAGGTACAGAGAACAAAACTGAAGAAACTCCTTCAATTACTGACACAAAGTATGCTAGAAGTTGGCTCTTCATTGTAGAATGTGACGATGTGACAAAAAACACTTTAGTTCTGCAGATGTTGGAAACTTGTAGTGTAGAAGCAAAGATGTTAATCAGAATTTATTTTTTTCACTGAAACAGGTACCCCAACCTCTCCTCCGTCCTTCCAGTCTTCATCTTCTCCACAAACAGGTGAGGAACACCAACCTCCTTTCAACAGTTAGTTATGTATTTTATCCCCATGGAAATCTTCGTAATGTGAGCTACTGTTGATAATTACTCACTTTTCTATGTGCATTATAATCTATTCAGTCCTAACATTTTCTTTTGAACATTTTGCATAAAATTATAAAAAGGTATGACGCGTTAAGCTGTTAAAACTATGTTTAGTATGTTAAAG
The DNA here is from genome assembly GCA_031216445.1 of Lateolabrax maculatus. Lineage (NCBI taxonomy): Eukaryota > Metazoa > Chordata > Actinopteri > Acropomatiformes > Lateolabracidae > Lateolabrax > Lateolabrax maculatus. The sequence goes on along the minus strand of CM062207.1, from coordinate 1,403,759 downwards.
ACAGTTAGAGGTCTCGAGATTCACAAAACAGGTATTAGTATATTAAAATATGAACGTCCCTTCACGATTCATACAATTCATTTTAATACGCTAAATTGTTTTGGAAGTAAATTAATTTCTCGTGTCAGTTTTTATTTTTGTCAATATTTTTCTGCCTGTATACCTTCCTGCTACTCAAGGTATTGTATTTTGCCATGTTTCAGTGTATGCAGAGAGCAGCACTTTTCAGGCAACATATGCTGTCGTCACAAAACCCAGGAACGAGAGAGGTAATTACCATGACACCTTTTTAAAAAAGCACTAAAAGTCAATCTTCTTCCGGACAAAGTTGGCAGCCACAACCAGCATACGCTGAGAAGCACTGAATTAAACTGTATTAGAGTGCGTCTGCTGCAGGAGCTTTGGGCCTCAGTGATACTCAGAACTTTTTTTTAGATTGTCAGACAAAAACCACACGAGAAACCCACAGACAGAAAAAGGGTGGCTGGGCCCCTCAGTTCACCGTGTAGCAGCTCATGTGTTGGTGTACGACACAATGCATGCGTTGAGATTTATTTTTATCAGGACACCTTGCAGCCTCATTTGCTCTGTGGAAAGGTGAGTTGGGGGTCAGTGTTTTATAAATACAAATAGGGCCAGACTACTAATCAGAAGACTTATGTACCATAGTATTAGTAGTATTTGTACCCTTATATTCTCAGATACATTTTGCTCTAGATACATCACAGTAAATGACACGGAAGGACACTAAGTGTATCCGTCCAAACTATGAACAGATGGAAACGGAAATAATTTGAAATAAATTGAAAATGACTTGACTATAATGACAAGATACTGTTGATGTCAACTTATCTCACGATCAAATGACCAAAGCACTCATTCATTCAGACAATTTTAAGAACAGGGTCAAACAGTATCAGTTTTTAGTAGATTGCTAGTTTTCCCATACTTAACTGTACCAAGGCAGTCATTGGATGGATTTTTACATGTTTAACAGAGAATTTAAGTTGTATATCATCTGCATAAAGATGATTGAAAAAGACAATCAAAGCCGTGAGTGGTTCAGGAAAAAAAAAAGGATTTTATAGAAAAAGAAATGGGCCAATAATTGAACCCTGCGGTACTCCACATAACTAGCCAGTATTTGAATAATTGTTCAATCCTGTATTCATGTATGTCTCACACTCTCCAAAATTGTGTCATCCTTATCTAGATAAGGATGAATCCTTGCATGTACCTGTTTACTACACCTTAAGTCTGGGGGAGGTTTGACAAACAATTAGGTCCACTGTGAAAAGGTAATACTACTGAACTGGAGTCTGATGTGTTGATTTTGGTACTGAATATCATTGGGGACACTGAGGTCCTTGGGGGGCTTTTCAATTTTACAGTTCACGTAAATTTTATAAACTGATTCCAGTATTTCTTAGACTCTAAATTTAGATATTTTTGTGTCAATAGATACATAAATCACTATTTCCCCACCATAATTGCATTCTTAGCAGTATGGAGAATATTTCAAAACAGCATTTAAACTTTTTATTCTTGTTGGGGAAATACATTAAGCTTTTAGGTAAATTAAATTCACAATTTAGAAATTTAATTTGCAACCCAACCCCCAAGGATTGCATCTATTATATAATCAATTATGCAAAACTGAGGGCAATACTGGCCTACAGCATCTCTTTGCTCTATTTTAATGCCATCTCTGTCTTGCTATACAGAAAAGTGGTGTAAACGGGGTAACTTATTGTCCTAGGTCCTATTGATGAGGGGGCTGTATGCATCTTAATTGATCTTATTACAATAAGATTTTTCAAGCCTAAGATCAGAAACATTAGTTCAAACATGAGTGTTTATGTTCCATCTTGACACTTACAGTTTTTGTCTCTTGTGTGTCTTGCAGGTTACTAAGAGCAGAGACAATTGACTGAAGAAGGGAGGAGAGACTATTTAAAGCTCTGTAATGTGCATATGGCCACACATAGAGCTGTGAAATGAATGCAGGGGCTTTTAATAAACAGGGACACTTTGTAATATTATATATTATATTATATTATATTATATTATATATATTATATTATATATATTATATTTCAACCAAACTATTTTGAGCTGTTACATTTTGAATCACCTCCATTGCAGAATGAAGGTTTTATATTTTTTCTCTAAACACAACTGTTTTCAAACTGTCTGCATGTCAGAGCATCAGCTGGGGAGTTGTGTGTGTTCATGACAAAAGACAATGACTTGTGCTCTGTGCTTATAATAAATATATTGAGAAAAGATATTGCAGCTTATATAAATATGTTGATGAGTGACTTGTTAAGAAGTGGAAATGACCTCAGACATGATTCATCATCATCATCTGAGAGCGAGAGCTTCAGCTATTTTAAGAGGTATCACTTCATCACAGTTTAACCACATTGTTCTGTTTGTTCTGTCTGAAAACACCATTTACAAGAACGGAGCTGCCGCAGCATCTGACTTCATTCACTGAGGGCTCTGTGGTCCGTCTGTTAAAACTGTCACTGTAATATTTACCTGAAACCATCAACATGTTGTCAACACAAGACCTTTCCCACCAACTGATGAGGTCAAATGAAGAAATAGAGGGAATAAATGCAGTCGTGTCACTGAATATTGTGTAGTATGCTGTATAGTGTGTGTTTATAATATACAGTTTGAACAATAATGAATCAAAAAAGTTTCCACTTTTCATTTAAAAACGGTGCATCTGAACATTACAAGAAAAACGATTCAAACAAAAGCAGACAATAATCTTTGGAAAAGCTTTTAAAGAACAACAGTTGTAAACCTTCTGACTGTTACCACAATAAGACACTGAAGTTCTTGTTGTGATGCTCGAGATGTACATGCTTTCTATAAGACACTGGTGAACAAGCAGACAAAACACTTAAAACAGAGAAACAAAAAAAAACTTGGGGAATTATTGGATTGACTGAAAACCATACAGTGCTGCCTAATGGGGGCCTCTGGGTGGCCGTACTGTATTGTTTTTATAGTGGCAACACAATGGCAATACAGAATATATACAGTTTCAATTGAATAATCATGTCAAAGACACAGAATACTATAAACTTAGAAGTTCTGGCAGCCTTTTCCCAAAAAACACTAATGATACTACTAATTAATCAAATGTCCTTAATTTGTGTTAATTAATTTTAGGTATAACTAGGAAAGTGATTATATTTAACAGGTATTTATTTAAAATGCTTATTTTCTTGAGAAAAAAGAAGTTACCTTGTCGAGGTCTATTTGATACTTTAAAGTTCTTAAAGGTCAAGCTGCATATTTTTCAGTCCAGAATTCAAACCAATCACATGGGGAATGAACCAACAATGACGATTACCAGCTACAAACTGAGCTGACAGAGGAGTCCAGGCCAATGATCTTTTACTTTGTTTTTATTTCATTCTTCACATGACTGTATATTTGCTGCTCTGTGGCTGCAAACATCTCACCTCAAAGTTTGAAACATTATTTGTAAAGACAAAGTTGTCATCTTCCTTCAGGACGTGGTCATGCTGCAGAATGCATTCAAAATCTGACTCCCAGTCATGATACAGGGGGGTCTGATTATGCTTTCTGTTGCTGATTTCTGTATCCACATTATGAAGACACTGTTTATAAGAACAGAGCTGCTGCAGAGTTTAAATACACTCACTGTGGTCTCCAGCTAAGATGCCACAACTGTAAATATATGGAACCACTGAATATCTTTACAATTAACAGTTCATAGTAAAAATATAAAACGTATCTGATGAATGATACAGTTAGTTACTGACATGTATTAGAGCACATGAAGATTTAAAAGTAAAATCAAAATCAAAAATCTAAATAACATCACAGAAAATGTTGAAAAGGAGTTTTTGTTCTTTAGTAATTAGAATCATATTTTTTCAACCTGTCAAACAGGTAAACATTTAAATTGAAATCACATTGACAGTTCATAGCTCCATGCTGCCCCCCAAAGGATCTGTTCTGCTATACAACTTCTAAATAGCAGGTGTCACACTACAACATTCATAAATCCCATGACCACTAGAGGTCCCTGTCAGGTAAGTTTAGTTTGGTTTTAGCCTTTTAAACAAACAACCAGAGGCGTCCTTCTCCTGGTGATGACAGCCTCTCATTCAGTCTGCTGCTTTAGAGTTCGTCCTGTCTCGTGTCCGTCCTGTACTTTGTCTCTGTTTTAAACTCCCTAAATGTTCATCTATAACAAGATTTCTCTGCTCCTCAGGCTCCTCCAGCTGTTTGTTCATTTTCTCCTTGAGATGATTTAACTCATTCTTCTTCTGTGTCACACTATTAACCACACACAAAACGGACTTTAAAATTGTTTCTGTGTCCTGTAGTTTTTCCTCAAGATCTTTCTTTACTATACCAAGATCTCTTTTTGTATCTAGACACGCTTTTTCCTTCTGCTTTTCTTGTGAGTGTTTTGTTTGATCTTCTTTTATCTGTTCTTTTTTCCTTACCGATGACAGAAGCTGATTCTGGTCCTCAACTTTCTGTCTCTCTACCTCTTTCAGTTGTAAACAGAGGCTATGTATCTGGTTCTCCAGATCCTTCTTGTAAACCATTAAGAAATTAACCCCCGCTACCACATCCTTGTGTTCTTCCTCTACATCCTTTAACTGTAGTTCAAGGTTTGCTTTCTCCTGTTCAGTATCGTTGATTTCCGTGCTCTCTGCTGTGACCTGCAGTGTTTCTCTGTTCTCCTCAATGAGGCTGTGAACTTCTGTGTTGTTACTTAAAGTTGTTTTTGTGGAACTTGTAAAGATGTTGCCTGCTGTAAAGCAAAGAGGGAAGCAGTGTAAACTTGAAGAGGACAGACACAGAGTATGCTAATTAATGACAGACTTACTGTTTTGTTTCCGTCTCAATTTCCACACAACAAAGACAACTGCAAGAACCATGGAAACCATGAAACCCACAGCCAGAGTGATGGTGGTGTGAGCTGCAGATCTACATGGAGCCCTGAACAAATCACCTGCAATGATAAAACAAAGAACACATACTACCAGAACTCAGCGATTATAGACAAAAACAGTGGACATATAAATATAGAACAGTTTTTCTACCTGCAACATAGATCTGTGTCTCTCTGGTCTGGTGGATGTCCTTCTGTTGGACTCTACAGGTGAAGCTGTTGCTGTGTCTCTTCTCCACAGTCAGTCTGCTGCTGACAGTATAGAGGTCATCAGGACCTCTGACTGTCTCTGTAGGTCCAGCAGAGAGGAGGTTTCCCTCAGCGTCCAGCCACAACACCTCAGGCTCTGGATACCAGCCTTCAGACTCACAGTCTAACATCACTCCACTGGTGTCTTCATCATTCTCAGTCCTTATTAAGCTGATGATTAGTGAGGAGACTGCACCTAATGATGGAGATAAGAAAAATTGTCGCCATTAAATAGTCTTGATTAAGACTGTTGGAAATACATGGACCAGCTTGTAAAACCCAGGCAGAAATTGTTAAATTATTCTCTTCTTCCTTCACATCAACCATTATATTACCTTTCAAAAATGTGGTTTGTCACTTTGATGTTCTGCCCTAAAAAGCCAATACAGTTTATCCACTCACCAACAACAAGCTCAACAGTAGATTCCATATTCAGTGTGGGAATGAAGCATCTGTACGTTCCCTCATCGGAGAGTTTTACTTTGTAGAGTTTCAGTGAAACGTCTCCATGTTTCAGTTTGTTGATGGACAGTGACGTCCTCCCTACGTAGGACGAGTGTTTTTTACTCTCTAGTTCCACTCCATGGCGCCACACATGAACAAATCTAGGATTCAAGTCAGGTCTCCCCCACTCTACAGTCAGGTCAGTGGCATCCACGGCCGGTTCCAGATGGCATGGTAACACGATATCATCACCAACTGTTGCCACAATTGGCTGTGATGGACTAACCAACTGAGGCTGACCTGAAAGGAAATGTATACGTACACGTGGTCCTCATTTGGGGAAACACATATTGATATATTTTGTATTTAAAAAATTAGATTAAACAGCCAGAAAATCAGTTTAATCACGTATATGATCGGCGTACTGGACCTTTGTAGTCATGATAACAGTAATAAACACATGCTTAATGTTGTGAAATTTCATTTTGTTGCATAAACAAAACCAAACTACTTGGTTAGGCTTGGAAAAAGATTATGATTTGGGTCAAAGTAAGTACGTACGTTAGTTAAAACTTAAGTTAAAATCAAACAGCGTTGACTTTTGGTTTTACACAGCACACAAACAGTGGTCTCCTGAGAAAAAGTCCTGTGTTTGTGTGACCCATCGTCCTCTTTATACTACGTCACCTGACTTATTCACACGACCTACGTTATCATTGGTCGTTTTAACCACCTTTAACCCCTGTTGTTTTCTTCATGAGGACGGGCTGGTACCTGAGTCGTGTCAGTGGTGTTGGGTGTGCATTGAGGGTAAGAACAGTGTGTGAATGTTGTAAAATGCATAAACTAAATAAAGAAGAAGGAGGAAAGAACCAGGGAGGACCTAACGCTGCCACATGACTAAATAAGTGCCTGCAGAGAGAGAGAGAGAGACTCAGTAACAGAGCCTAGATTATATAGGCTGGGAACGCCAGTCCAAAGTCTGACCAGAAGCCACTGAAAGCCTGTAAACCACACAGTGAATTATAAGAGCTCTGCTGAGCAGTTGACAGCAGGGGTGAGCACATGTGAGCAGTTCAGCATTGAGATTTTGAAAGGTGTTAGTGATGTTCTCACCTCCACAACGACGTGTTAGGAGCAGGAAGACGACAGTGTGATGGAAAACCAAAGTGCTGATGGCACCGAGGGCTTTAGAGGGCCATCCAGCCTTCATCCTAGAGTTTTGAAAATGAATTAATGCAAAATAACTAAATCAATATTTAAATAAAAGGTTAAGGATGATTTGATTTCTTGCCACCTGTTTTCACTTGGTTTTGTGCCTCAATATTAATTTGTGCAGTAGATTTGAGGCAGTCTGGATATCAGCCATACAAAGTACTCTGATTCACAGGATTCAGGTTGAACATTGCCAAGATAATAAATACTGAAAGATATCAATTTAGCATTTGTATGTTATATTGCATCAAATATGCTCTGCAAGTACTCAAACCATAAGACACATTTGCTTTTTAGGGACATCAGGCTCAAACTTTCATTTGACATAGAACAACAAAACAGATAAGCAGATATACATTTTTGCCATGTGAGTAAACATGTTTCACCTTTTTTTTGTCTTATGCAATTTCTTTGGTGTTTATGATTAAATGACACAAGTGTTCTGTAGTAGAGCCATCAAATGTGTTCTCGTCTGTCTTTTTCTTCTCTCGTGTATAGGGGAGTTAAGTAACTTTGAAATAATAACTGTAAAATGCGTTGTAAATCCAACAATTTTATTATTTTGCACATTATTTGCAATGTATGCAGATCCCCTCTGCAATATTTGAGATGGATTTAAACAAGTGATAATGTTTTCCCATGAATTCTATGAAATAACAAGTAAAACATTATTTCAGCCTACCTTTTTCGGTGGTTCAGTCACCTCATCTAAGACAGAGAAGAATGTCGACTGTCAGAGTCAGTAAAAAAATCACATGTCCAGCATTCTGTTAATCTTTGACAAGCAGCACTCGTGGCACTTTCTAGGTCATCAGCTCAACAGTCTTAAGATCATCAACTAAGTGGAAACTGACATAAAAAGTTTTGATTTAAACACCTCAAAATGAATTAAAAAAAAAACATATAGACAAAAAAGAGGTCAAAATCAATCTTTTTGAAAAAAAATCTACTGTTAAAATACACCAAAACTATGAAAACAAAATCTCATTGAAAACATTCAAGTTTGGTTACTTTCACTTAGTCAAATGTTTTTTCTTTGGTTCCGTCCACTGACATCAAACTCGAACACTGAGTTCAGACCAGAGCCTCCAGTATTACCATGGAACATGGTTGACATCTGTGTTTCTGAGGGAAAATGTCTATTAGATAGATTCCCATGAAATGTGTTACAGATATTGAAGGTCAAATGACTTTGGTGATCCCTTGACCTTTTCTGTAGCTCCAGCAGCATCTCAGCATCTACCAGATGGATTGGCACATTGACCTACATTCAAGGCTCCTCATGACTTAAACACTCTTAGTTTTCCTCTAGCAGCACCGTGAAGTTCACATTTTAGTTTTTGTATTGAAATATCTCAACAACTAATGGCAACTAATGATATCGTGCAAAACTAATGACATTCCCATCAGCCTCAGCTGTACTTGGGTCAGTGACCGAGGTAAACGTCAGCCTGTTAGTGTTGTCACTGTGAGCAGTACGGCCTCTCAGAGCTCCAAGCATGGCTGTAGACTCTGAGTCTTGGTCCTTCTCATGTGTAAGTCGGTCTCTGTTCTTTGGCTCCACCCACGGTATATAACGGTATTAAACTCAACCGCTGAGGTTATTTCTACCACGACAGCAGCTCTGTCTCTGAGGGGTTTCAAACGAAAACACAAAATTAGTGTTGCATCAACAACGAAAATAAGCCACAGAGGAAGAAGACACCTCTCTTTACCTACAGCACACTTCATTGTGATGTTCAGTCAGCAGCGAGACAACATGGAGGTCTCCACTCTCTGCATCAGGCTGCGTGAGTACTGAACGTCATGCAAGATCAAGAAGACAGAAAGCTCCTAGATGCTGTATAAGTCTGACAGATGTTCCTTTTCCTTTGTCTCTCCAGTGATGACTGTGTTTGTGCAGCTTGGTGTGCATGCTCAGCAAGTTGGTAAGTTGCTTTTTGTGTGTTTGTGGACAAAAGCTAAAAAGACAAACACGACTCACACTTTTCCAGTAGCAGCAAAGCTCTTAACTGAATCTCTTTTCCTCTGTGTGTCTTTCTCAGATGGAGACTTTTCGATCGTTCCAACCAGACTGCAACTCTTTGAATATGAGTCCGTCTCTTTTCAATGCATGGGCTTCGATGACCTGACTCCACGGAACATTTTAAGAAACACCAAGACAGAAATTACTACTTGTAGTTTCTCGTGGTGGGGGGTGTCAACCGACTCGTCCTGCACCATTAGAGGTGCTTATCCAGATGACAGTGGAGAGTACTGGTGCGAAGATGGAGGGGGGAAGAGGAGCAACTCAGTAAACATCACTGTCACTGGTACGTTTACACTGAAACTGCAAGATTGGTCCTAACTCATGTTCAGCATTAAGTAAATGTCAAACACATGTTTCTCAGCTGGTCCTGTGATCCTGGACAGTCCTGCTCTTCCTGTGGTGAAGGGAGACGCTGTGACTCTGCGCTGCAGAAACAGGACGACTTCCTCCAACCTCATAGCTGATTTCTATAAAGATGGCCGCCTCATCAGAAGCAGTTTTACAAGAGAGACGACCCTCCACAGGGTTTCACAGTCTGATGAAGGACTCTACAAGTGTAACATCTCTGGTGTTGGAGAATCACCAGAGAGCTGGCTGGCTGTCAGAGGTGAGACACTGAAGAGTTTCAATAGATCAAAATGATGTTTTTAGCCTGACTGTTCGATACTCAGCAGATTAATGGAGTGTGGTTGTCTTAAAAGAGGTGTTACCTTAAAAGGTGTTTTCTAGTTAATCGTATTTACCTTTTGTACCATCTTCTTGCTTAGAAAATAGAGAAGATAAAAGAACTCAACAACCCCAATACTGCAGCTATGTTTAAATCAACCATCTTTTACAGATATGTCTTTTCTAAATATATGCTGAAGCAGCTCATCTGCAGTGAAACAATGACAACAATTTATTTCATGTGACTCTGATCTTAAAATGAATAAAAGGCAACAGACAACACACTGAGTCTCATGACATTACAGTAAATACTTTCTGTCTTTCTGTCTTTGCAGAACGTCAAACAGAGGCTCAGCCCCCCTCAGATCATATGTTCCTCATCTTAAGAACCGTTCTCCCCATTGTGATGATGGCTCCTCTGCTGCTGCTGCTGGGACTACTTCACTGTGGGAAACTCGGAGGTGAGCAACAATAACTCGTGTCCACTCAGATTTAAATGTTACTGCCACATTAACATCCCATCATGCTTCTTTATCCATGTTGTTCTGGACACATTTTTTCCCATTTATATTCAGTGCATATCGTCCAAACTCATGATCATATTGAACATTTTGCATCTGAAATAGCACAATTTAGAAAAGGAGAGTCAAAGTAAATGCAGTAGGTTTGATGCTGCTCTCAGACGTATTTTTCATTGATTAACTGATGAATTCATGTTTCTGAGGGTCCAGAAGCAGACGTGTCCGGTGCTGCGACTGCATCAAGACGTGAAGATTCTCAGAAGTCAAATGAAGACGGTCTGCAAACCGCGTCTACATTTAATAATCCAGTCCGACCATAACTCTGACAAACCGTCTGTAAAGTGACCACAGCTTCTCTGCACCTCTGTAAACACACTGTGTTCATGTCAAATGTGCCACAGAATCATTTGCATTAAAATTCACCTCAGAGCATCAAGTCTCACTTTCTGCTTGTATTTTCTGCCTAAAAAATAAAATAAAACAAAATAATTAGAATTGTATCATGACCACATTGTAATATTTGGATAGAAAAGGAATATTTTATCATTATTAAATATGTATGCCAGTAAAAGGCAAATATCAGCCACATGTATGTCCACCTGTATGTAATTATACCTAACTTTTTTTAATAAATTCATGGAATAGCATTTCTGCCTGGAAAATAATTTGAAAGATATAATGTGGATGATATAATGTGAATTATGTACTGCAGGGGGCAGAGTAGGGAGCAGTAAGAGAGAAAAGAGAATCATTGACAAAAGAAAAGAGGAAATCCAGCACCACAATCATGAAATCAGCTGTCAATGAAAATAAAACAAGTAGTAGACGGACGTGTGATTTCACCATTAAAGTCCAGACAGAAAAGAGGTCATGATGCCAAGTCTCTGTATTTAACACAAGACAATGCTAGAAGTCTTTTTTCACCATGGAACGTACAACCATGAGGGTAGAAAGATCTTAAAGATAATCAACCTATTACAGTAGAATAAAGCTCTGCATCCTGCTACATTATATTATTATATCTAATTATTATAATTCATTGACTACAGACATTCATGGTCTGATATACACCCCGACCTCTCCTCCATAGCAGCAGCATGAGGTGAACATTATACCTGCTTCACTTCAGCATCATCCTGTCAGCACTGTCACAGGGAGCATATTATCATTAGCATTATGGAGCTGTGTCTAAGCATGGCCTCACTGATCTGCCAGCATGGCTGCCTTGTTCTCTGGCTCCACCCACTGATATTTAACACAACCACTGAGGTTATTTCTACCTCGACAGCCGCTCTGCCTCTGAGAATAGGTTTTCGAATGTAAAGCACAAAATTAGTGTTGCATCAACAGCAGAAATAAGCCACACAGGAAGAGAGTCCTCCTCACATACTTTAGAGTTCAGCCTGATGCTCAGACAGCCAGCAGCAAGACAACATGGAGGTGACAGCGCTCTGCATCAGACTGTGTGAGTACGGACCGTCTCCGCTTGATGACAACACAATGATGAACAGGTGGTTCGGAGTTAATAAGGCTGCTCGAAGAGTGGTAGAGGATCCTCTTTGTGCAAAAAACCTGTGTTTGTTACTTCAACGTGATCTTTCTGAGTTGTTATAGGCAACGCACTGAGCTGTAAGAGTAGCTGTAGGAAACGATGAAGCTCATAGAAGCTATGAACGTGTCTCTGTTGTCTCTCCAGTGATGAACGTGTTATTCCTGCTGTGTGCACTTCATCAGAAAGTTGGTAAGTAGAGTTACTGTTGCTGCTCATTTATATGTTTGTGGTAGAGTATTAAAGAAAAGGGCACAGGTCGTTTCTATGTGATTTGAGAACAAATCTCTTTCTTCTTCTTTGCTTCAGATTCAGTGTTTCTTCATGTCGTCCCAAACAGACTTCAGTTCTTTGAATATGAGTCTCTAACTTTCCAGTGTGAGGGCTCTAATGGATCACCTGGATGGAAAGTTGTACACAAGTTCAAAGGTGAATTACCTTCATGTAAAATTACCTATAAGGTGACATCAACAGGGTCGTCCTGCAGCATTAGAAATACTTATATAGAAGACAGTGGAGAGTTCTGGTGTGAGGCTGGAGGGGAGGAGACAAGCAAAGGCATCAACATCACTGTCACTGGTATGTTTGCAAGACATTTCTCATGAACTCTTCATGAGTTTAACATGTAATAAACATCAATCACCTGTTGATCAGCTGGTCCTGTGATCCTGGAGAGTCCCGTCCTCCCTGTGAAGGAGGGCAACACTGTGACTCTGAGCTGCAGAAACAAGACGACTTCTTCAAACCTCACGGCTGGTTTCTATAAAGATGGCCGCCTCATCAGGAGCAGCTCTACAGGAGAGATGATCCTCCACAGTGTTTCACCGTCTGATGAAGGACTCTACAAGTGCAGCATCTCTGGCGCTGAATCACCAGAGAGCCGGCTGACTGTCGGAGGTGAGACACAGCAATGTTTTAAAATAACATACATAGATACATGTGATATAAATGGCTGCTGTTGCTCCACAGACTTGAAGCAAAGTTTGTTGAATCTGTCCATTAAACTGCAGTCAGATTCCCAACATTCAAAGCCTAAATGACTGATTTAAGTGTCTGAAATGAGTGCATTGAACTCGCATGGTACTTTAGAAGCTCTTAAATGAGTTGTATAACACAAACATTACTTTAGTTAGAATAGATAATATTTTACATCCTATTATCACTCTTCAATTATTATTTTTTCAAAACTTCCAACCTCTCATGTTTTCATGTATAGCTCATTCTAAGTTACAGTACTTTCTATTTTCAGTTCAAGGGACTTCCAATACCTCCTCCGATCCTACCCCCTGCGATCTTAACCCGTGGATCATTGTGACTGTGTTATTGATGCTTCTGCTGTTGGTGGTGGGACTACTTCACCTTGGCAAAGGTCACTGGCACAGAGGTACAGATACATTTCACTAACAACGTTGCTACTAGAACCAGTCATAGCCTTTGACGTGCAGCACTCCCACTCACAGTTTGTGTGGTTAGGTGGCACTGTGATGCGTTTGTGGTGATACAGTTTGAGTGTCTGCAGATGGCGCTCTTTTGTATGCCAGTTTAGCCATAGATTACTTGTCTTGACAACCCAGTTCAGCTTGTGTTTATTCCAAACTTTGCTTTTACAACACGTCACTCTCTTAATGGAGTCTCTGCATCTTAAGTGCTTTTACTCTGAAAATTATTTTGTGAGATCGGGTGCATTTGTGGTGATTTTACTCACCTGCAACTGTTTGGTATTGTAGTTAATTTTGGTACGATAAGGGGAGGCCCGGTGCAGGTGTTGTTACCGGTAACCCAGCAGGACATTTTGGCGAACAAAAACAGGGACCCACTCATAGAAAACAGCTCTTGAGCATTACTAGAGGTCAGAAACTCCACTGGGAACCTTGAAACAGGTTTATATTAATCAACTCTTTCATATGCCACAACATTTAAAAACATGACAATTGTTTTGTTGTAATTTTGTGAACAGTAGTGAATTACTTCTACCCCTCTATAAATGATGGTTTTCTATTGATGCTGTTATTTTTTCTTCCTTGTACTGCAGTATTGCTCTCCCTGTCCACAGTAAGACCTGGATCAGGCTCAGCTGAGGATCAAACAGGTGAGAACGCAAACCAAGTATCTATATGAAACAAGATAATTACCCTGCCTTCCTTTAATAGGACCTTTATATATACAGTAGAGCACTTTTAAAAACCCAGGCTACAAAGTGCTTCACACAAAGCAGAAAGTTAAAACAAACCAGCATGTCAGTGACCTCTTGAACTACAAAGTATTCTTCCTGTCTGGTGTAGTCACTGTTGGTCATTGTTGAATAATTTCATCATCAACACCCTTTTCTATAATCTATTCAAAGACAAGAAAATTAAGTAATAGTCAAAATGATACAGATTCTTTACCTGCGTGAAGATGCATTTGTCCGTCTACATATCTGCTATGTGAAGCTGTTTTTTTAATTTCAGTCCCTGCAGAGGACAATGCAGCGGATGCAGACAAAGAGACGTATGCTTCCGTAACAAAAAACAGGAACAAGAAAGGTACTTCACCAGACCTTGTATTAATTTTACTTTTTGTACTTTACTACCTCATGTAAAGTACAAACCACAGCAAGCATGTAACGCAAAAGCATTTTGAGTAAAACAACATCTACATTGTGTATTTAATTGGGTAAAACAGCTCAAGTTTTGAATGTATCATTTGGTTTAGAAATTCACTATAATGTACAGCAATGCTATCAACAGCAGCAGTGCAAAAGCATGGCATTCATGTTACAAGTAGAAAGAAATACCACATTCATACACAGTAGGTCTGTGTGGCATTGTCTCAGTCTTTGTTAGATGTGTAGATGCTGGTGATCACTTGAGCTTCCTGGACTCAAACCACAAAAGACAACCACAGAGCAAACAGCTCAAGTAGTAGATGTAGAGAGGAGGTTATTATTAGGCTTTAAACAGCACAAGAGGGTTACTCATATCTAAAACTTGCAATTTAGAGTTAAAGTTTCTGTATAATTCCACATTTTTTCTTGAACTTTAAAAGGGAATAATAATTTAACTGCACTCTGATCTCACTCTTTTTTGCTCAAACTTGGGGATGTTTAAGGTTTGAATATATTATAATACTTCATAAATGCATAAAGGCATAACACACCCATATATGATATCACAAACACGTAAAACACAGTCGAAACATGGGATTCTTAAACTCGGGTGGGTTAAATTTACATTTTTAAGTGGTGGGAGCTTTTTGGTGGGAAATAAACTACAGGAAGTCAGATGTGAGAGCACAAACCTGAGAGAGACAGAGAGCCTGAACAGTTGCAGCCCACAAGACAGACAAGCACAGGATCGTAGAGGTCCAGCATTTATTACATAGAATTCCCTGCATTTTAAAGGAATAGTCTGACGTTTTGGGACACGCTTATTCGCTTTCTCGACAACCATAAATCTTATAGTATAGGAATGATTGGCATAAAGCTAAGCTAATGTTTCCCCTTATCTCTCCCCATCAGATGAATTGTTGTCTACACCCGTTTCCTACACCTTGGACCAGGGTGACACTCAGCAACTGGGTGAGACTCGTCGTGATAAAAAACTCAATCTGAATGGTGACTGATGTTGGGATTAAGCAACATCAGAGACAAGTAAACAGTAAAGAAAATGAAATAAAAGGGGATATATATTTTGGCAACACACTGACATTAAGTCCATCTATTTTCAAAGCAGAGCCAGGAGCATTCAGCACCACAGTGATGTACAGTGTTGCTACGGTTCCCTCAGCAGATACCAACCCACCTTTACCAGAGGATGCCTTCTATTCTACAATCCAGTAGGTACGACTGAGGACTATACTGGCTTTTATCTGCATTCATGTCATATGGGATGTAGGGTAGCTGTTGGAAAGATTCCTATATTTACAACTTGCGACAAATCAAGAGAGTTGGATGATTGTAGAGTTGGTCGGGTGAGGGTTTGAATGAATTGGGGTTTAATTATACTAAATAACGGACCTTGGCTGACAATAGGCAACATGTTTGGTTTTCAGGCACTTCCTTGTTATAAGTGTCAAGTAGGATATACTGCATGTGGAGTTTCCACATTATGAGTTGCATGTCAATATGAACACACATTTGAATGCAGCATTAATGTTTGACTTCAAACAGCGTTTCTCTGCACACTTTTGTCACAACTTTGATTCCTGTGCTTTTCAAAATGAGAAAACACATGTTACATATCAAAAATGTTTCATATCAATTTATTTTATTTTTTGTCATACCTGTTTGATTTATTATAACTTCAAGTCTTGAAGCAAGTTTTGAAAAAAGAACAGTACTTTGTCAGTGTTTTATATTATTGATATTTATATTGATACATCCTTTGTGTGTTACAGGTAGCTGAGTGCAGCTGACTGAAGGAGGAGCTTTGAAAGACATGTTCACGGTCTCACTCTGTGTACTTAAATAAGCAACACCATATGGGTGAAAACAAGGAAGTAGCAGAGACATTCAGTTTGTTATCCTAATTGAAAAAGCTATATACTATATACAAATATATAATAATTTCTGTCCAAATATTTCATAAATTAATATAAATTATAATATATTAATTTATTATCATAAATTAATAATAATAATAGAAGAACAAATTTACTTGAGGTAAGTGGTGTTATGTCATTACTTTAATGTATGTGGATAGAAAGAGTACAGCTTGTGTACATTCAGTTAGTTAGTACAACTATACTGTATGTATATTTATGTACAATGAACAGTAAACATTGCGTATATTCATATTCATAATGATGTATCTCAATGAGCTGGAGTGACTTGGTTGTGCGTACGTTTGGACTTTAAAATGGACAAATGTAAGTTATCTTCATCATCTGAGTTCTTTATCTGACTAAAACATCTGTGTCTGTTCTCGAAAGGTTAGTTTATTATAGTCTTAACAGTTAAACCACATTGTTCCATCTGTTTGGTGTGTTAATGTGTGAGAACAGAGCTGCTGCAGCTCACTGTGGTCAACTGCTAACTTAATGGTGCTGCATCACTTTTATTTGAAGACGACACACTGAGTTTGTGGTCAACACCACAATAATCCTGTCAACATGATACAGCTAATGTCTCGTAAAAGTTTAAGGGTTATTTATGAGAAGACAAGAAATAAATGTAACTGGTATTACAGTGTATAAAGGCTACGTTCTACACATCAAAACGGCATTTTTGTGTTTGTTCTGTGATGCAAAACGTCACTGTCTGTGGAGTGATAGATCCAGCTATAACACAGGGCTGATTTATCACATACAAGGAATTTGCTGTGGTGTACTGGTGCGTAACAAGTACAGACAAGTAGGGTTACGAAGTGAAAACTGCTGCTGGTGTTTCTTTATTATTATTCAAAGTTCTCTTTAAGCGAGATCCTTAATGTTACTTTACATAGAAACACTTTGTTCCTTTGTTTTCTTGTTTTGTTTCCTTAAAGCATTCCTCTTTAGCACAAAAGTACTTCATGAGTGAATCCACTGATCACAGAGATATAATTGAAATAAACCAAATTTGCCACAAAAGGCCTTTAGGGAGAGTTGATTGTCCTACTGTAGAACACAAAATCTTTTGTTCACATGTCAATGCCAAACAAACAAACAAACTATTGATTTTCTTCTTGATACGTTAAAAAAACTCACAAAGGTCAAAGTAAAAGTATTCCTAGGAAGGAGAAACGTTGGAGGTGCCACACCTTCATCTGGCAAACACTTCAAATATATCAGATTGAATAACACGCATGTGGTTAGCAAACAAAATACATGACTCAATAACTGAAATTGTGCCTCATTCGTTTTCTCCTTTCAGTTCATTTTTGGCAGGTTTTCCCATAAAAACACCCTTGTGGATTATAATGTTGAGTTATAGGTTTTTCTGATCACGAGACATGACAAGCAAAGTTGGTCAGTTGAAAGTTATTGTATACAAATGACTTTGGCCTAAAGAAAAAGACAGTGGCACAGAGGAATTTACGAGTGCGTCTTAGTGAAAAAGGGTAGAGGCTTGGTGACGTAGGGTCTACTTGCAGGCCTATTTGGTGAATGACTGTAACATCTATAGGGTTACGAAGTGAAAACTGCGGCTGGTGTTTCTTTATTATTATTCAAAGTTCTCTTTAAGCGAGATCCTTAATGTTACTTTACATAGAAACACTTTGTTCCTTTGTTTTCTTGTTTTGTTTCCTTAAAGCATTCCTCTTTAGCACAAAAGTACTTCATGAGTGAATCCACTGATCACAGAGATATAATTGAAATAAACCAAATTTGCCACAAAAGGCCTTTAGGGAGAGTTGATTGTCCTACTGTAGAACACAAAATCTTTTGTTCACATGTCAATGCCAAACAAACAAACAAACTATTGATTTTCTTCTTGATACGTTAAAAAAACTCACAAAGGTCAAAGTAAAAGTATTCCTAGGAAGGAGAAACGTTGGAGGTGCCACACCTTCATCTGGCAAACACTTCAAATATATCAGATTGAATAACACGCATGTGGTTAGCAAACAAAATCCAAGATGACTCAATAACTGAAATACTGCTTCATTGGTTTCCTCCTTTCAGTTCGTTTTTGGCAGGTTTTAGGTTATAGGTTATAGGTTTTTCTGCTCATGAGACATGACCAGTTATTCCACATTCCCGACTGAGGTGTTGGTGAATAATACATAAAAGGTCATACTTGAAAAAAAGACAGGAACTCATTTGCAATCAAGCCAGTCAGATGATAAAAAAAAATCCCAGCACTAAATGAAAGCATATAAGAGGCCACGATTTCACTTCAGGTTACTCTAACATCCTAAAAGGTAAGGATCTGTCTTTTCATTTGCTGTGACACAGATACAGTTAAGTTAAAGGGTAAATAATTAATTTTAAACATTTTTTTAACAGTACACATTTTAATTTTGCATTTATTAGGATAAAAAAAATGGAATTTAGAGAATGTGTAAAATCCTGTTAATTTGATCAAAACTTGATGATTTACGAGCAGAATTACATGATTATATTTTTCAGAGTTTTCAAGCTCCTTAAATCAGGTTTTCTGTTGTTGAATTCATTCAGCAAACAGAGACACGGTTTTGTCAGACAGAGAAGTCAGGACTTTTCAGGACTGAAACTTGTTGTCTGTTGTGTTTTTCTCTTCCTCTTCATCCTCCTCATGTCACCAAAGAGAGAAAGAAGACACACTTAATAACTGAGATGGATCTGCGGGAGGCAAAATGGAAATGTGAGTACTTTCTAGCAAAATTAATAGTGACTGCAGTTTTTTTTTTTTTTTTACTCTCTTTGAAAACTGTTATTTTCACTTTTATTACTTTTTGTCAATCTGATCTGGTTTATAGTAAATGGCCCGAGGTACCAAAGGGCTGCACAGGCAAGAGCAGGACACTAGTTTTACTTAGCAAATCCCATTGTGAGTTTTGGTGAGTTTTGGGTGTCTGTATGAATGAATGAGTGATCTCTAAGAATACAAAATGCGCTGATAAGTGCACATTTCCTCCCGTAATTTGCTTGACTTCTTCAGATTTGTACCCACTGAAAGAAGTTCTAGTTCTGCTTTTTTCCAGCACGAGGTTGACACTGCATGGTACAGTTCTGATTAAATATGATGAAATCCGTGTGATGAGATGGGGAGAGGCCAATTACGCTGACTTACAGGAATATATTTGACACCATGTCTAGAAGAATTAGACATGACGAAGGAAACTCCTGCCTGTCATTTTTGGAACCGAAACTTTATTGACTGTTGGAGTGTTTCTTCATAACAACATTAGTTGCTTGTCTGTAAATGTGATGCAAACAAGGTCAAGTACAGTTAAGTGTCTCTGTCTAGTTTCACAATGAGAGTTTGGCTGTATAAAACTCCATAAAAGATTTCACCACTTTGGAAACTGTGCTTCAGGAAAAAGAGCAAGTATGCTGAACCAAATATACCAGAATCAATATAGGGTAAAAATGAAAGTAAAGAAATGTTTTGATAAAAGTTCCCTCCTGGAGTGTGCGTCTCTCTCTTCGCTGTGTGTTTCCAGTTGCTGTCAGTGTGCTGCTGCTCACATTGTACCACAGCCACACTGCAGCTGTCAGCCTGAAGCAACATCTGGAAGAATGTCTGGAGGACAAAGACTACGACGAGCTGCTGCAGACCGTGAAGACCGGCCTTCCACACATGAATACATCTCATCATGTTGTTATTGTCGGGGCTGGCATGGCTGGACTGACGGCTGCCAAGTTACTGCAAGACGCAGGACACAAGGTGCATGCAACTGGCTGATGTGCTATACATGTTATTATAAAAACCAATGCACGACAAAAAACATTTTCTGAGCTATCAAAGATTTACTGGAGTTAGGGCCAGCAGATTAACCCACTAGGGAGCCCTGGAAAAATTAACTGTCGCGTTAGTTTTAGTAATAATAGCACTTGTAGTAATAGCAATAGCTGTAGTGATAGTACCAGCAGCAGGGGGAAAAAAAGAAGCAAAACCAGTAACAAAACTAGTTTTAGGAAACCAAAAGTAGAAGCACACCTACTACCTTTGAGACATTACATGACTGGCCTTACTTTATATTACTTTGATTTTGTATTCATCTGTTTGGACAAGGTAACCATATTAGAGGCTAGTGGACGTGTCGGAGGACGGGTGGAGACCTACAGGAATGAAGAAGAGGGCTGGTATGCTGAACTGGGAGCTATGAGGATCCCAAGTTTTCACCAGTGAGTTTCTGTACATACAAACATGTGCATGCCACCCTCCCCATCTCAGACTTACATGATTGTGTGAAACGGATAATTATGAAGCTACAATGAAAAGCAAACATTGTGGCTGATTCCCAAGGATGCAATCAAGAGTTGGATAGTACCAATTTATTTAAAAAATATTAAAAATATTAGCTGTGCTACTGTAAAAGTCATACAGTTGGTACAGTGGAACTGACTCAAAGTTGATTATTATCTATAGAATCAAACATTCCTGTTTATTGCCATGAAGCACTACAACAGATTTGCTTGGAAATACCGGCCAGTGGCCAGGTTTGTCACTGCCTTGTTTGTTCCTTAACCAAAATCTCAAAAATGATGTAGGGATGTTACATGCGTCACCACTGAGTGTGTTGCTTAATGGCACACCATCCCTTCCTCTGTCAACAGCATTGTCCTCTGGTTTGCTGAAACGCTGGGGGTCAAGCTGAACAACTTCACGATGTATGACCCCAACACCTTTTACCTGGTTAACGGCTTGCGGAAGAGGACGTACACAGTGCAAGCAGACCCTGATGTCCTGAAGTACAAGGTGCGGGAAGACGAGAAAGGAAAGTCACCCGACAAGCTGCTACAACAAGCTTTGCAGAAGGTATGTAAGAAATGGGAAAGGAACGAGGGAACGAGTCCAAGTGTCTTGCTCTTAGTCAATAACCAGACAATAAGTTAACACAAAAAAATGTCTTTCGTAACCAAACTTTTAATATGTTTACTAGTTAGTGTACAGATGGTAACATGTTAATATTGTCCCTTTAGTGACAATAATTCTGTATCAAATTTCATGGCAGTCAGTTCAAGTATTAAAGCTGAGTTTGTGAATATTTATTTGAACAGCATCAGTTTAATAGATTAAACTGACTTCATCCAAGGAAATTACTTTTCTTTTTCTGTAGGTGAAATGTGAAGTGGAGGCTAATGGCTGCAGGGCTGCACTGATAAAATATGACCATTATTCTGTAAAGGTAAAGTCAACATGATCTCATGACTGCTGAAATTTTAGTGCATTACAAATATTATAAGTTGGGTGTGACATTTTCATTTGTTTGTCATTTGAAACAGTCAACTAATAGTTCAGCTTAAGGTTAAGTTTGAAGAACAGGTTGTTCTGCAGGCAACTTGATGTTTCACTACAGTGAGCCACATAATGTGACCTCTAAAAATAAACCAAATCAATGGGTTAAAAACATTTTAATATTGTCACAGGGTTAGTAGGTAGGACCCAAATGCAGACACAAACAAAGGGAGTAGCTACAGTCCAATCTTCATTGCAGGGATACAGGTAAAGAGAGTGGCGAGGGGCTGAGACGGTTGAGGGTAAGAGGGCAGGCAGAGCAGGCAACGAGTGGATGGAAAGTCGGGGTTGAGAAGATTGAAGGCAGCTGAGCAGACCGGACAGGTGTGGTGAACGAGCTGTAATCAGGAGGGAGCCGGGAGGAAGCCACGATCAAACCACACAGAGACACAGACAAGGGAAAGAGACACAGACAAGGGAAAGAGACACAAGGCAACACAGGAAAACAGGGAGGCATTGCCAAACCACGACAAATATTAGACAAATAAAAGACTTCAAACATTAGATAAAAGAGGATAGAAAATTATTCCATGTACCATGATCTAAAATGAAAATATATATTAGTCTTATTTTACAAAGATGTTTTTATATTTATCTATGAATCCAAATATTACACAAACCGTGAAACAATTAGATCTGGTTGAGCAATCTTCTAGAGAAAGGAAGTGGTTGCTGAAACCTTTAAATCCCTTGTCCATAAATATAGGATTCTTGATGTTTTAGAACCTGACAAGTGGAAAACATTTGACTAAATTATTGCACAACATGGACCTCTGTTTGTTTTACAGGAGTATCTGAAAGAAGTAGGAAATCTGAGCTCAGAAGCGCTGAGGATGATTGGAGACCTGCTCAATGAACAGAGCCTTATGTACACAGCGCTGACTGAGATGATCTACGACCAGACTGACATCAGTGACGGCACAGTGTGAGGCCCTTCATCCCACACTGTTAACCTTTTTGCATAGTAGAGTTCAATTATAAAACCGCCAGAAAAAGTGACGGAAACCAAACAGTTGCAAAAAAGATCTGGGAAACTCAAGTTGTACACTTCTTTGCAGATCACATTTTTGTATTCAGTTTTGTTTCTCACTTTATCCATACATCTGTGAATTTGAATAATTTAAACTAAAACATAGTGATTCAGTGGCTTTACATGTAGCAGCAAAGTACATTTAGACCTAAACTTAGTAATTTACGCTGGCAACCAACAGCAAAACAAAAATGTTGGCAATACTGTAGCTGCTGGAGATCACGTTAGTGTGTCTCAGATTTGTGGTAGGATAGAGTTTGGCTTATATAAATCCGACTTACACTCTGATTGCGGCGGCTTAGACCTAATCTCAATAGACATGAAAGAATGCAGGTTGCTCTACCAATCTGCATCTACTCAACAGATCACAGTCATTTTAAAATGTAAATGTACATGTCTTTGTTTAACAATAGTATATACACAAATGTGATGAGAGTATGCATTTGTCTTTTTGTTTTTAAG
Organism: Lateolabrax maculatus; assembly: GCA_031216445.1. Classification (NCBI taxonomy): domain Eukaryota; kingdom Metazoa; phylum Chordata; class Actinopteri; order Acropomatiformes; family Lateolabracidae; genus Lateolabrax; species Lateolabrax maculatus. The sequence goes on along the minus strand of CM062207.1, from coordinate 1,380,790 downwards.
GTACAAGGAAGTGAGTGGTGGGTCGGACCTTCTCCCCAAAGCTTTTCTTGATGTCCTCGATGTCTCTATTCTCCTCAACTCAAAGGTCAAACGTATCAGCCAGTCAGATAAAGGTGTAATTGTATCGTACCAGACAGACCAACAGTCTTCTCTCAGTGACCAGCATGCCGACTTCGTCCTCGTAACAACCACAGCCAAAGCAGCTCTTTTCATGGACTTTGAGCCAGCTCTGTCCGTCAAAAAGATGGAAGCACTGAAGTCGGTCCACTATGACAGTTCCACTAAAATCATTCTCACCTTTAGCAAAAAGTTCTGGGAGTCGGACGACATCCAAGGAGGAAAGAGCATCACCGACAGGCCCACTCGTTACATCTACTACCCCAGCCACAGCTTCCCAAAAAATAAGACCATCGGCGTCCTCCTGGCTTCCTACACCTGGTCTGACGACTCCCTCCTCTTCTTAGGCGCGAGCGATGAAGAACTCAAAGAGCTGGCTCTGAGAGACTTGGCAAAGATCCACAACCAGGATCTCGGGAAACTCACACAATTATGCACAGGGGTGGTGGTGAAGAGGTGGAGCATGGATCCTCACAGCCTGGGCGCCTTCGCTCTCTTCACACCCTACCAACATGTAGAGTACGCCAAGGTGCTCTTCAGAAGTGAAGGCAGGGTCCACTTTGCTGGCGAACACACAGCCTTCCCCCACGCTTGGATCGAGACGTCTATGAAATCTGCAATCAGGGCTGCGGCGAACATCAACAGAGTGACGCTCTTTAATTCAGAGTCCGCTAGTCCAGTGCGAGATGAGCTGTAGGGTTTGTAGTATTCAGTCTAAGCAACTGAACATTATTAATAAAAAGAATGCCTAAAGATGCAAAATATCCAGCAAACGTCACAGAAATGAAATATGTTGAAATGCTACTTGCTGTTATATTAATACAATATTAATCAATAAAACCTGCATTATGTGTTTGTTTGTTTGTTTTTTTCATATTAAGAAAAATAAAAGGATTTCATAAAGAAGATTGATTGTCTCTTGACATTTATTTAATGCAGGGTTGGGGGAAACTGGAAGGTTTCCCCTCTAACACAGGACTGAGACAGAGATAAACAACCATAAATGCTCATATTCACACCTATGGACAATTCAGAGTCAGTATTTAGGCTAAACTTACCTCTTTAAACTGGGAGGACAGCAGAGCACAAAGGGGTCAACCAGCCGAGGGTTGAGTTGTACCAGGAACTTCTTTCTGTGATGTTCCTTAATAGGAATCTTTTCTTGTCTTGCTTATATTTCTACCCCAAAACTTCTGTTCTTTATTTTATTATTTCCTAAACACAAATATGTATAGATTTTTTTTTCTTTTTTTTAAATAAAATCATGATCTATTAAAATTTGTTAGACCACAATTTTCCCATGTACCCCCAGGGAACAGCTAAAGGTAACCCTGCCTGTGGTTAGGAACCGCTCATGATGATGATGATGATGAGACCATGAGAACTTTTGCCACACCGTTTATACCCTTTGACTTCGGTATCTCTGGGTGTAAGGTCATTGTAGGTGATGTTGTGAATCAGTGAGCAAGAATCAGGGCTGATTTATAGCAATACTGGATTTATATATGATTTCTGGATCAATGTGATGAAATACCTTGATTTGTCAGGTATTTAAGCTGCTGGATAAGCCAAAAACTGACCCAAAAATGACTTTGGTGTGTATATAAAAGTATATATATTTATCTATATATATTTTATATTGCAATAAAATGAACCAGCATTCTTTATGCAGACATTATTAATGTACGATCAACGGACATTAGGTGATCTTGACTACAGCCTTGGTTTTAAGGATTTATCAAAAGAACACAGTCTTCCAAGAGTTGACCAAAAAGTCGACAATATGCAGATAAAAATGCACGAACACCAAAATGCAATGTGGTTCAGCTAATATTGAAAGTACTTTTCTTACTTCCGTAAAGGATAACCGAGGTGACGATTCCAAACCTCCATGTGGCACCGACTGAACACATGTGACTGTGGGAATGACAAACATGGTGTAAGCAAATTAAACCGACGATGAACGACTCATTGAAAAGTACTAGTTGCATTTCCTCATTTTTTGGCAAGGTTCCCGTAAGACAACACATGTTTCATAATGACTTAAGTAAACACAAAAAAAGATTGCCAAACAACCTTGTTGATGATGTTGAGTAATCGTGAAAAAATTTTAAAAAAAGATCATGAGAGCTAAAAGGTTACTTAATGGACCACCTGATTGCAAGTGCTGGTGAAACTGAAAATAAACCCTTATAATAATTTAAATAAATGAGGTGTGGCCAGTCGGGGGAGAGAAAATTCCAAAATCAAGACGAAGGACGGTATAAAAGAGGCTATGATTTCACGTCAGGTCACTGTAACATCAGATTGTCTTTTAAGCTCCTGGAAAGGTAGGAATCTGTATTTTCATCTGATATATATCATTAAATAATACCAAATTAAATAATAACATCTCACTATGAAGTATCAGCATAAGAAATTATCTGTAATATTCTTTTCTTCAACTTCTTCAATGAGGAGTTAAAACATTACATAGCCTATACAAGATTGGATGAAACCAGACCCTGTGTGGAAAGTTACATCAACAGCAACTACTAATAGAAAAAATAAAATAAAAACAATATCAAATGATACAAAGTGAAATAAATATATAAGAGACAATGAAATGAAAATATACTTAAAATTTAAATAAATAGACAATTTAAATAAAATGATGATCACAACTTATATTATGGATGTTGTTAATAGGTGTAGAGAAAGTGCAGACAATACTTTTACCGTCATTAAACTCGAGACATTTATGTCTAAATCTTTAAGAAGATCTTAAACTAAATGCACAAGAACTAATTATAATAGTTTACGTACTGTAACATTTTGTCTCCTTCATGTTTCTGTTCCTCGTCTTCATGCTAACAAAGATAAAAAGAAGACAAGTTTCCAAACTGAGATGGATCCACATGTGGTTAAGTGGAAATTATGTGAGTATTTTGCAGCAATATTCTGTTTTTCTTTCATTCTTTTATTTGGACAAAGCATTGGAGACCAATCTTTTAGAATTCCAAAAACATACACAGAAAAATGTAAATTATCTATCAGACTGGTGGAGGCTTAAAGGTGTTCCCAATTTGGTTTGAAATATTTTGTAATTAATCCTTCCTTTCAAATACGTGCAGTGCCTGCAAATTCTGCTGTCATCAGTTCCTCAACCTTTTACTCTGCCTGCGGTTTTGACTCGCTGAGGAAGTGAGAGTTGTACAGTAATTCTGAAATGAAGACAGGAAAGTCTTTACTGGACTTTACAGGAATATTTGTCCCATACTGACTAGGTGAAGTGCGATGTGCCAATGAAATCCCAGGCGCTTTTGACTGTGTGTCATTTTCAGAACTGAAAATTCTTCAGTTTCTGGAATCATTTATGTAATGCACACATTATTTCATATTTAATCATATTGCAGCAGTCAGTTGTCCCTTTGTTTTTCCCAAAACAGAAAAATGATGATGAAATTGAGGCGTAGACCATCACTCTGCGTCATATTTTGGAAAGTCCAGGTTTACTTGTAGTTGTAGTAGTAGTAATGATTCCTCTTGTGAAGAAAGACTGTTTTTTTTATTGAAAGATCCATGTTTCATTTATAGATTTGTATGCAAGTTAAAAAATGAATTCCTCATTTAGCACATAGATTTTAAAATTGGCAGATAGACAGCAGACAAAACAAAAAAAACTGACTCAACCTGACTTTGGCTCCGTAAGTCTTCTCTAGTTGTAAGTTCCCTGAATTTTTTTTCTCTTCATGTGTTTCCAGTTGCTGTCAGTGTGCTGCTGCTCACATTGTACCACAGCCACACTGCTGCTATCAGCTTGAAGCAACATCTGGCAGAATGTCTGGAGGACAAAGACTACGACGAGCTGCTGCAGACCGTGAAGACCGGCCTTCCACACATGAATACATCTCATCATGTTGTTATTGTCGGGGCTGGCATGGCTGGACTGACGGCTGCCAAGTTACTGCAAGACGCAGGACACAAGGTGCATGCAACTGGCTGATCAATCAGTATTATGACCTGGTGGCCGCAATGAAAGGGAGACACACCAAGGATAACATTCAACAGATAATATTTTATTAAATCAGATTAAGCCAAATTAAAGTGACCAATTAAGTATTTGCAACATGGTGTGTGGAAATCAGTAAAATCATATGTGTGATGTGCATGAGTGAAGGTGGGTGTGGGTTAAGATGAAACATAAAGATAGAGTAAAGTCATCATTGTCTCCCTTCCTTTATTTTTAACCTTAATTTATGCCAACTGCATGGATTAATTTATGAATATACTGCAAAAAACTTTATGTGTAAAGGAGGAAGGTTTCAATGTGCACTTGTGTGGATTATGGCAAATAAATGTATTTAGCACAGAATCAAAGTTTGCAAATTATACTTATCATCAAATATATACATTCTCTTTTAAATAATCATCATGTGGTGGCAGAAAATCTATTCTTACATTAAAAATGTCCCATCTCTGTTTGGACAAGGTAACCATATTAGAGGCTAGTGGACGTGTCGGAGGACGGGTGGAGACCTACAGGAATGAAAAAGAGGGCTGGTATGCTGAACTGGGAGCTATGAGGATCCCAAGTTTTCACCGGTGAGTAAAAATGTGTCTTACTTTACTAAAACATCAAAATTGATGAGAAATGCTTTCTTAAAGCTACATGCCACTGTTGAGTGTCTCATCTCTTCACAGCATCGTCCGCTGGTTTGTTAAAGAGCTGGGGGTCAAGCTGAATCCATTTGTCATGGATGACATCAACACCTTTTACATGGTCCATGGACTGCGGAAGAGGACGTATGCAGTGAAGGCAAACCCTGACATCCTTAAGTATAAACTGCCGAAAAGGGAGAGGGGGAAGTCAGCTGACCAGCTGCTACAGCAAGCTTTGCAAAAGGTATTCTATGTAAGAGGGAAGAAGTGATATAATACATGGTCTATTGTAAGAGTATTGTAAGGCCCATTCCTGCAACTTGTCGTTTCTCCTAAAATGTCAGAGCCTTGCTTAAAAGGCAGAATTCACATTTGTATTCATGCATTTTGACAGATTACAAAATAAAATGTAAAACTTTTAAATATTTTTCTAAGTGAGCATTGATTGTATATATAAACATTATGTATTCAATCAGATTTTACCCAGTTTTAACTAAGCCAGGTAGATATCTTATTTTATTTTCTTAATTGCCCTGAATAATCTTGAACAGAGTCTAACTCAAAGAATATATCTCTTTTAGTTAAACTGTGTTGTTGGCTATAGGTGGTGAATGATTGGATGTGTGCAGAGGCACCACTGTAAATAACACCGGATGTAAATGACCTTTTCTGTAGGTGAAAGATGAAGTGGAGGCACATGGCTGCAGAGCTGCGCTACAGAAATATGACCACTATTCTGTCAAGGTAAATCACGATGTGATCTCATGAAATCCTAGGGTACGGCTCAGTAGATGACATTTTCAACTGTTCAGTTCTTCAAAAAGTACACTTTGAATTTAAGGTTAAAATTGAATGATTGAACACCGCACCGAATATAGAGAGTATGAGTGTTGCTTCACAGGAGTATCTGAAAGAAGAAGGTGGTGTGAGTCAAGAAGGAGTGAGGATGATCGGAGACTTACTCAATGAACAAAGCCTCATGCACCTGGCGCTGACTGAGATGATCTACATCCAGAGTGACGTCAGCGACAGTACCACGTGAGATTGGTTGATTTAACACATTTAAGAAATGTATATCTGTCCTAAAAGATGTTGGGAAGGTTTTCTATTTTAGTTTAAAACCAGGGTATACTTCAAACAAAATAGTTTGTACCAAAAGTCATCAGATCACGTGTTATAGCAAAAGTTTTTATAGATGTTTGGAAAGGCTCACACTCCAATGCGGGGCAATAAGCCAGACATCATAGAGAGGGGCAAGATGCAATGAATCATCCAAATGGAGATAACAGCGCACACTTTCAGACAATTTCTCCTCGAAGGCATTCAGTTTTTCTGTGAACAACGATAAGAGAAGAAGAGAGAAGTTCAAATCTTGCCTACTCACCTCTGCACCGCTCACCAATTTTCGTAAAGTTACAAAAATTGATGAAGAAATTGACGATGCCCTAAGCACTTTGCTTGAAGCACACTGATGCCTTTATTGGGCCTATTTTGAAAAAAGAAACTAAAAAAACCTTTTATAACGCTTCCTCATTCCCAGCTAAACCACTTTTGCATACAAGCTACAGTTATGCTTGTTGACATGATGTGTACATAGACTGTGCACATTGGAGACTGGAAGTACCATCAGATGTTCCTATCCTGGGACAAACTTGGTTCATAGCCAGATTTACTGCTTTGCCTTCTTTGAATCTTTACTGCGACCAGCTTCTGTGATTATTTAATCATCTTTATGAAGCAAAGAAAGCAGCTGGCAGGGACTAGAATACATGTTGTAGTTTGCTGAGGACAAATGGATATGAATGTCCATACATTGAATCTGCTGAATGTTGAACAGTGATGACATCACATTTATATTTGTGCTCAATTCAATGAGACTAAAAATATGTATTTTTGTTTTGAAGGTATGATGAAGTGACTGGTGGGTCAGATCTCCTAACCAAAGCTTTTCTCACCGTCCTTGATGTCCCCATCCTCCTCAACTCAAAGGTCAAACGCATCACCCAATCAGATAAGAATGTAATTGTATCATATCAGATAGACAACCAGTCCTCTTTGACGGACATTCCTGCCGATGTTGTCTTGGTAACGACCACAGCCAAAGCAGCCCTCTTCATTGACTTTCATCCGTCTCTCTCCATCAAAAAGATGGAGGCCCTGAGGGGGGTCCACTATGAAAGCTCCACTAAAATCATCCTCACCTTCAGAGACAAGTTCTGGGAGAGGGATGGCATCCGAGGAGGAAAGAGCATCACCGATGGGCCCTCTCGATACATCTACTACCCCAGCCACAGTTTCCCAACAAACAAGACTATCGGCGTCCTCCTGGCTTCATACACCTGGTCTGACGACGCTCTCCTTTTCCACGGTGCGAGCGATGAAGAACTCAAAGAGCTGGCTCTGAGAGACTTGGCAAAGATCCACGGCGAGCAAGTCAGGTCTAAATGCACAGGGGTGGTGGTGAAGAGGTGGGGTGTAGATCCTCACAGCCTGGGCGCCTTCGCTCTCTTCACACCCTACCAACATTTAGAGTACGCCAAGGAGCTCTTCAGAAGTGAAGGCAGGGTCCACTTTGCTGGCGAACACACAGCCTTCCCCCACGCTTGGATCGAGACGTCTATGAAATCTGCAATCAGGGCTGCGGCGAACATCAACAGAGTTGCACACAAAGAGTCAGCTAGAACTCAACACCAAGACGAGCTCTAGGGTTTTATTTCTGCTTTCTAGGTCATCAGTGTTGTAGCAATGATAAAATATTAGTGATTGATACGTAGTTCAGAATGTAACGACAAGACTTTACTTCATACTTTAGCTTATATTATTTCTCCAGAAAACCTCCTCCTGCACGTCCGACATCTCAGGTGAACAGTACTTTTCCTGTGGTTTGGGTTTTATTGACTTAAACTATAAGACTTTTCTGTCATAAATGACACAGTGATATCTTCCAATAAAAAATCTCCACAAAACAAACCACAACAAATGGCTCTGAATTACAACTCTTTTATTTGGGGGTTAAGTTACTGTATATAGCAATAGGCATTCCATAACAAAAAACAACACTGACAAATGATAACTACAGAGCGACAAAGAGCAGCCAAGTAACTATTCAAGAAAGTGATCTGTAATTTAACAGCTGTGATGTAGAACATAACCAACAAGCCCAGTACATGTCATGAGAAAAGTCAAATTTATAGTTGAGGCTCTGATTGACATAATTCTTTCTCTTAAATTTGTTAATTTGTAAATTGAGATTAGTAGTCTGTGCTCTCAATTAACTGAATTTGTTTTCATTTGTGCACATTTTTGTGCTCTGAAATTCAGTTATTTCTGCTCTTAAAATTAGTTAATTTGTATGCTGTAAGTATAACCTTCTATGCTATAACTTGTTATAGTAAGTTCAAATTTATTGTCTGAAGTACTATTACAGTGAAACGTACTCTTAACAAATTTTCATCAAATCCTAACGAGGCATTGTCTTTGCTCGTTGCTTTAATGGCAACGGAGCAATTTTCCTGTTCTGTGTAGAAACAGCAGAGGTAAAACCAGACTGCTGGGCAGACTGAACCAGTGTGCAGATATCAGTGCCAAACACCTGGCACTGTAACTCAGCAGTGGTGAACGGTCCAGAGCAAGACAAACAATGAACCCTACGAACCCAAACCACAGCACTCCCATGATGGCCGTGATGGTGTTGAAAGCCCTCTGCTTTGATTGATCAACCCGCTCCCTGTCCCCGCCCACTTCCCCTGGCCCTGGACGAATCAGAACACAGAGAACACGAAGGCTGCAGAAAGATATGACAATTAAAGAAAAGACCAATGAGCAGATAAATGGTAAGATGGAAAAATCAACTATGCTCAGAGTTGTTACACCAGCCCATCCGCAGCACAGCAGCCAAACACATACAACGCTGATATTTCTGATCCTGACCCCACCTGACTTTCTCAGCCCCAGGTAGGTGACGGGGTGAACGACGGCCAGGTATCGCTCCACACAGGTCAGGATGTGAAATGACATCTGTCCAGGGATAACAATAGCAAACACATAATACCCCACTATCAGCACCTCTGACTGACCAGTGTATGAGCCACATAAGTAGACTGTGCCCCCCATTGCAGAGATCAGCTCCATAGCAGCCATGTGGTAGGTGAAGATGTCGGAGTGGCTCGTTGTTGCAAAGGAGCGCTGCTGCCGCCATCGTTGGTGACCCAGGTAGAGGATGAGGATGAAGAGAGGGAGGAGGAGGCAGGTCTTGGAGACGATGAAGGCAGTCGAGATGTCGGGTCCAGCTCTGGAGTCTGAGCAGTGGTACAAAGGTTTGGTGGAGGATGAAGAGGAGTTGATTGACATTTTGGTTTGTATGGTATTGCTTTTATGGAGAAATGGGAGAAAAGAGAATCAAAATTGATTAACTAGGACAGTGAAAGAACAGTGTTTCAATACTGAAAATGTTTACCTTCATTTTAAAAATGATTAAAATTATTCAAAACAACATGAGATTCTTTTTTCTATCTTTCCTTTTATAACTTTAGTCCGAATGTATCCACAGTTTTTGTCCATAGTAGCAGCATATACATTTGCTTAAATATTGCTGATTATTTTTTGTACATAGATTTAATAATCGTGTGTGTCATGAAAGCAAAGTCTCACTAGCTGACCACAGCCGTTCAGCAAATAGCCTGCTTAAATGTGCCTCATGGAATTCAATGCAAAAGTACTACAGTGTATTGCTGCCCCCATACAAAAAACAATATTCACTCAGTTTCTCTTACAATTTAGAAAATGTAATTGGAGGTTTCGTGTTATTACAACATACTGACATGCACACTGAGAAGGAACGTTTTCTTGTTTTAATGAGATACATTGATTTTGTGTAATAGCTGAAAGGTTTTGTGTTTTAACAAGATAAAATGATTAGTTGTTGTGAAACAGATTAATGTGGCATGTAGTTATATCAAAAAATTTCATAATAACATGAAAAATATCTTCTTACAACGTCAAAGGGATCTTGATAAAATGAGAATTTTTTTCTCCAGGTTATGATATGAATAAAAGTTACATTTTTGATTCATGCAAGTAAATGTATGGAAGTCCGTTCCCACTAGGTACAGAAACAAAGATGAGAAATATTTAGAATGATGAAATATAAAAAAACCATTAGTAAGTCAAGATGATGAGCTCTAAACTCAAAATATTTTAGTTTTGGGATATAATTATGAGCTACATGTGACTTACTATCTAATAATTTTGACTTAAAAATTCAAATCTATGACTCATCAAGTGTATTTTTACTTTTATCATTAATTCATTACTTTTTTTTTCTTTCCTGGCAGACATGGAAATCCATAAAATGGAAACAATTTAAAAAATAATCTTAATGGACAAAGGCCTCTCTTAAAATTAAAGTCATGAAAATTACATTTAAGATTATTTTTTATATATATATATATATATATTTTCAGAACCAGCAGGTTCACAAAATGAATTTACAGACTTACAGTAAATAAACTACTCATTTGTATATTTTTTGTGATAACTTAATAAAAAAAACAAAAGATGAGTAAAGTGAATTAAAACAAAAAATGGACATGGGAAAAAGAGGAAAGCAGTGTAAAGATTGGGGAAAAGGACTGAAGATGGTCGAGTATATGAGTTTTAGTCAAAACAACAACACGTGCCTACATTGTGCTCTCTCCTTAGTACACAACTTGAGTCAATGACAAGTGGAAAAATGTAGATGTAAGTTATATTTTTTATAAGCATGGACACAGAGTTGGTTATATCCATGGAAAAGCAGGCATTTAAATATATGAACTGCAAACTACTATGTAATTAAAGAACACCCACCTTGTCTGCAGTGTTTGTTGCTGATCGTTCTGCACGTCCAAACTCACTGACTGCTGTTCACTAGTGTCTGATCCTAACACATGTTAATGCCATGTGTAAAAGTGACAGCAGGACTGTGGTTCTTTTGAATGCTGCCAAACAAATTATTTAGTGTCACTCTATACTGATGATCATTGCATGCAAATTTTCTTTTCATATCATTCTTCCACAGGGAGGTCAGAGTGCAGGGTCAGCTGCTGATGAGCATTGCTGGTAGTGATCTGGTGACTTGCTCGCGGATATTTCAGTGACAGACTTTTTTTGGATTAAGCTCCAGACATTAAGAATTTAAATTACTCGTGGTGTTAAGATATTTCCATACCGCACCCATTACTTATTTTATCTGTCCATCATGTTTGACAGGATTCAAATGACCTGCAAACAAAGACTGGTGTTTATTCCAGTGAAATATTGTCATGCAGACAGGGAGTCACACCTGACTGGGGCCACACTTACTAAAATAATAATAATAGCCTCATTTGTACATCACGTGTTTATATTCATTGTCATTATGGAGCAAAAGAACATTTCCATCAAACTGCTGTCCATATGCCTTATCAATGGGCACTCAATAACAACGAACAGCATCAAGAAATGGTAAATACAGAGTGAGAAAGAGTGTGTAGTGTAAGGAACTGATCTGTAATTTAAAGCCTGGCATTAAATTGTAAAAAAGCATATATGCTATCAAAGTTGAGTGTATCATCAAGCATCCACAAAAACTGAGTGAAAATAAATGTTAAAGGGAGTTTTTCCTCGCCACTGTCGCCAAGTGTTTGCTTGGTGTGAACTGTTGTGTCTCTGTAAGTAATATTTTAAAAAGTATGGTGTGGACCTTTTTTATGATTTGGCACTATATAAATAAAATTGACTTGACTTCTCTGTTGCAGATGACCGTTGGTAATTAAATAGCAAATGACACAATATTCAATCCTCAGTAGATTTGTATTGCTTGAAAGTAAGAGACAGACACATACAGTGTTGATATTTCTGATCCTGACCCCACCTGACTGTCTCAGCCCCAGGTAGCTGACGGGGTTAACAACAGCCAGGTATCACTCTATGATCTTTGTCGACCTCAACTGATGACTGATGACAACTGATGTCTTGTAGGCGTTACAGTAACAGTAAATACAGCTCTGTCTTCAAACCTGATCGTCATAAGTTATAACACTTATACTTTGGTGAAAACTATTGACAAGGCTGTTCTGTCAGAAATCGCTTCATGTGTTGCATCTGTCAGGATCTTGAACCTTTTCAGGAGTCACTCAGTCAGTCAGGATACAAACATTGGCAAAACTCACTGAAATCCTCCAATAAATCTTCACAAAACCAAATTACAATTGTCTCCCATTCATAAGTATTTTATTTCGGTGTTAAGTGATTGTATATTGCAATAACAACATTGACAAATGATAAATTCAGAGTGAGAATGAGCACGTGTATGTAAGATCTGATCTGTAATTTAAGAGCTGTGCTGCAAAACATAACTAAGAAGCCCAGCCCATGTTACGAGGGACAGTCAAATTTTTAGTTGATGCTCTGAATTACATAATTCTTTCTCTTAAAATAATTTGTTAATTCCAAAATAAATAATTTGTGTTCTTAAAATTAGTTCATTTGTATGCTTAGATTCTGTAATCACAACAAAACTCAGAGATCCTGGTGGGACTGCTGTATATGCAGATGATATAACTTGCTTTATTTTCTTTGTTTTATTCAGTGATTTCAAATCCAACCTTCAATGCTACAAAGTTCTAAAGTTCTATTATAGTGAAACATACTCTTACCTAATTTAATAGCATTTTCCTCAAATCCTATACAGTACATTTTTCTTTAATGGCAACAGAGCAGTTTCCCTGCTCTGTGTAGAAACAGCAGAGGTAAAACCAAACTGCTGGGCAGACCACAATAGATTCCAGATATCGACACCAAACACCCGGCACTGTGACTCAGCAGCTGCGAGCTGTCCAGAGCAAGACAAACAATGAACCCTACGAACCCAAACCACAGCACTCCCATGATGGCCGTGATGGTGTTGAAAGCCCTCTGCTTTGATTGATCAACCCGCTCCCTGTCCCCGCCCACTTCCCCTGGCCCTGGACGAATCAGAACACAGAGAACACGAAGGCTGCAGAAAGATATGACAATTAAAGAAAAGACCAATGAGCAGATAAATGGGATATAGGGAGGATTAATGTTCATCACAGCTCCAGCCCATCCGCAGCACAGCAGCCAAACACATACAACGCTGATATTTCTGATCCTGACCCCACCTGACTTTCTCAGCCCCAGGTAGGTGACGGGGTGAACGACGGCCAGGTATCGCTCCACACAGGTCAGGATGTGAAATGACATTTGCCCAAGGAAAACCATAGAAAACACATAATACCCCACTATCAGCACCTCTGACTGACCAGTGTATGAGCCACATAAGTAGACTGTGCCCCCCATTGCAGAGATCAGCTCCATAGCAGCCATGTGGTAGGTGAAGATGTCGGAGTGGCTCGTTGTTGCAAAGGAGCGCTGCTGCCGCCATCGTTGGTGACCCAGGTAGAGGATGAGGATGAAGAGAGGGAGGAGGAGGCAGGTCTTGGTGACGATGAAGGCAGTGGAGATGTAATGTGCAGCTCTGGAGGCTGAGCAGTAGTACACAATTTTGGGAGAGGAGGAAGAGGAGTTGACTGACATATTGGTTTGTATGGTATTGCTTTTATGTAGAAATGGGAGAAAAGAACAAAGGTAGATTAACTAAGACAGTGAAAGAACAGTGTTTCAATACTGAAAATGACTTACCTTTCACCCTCAATTTAAAAAAGACTAAAATAATTCAGAATTACAAGACTATTTTTTTACTCTTTTGTAACTTTAGTCTGAATTGATTAATTGCACGGGAATATTTTTTATTATTTTATTGTATGTAGATTTAATAAGTATGTGTGTCTCCAGGAAAGCGAAGTCTTACTAAGCTTAACCTTCACTAGCTGACCACAGCAGTCCAACAAATAATCTGCTTAAATGTACCTCATGGAATTCACTTTGAGGCTTCCCTTCTCAGTGCAACTGTATCACAGTGTTTTGCCGACACCATACCCCAAAAAATATTTGTTCAGTTTTACTTTAAAACGAGAAATTTTAAACTGGAGAATGGAAGTTAATGTAAAGGAAAAGTTTACATTGTACAGTATGTTGGTTTTGTGTAGTAGCAGAAAAGATTTTTTGTTAAAATGTAATAATTTGGTATACAGTTGTAACAAGAAATATGTAAAAAAAAAATAATAATAATAATTCTTACAACCTGATAATGTAAATGATGATCTTGTAAAAACGACATTTTCCAGCCTTTTTTTTTTCTTTGTTATGGTGGCAGCAATATGTTGCCATATGAAAGTGTTCATTTTAACTTCATGCGAGAATATGTATGGAAGTCCATTCTCACAAGGTAAAGAAAAAAAAATTAGGAGTGACTAAAATAAAAATAGCAGTACTAAGTCAGAATGATGAGATTGTGAAATTTTGGCTTACTATCTCTTAATTTATAAAATTTGTTTTGTTATTAAATTTTATTTTCAGAAACAGCAGATTCACAGAATTGTATTAGAGTTACAGTATATCAACAACTTAGTAAATCTAACTATCAAACTAGAAGACGTCTTTGACACATCTAACGAACGGTATTGTGTATATTTTGTGTGGTGACCTTCAAAAGACCAAGAAATTACTGAAGTTCATTTTTACAAAAAATGGACATATGGAAAAAAGAAACGCAGTGTAATAATCGAGAAAACAGACTGATGTTGGTCGAGTATACAGGGTTTTAGTCAAAACAACAACATAGTGGTCCCTCATTAGTACCCACCTTGAGTCAATGACCAGTGGAAAAATGGAAATGTAAGTAATCATTTTTATAAACATGGACACAGAGTTGGTTATATCCATGGAAACGCAGGCATTTAAATATATGAACTGAAAACCTTATTATGTAATTAAAGAACACCCACCTTGTCTGCAGTGTTTGTTACTGATCGTTCTGCACGTCCAAACTCACTGACTGCTGTTCACTAGTGTCTGATCCTAACATATGTGAATACCATGTGTAAAAGTGACAGCAGGACTGTGGTTCTTTTGCATGCTGCCAAACAAATGATCGATGGTAGTGATCTGGTGACTTTGACGGATATTTTAGTAACAGACTTTGAAAATGGAATAATTGATTAGGTTTGTGGGCTTTGTGTTAAAATCATTCTTAATGCAGGATTGATAATTAACCAGTAACTCACAAACTTACAATGGATGTATATTTCTTTTGGATTAAGCTCCAGACATTAAGAATTTAAATTACTTGTGGTGTTAAGAAATTTCCAAACCGCACCCATCACTTATTTTATCAGTCCATCATGTTTGACAGGATTCAAATGACCTGCAAACAAAGACTGGTGTTTATTCCAGTGAAATATTGTCATGCAGACAGGGAGTCACACCTGACTGGGGCCACACTTACTAAAATAATAATAATATCCCATACTGTTGATCCTGTTGGGAGATTTTCTTTTCATTATTATTTATAATTTAGGTCAGAGCGCAGGTTCAGCTGCTGATGACCATCAGTGGTAGTGATCTGGCGTCTTGCTCGAGAATATTTCAGTAGCAGAATTTGAAATGAAACAATTGGTTTAAATGCATAATTTATGATTAATCAGTAACACATCAATTTCCAATTAATGTATTTTTCTTTTAGACTGAGCTCCAGACATTAAGCATTTGAATCACTCGTGGTGATAAAATATTTAGATACCGCACCTGTCATAGCTTTTATCTGTCCATCAAGTTGATAGGATAGGATTCAATTTCATTTAAAATGTTTATTTAAATTACATAGAAGACAGACATGCAGACAGGGAGTATGTCAGGTGCTTCATAAGGACCATGAACACAAACAGTTGTGTTCTTGAAATAAAGCTATTATTATTTTAGTAAGTGTGACCACAGTCAGCTGTGATTTAACTATTGTAATTGTTGTGTCTGAGCCTCACTCTATTAGTTAAATGAATCACGGCAATGGAAAGATGGACCTTCATTTTCAGATTTGTTAAATTATTGAATTCAAGATCAGTTTTGTAGTTTGATTGTTCTTTGCAAGATTTTAAGATTCAAATGTAGTAATCATCACATTAGTGTATTGCCAGTTTGGTTGTAGAGTATCTGTACTGTATGTGAACCAACACGTCATAATCACTACGGCCGCTAGATGGCGTAAACTTAACAATAGGTTGTTTTGTCAGCCTGAATATTAGACTATACTGTTGTATGAATGTAGGTGTAGATGTGTATATACAGTATGTAGGTACATAAAGTATATGTGCCAATGTACATAGGTTATATATGTGTATGTGCCACAGTACTGTATGTATATATGTATGTGTCAACAATTATGTATTGTATTATTCATGAATTATTGTATGCTTAAATGTTTTAATGTGGACTCTTCTAAGATTAGCCAATGGGCTAAAACAGATCCAAATAAAAATCTTATCAAATCAGAATCAACTGCAGTCGTAACTGTACCTACAAACAGTTGTGGCCAAATTACAACCTGAGTCAAAGGGTTCAAGCATCAATTACTTTTTATTGTATTATCTTTTCATGGGCATTTTCATTTTTCTTTTGGCTAAAAGATGTCAGACAATAAGTTTCATTGCAACTTTGCAACACATTTTATTGTGAAAAAATCATAAGCCACGAAAGCCACAGTATCCATGTTACAAGCAAGTCAGTGTAAAGCAAGACAAATCATGCCGGTCAGACATTAAAGGTACCCTGTGGAGTTTTCAATTAAACTAAATGTATGGTGTGTAGGCTTCATAACCCTTTACCTTGCAAGGCAGCTAGGTGTGCGAAATTACGGTCACACGAAAATCTATCTTGCCAGGTTTCAAGTTCTGCGAGGAACTACTTGCAGCTAGTGACAGCAAGAAGCGAAAAACAACAAGTAGATGCTGCTATACAGTACAGTTATCACTGAACTGGACAGTATTTTTTCATTGAAAGAAAAGCAGAGAAAGGCACTGACGGCTTTTTCTTCATGGAAAAGATGTTTTCACTTTTCCCCCGACTGGCTTTTGCAAGAGTTCGTATGGTTCGTTGATCTGATTGGTTAGTTAGCCCGTGATAGACAGATGGTTCATACAACCACTGGCCAACGTTTTTTTGTGTCTGTGTTAAATCAATTTCACTGTTCATAAAACATTTGCAATGGCCACTTTATGTAATATTAGATGCATTGTTTATATCCGTGTTTGCAATTTAGCAATCTTCTGCTGGTAGTTTTGTGACCAGGTATATATTGCAAACTTTCTGCGCTTTGATTCAGGAAAAATGATAAGTAAAATCAAATGAATCAAATTAAGTCAGTGTACACAAAAACATTGAAAACAGACTGCACAACCCATTTCATGTAGCACAAACACAAAGTATCAAAACCAAACATCAGTTGAAACCACAATTTATGGACTAACTGATTAACAGCTGACTACGGAAGACTGCCTCAAAATGATGATAACTGCAACTGCGATGTCTATGATGAAGTCTGCAAGGGTCTGTTGATGACTTTATCTCATTAAAAAGAACTGGGCCTACAATGGAAATCCCTTTACACTTGAGACTTCAGTACATTAGTTAGCAGCATCAATGTGAATCTATTATAAACCACTTTTATCTGATATTTCACACACTCTAATCTGATACAATCCTCACCCTGATTCAGTGTTGTGTTTGCTGCCTGGTAGTTTCCATGCTCTGTGTAGGAACAGCAGAGGTAACACCAGACTGCTGGGCAGAGTGAACAACCCTGTAGCTCCCTTCATCAGACACTTAACACTGGAGCTCACTGTTGGTGAGGAGCCCACCACACTGCAAACCAGATTCCCTCCGAACCTCAACAACAGCACTCCTGTTATCATTATAATGGTGTTAAAAGCCTTCCGCTTTGATTGGTCAACCCGCACCCTGTTCCCAGCAGCCTCCCCGGGCCGTGGGCGAATCAAAATGCAGAGAATAGAGAGGCTGCAGAAAGTCACGGCAATTAAAAAGAAGGCCATTAAGGCAGCACTGAGTATACTGGCGACCTCAGGGTAGTTTATGATTAGGAACAGGTAACCCACCCCTGTGAAACACAGCAGCCAGATTAACCCAGTACTGATATTTCTGATACGGACCCCGCCCACCTGTCTCAGTCTCAGGTAGGTGATTGGCTGAACAACAGCCAGGTAGCGCTCCACACAGGTCAGGATGGGGAAGCTCATCTGTCCAAACCAGGGGAAAGCCCCAATAAGGAGCCCCACCCATATCATTACAGGGAATCTGGCGTAGCTGCCGCAAATGCTGATGAAATACCCTGATACTCCAATCAGCTCCATGATGGCCATGTTGTAGGTGACGAAGTCAGAGTGACTCATGGCTGCTGTAGAGGAAACCGAGCGCTGTCGTTTCCATCGCTGGAATCCCAGACAGAGGACGGAGATGGAGAGAGGGGAGAGGACGATGATGTTGATAACAGTGAGGGCAATGTATATGTACCCGCCAATGATGGTGTCAAAGCAGGGAGGGACATACGAGGAGAGGTTGTGAAAGCCATCAGTGGGGGATGAGTTATTGACAGACATTTTCCAACGGTGGAGGCCTGAAGAGGAGGAGAGAGACAGAGATGGAAGATAAATTAGATTTACAGAGAGCGAAATCAAGTGTGTGATAACAATAATGACAGTTGATAGCCATGCTCACATGCTTGTGTTAATCACGTATAATGTTTACCAAGTTCCTCATCTTCTCGTTTGATAATTAGCCCTAAACAAGTACAGCTGAGGCTGATGGGAATGTCATTAGTTTTGCAGGTATTTGGTCGTAAACCAAAGCAGTGGACATGATGGCATGACATGAAAAGTGAGAGGATCACCAAAGTTATTGCAATTCATCCTGAGGGGAACATGAAGGGTTGAACAAAATGTCATGGCAATCCAATTCAATAGCTGTCAAAACATTTCACTCAAAACAACAAATGTCTACTTAATGGTGGCGCCGGAACAAATCCATTAAATAGTTGTTGAGATATTTCAGTCTGGACCAAAGTGGTGGACTGACTGATCACTGGGCCGACAACATCCCTGAAGCCATGTAGCTTGCATGCCTAAAAGGTTTACCACATCACATTTAGTGCTAAGATGATTGAACTGATTTAAATATCCCTGGAGATATTATGTTATGTTGGATGTTATGAATTAAAACTGCTTTAAAACGGGTATAAATCCATGAAAATCAGTTTGATGCTTATAAAACAATCAAGAATATCAGATAAAGATGTATGCACAAGTAATACCTTGAGTCTGTTAAAGGCTGCCACAAATCCTGTAAATCTGGTGCAGTTATGCATTACAGGCTTGAAATAATATATCACAAAATATTGGTACAAATGCTCTTGGTGCAAGCCATTAAAAGTAAAAATATAAAACTTCTACAGGGGAGTGTTTTAGCCTATTAATCGGCTTGTAATTGAACTATCTGTTACACTTATCTGAAATCACATTAAGCCATACCTGTTTGTTGTCAAAAAATAATGTCAACATGTATTTTAAATGTATAATTATAGTTTTCATTATTAAAAGAAAGAAAATAAGTATTTGCACCAAATAATGTGGGATTGAATGAAAACAATACATAACACTTTTACAATTTAGACACTACAAAAAATACGATCTCAATTCAATTTTTTTTATATTATTGTTAACTATACATCATTTCAACGTTTTTTATCCTATATGTGTAATTACCGAAATTTTTTTCTATATACACTTTCCTTTGGAGTTTGAAATCTGTGGAATATTAAAATCCTATCTTGCAAGGATAGCTGCCTCTTCAAAATAAAGGTGTCTGTTTCTCACACAACTCATCTCTTCGCCCCAATTGCATCTCTATTTTTTTAATTATTTAATTTACCTAAACATGCAGAACATATATATGTTGACATGTATTTATGTTTTTGGGTAGTGAATCATGAAAAAAAAGACTAATTAAAGACATCTTTAAGATTGTTTGAACTTCAAACCTTTGCTGCTTTTTCTACAAATGTCTTTAGCCTTTTCCGTAAATAGTTTTTTCCCTCACTTCACATAGTAATAACTACTGTTGTCAGTTTTAATACACAAACCAATAAAACATCAGTGATTAAATCTATGATAAGTTCATTAAAAAACTCCCAGCTCACCAAAAGTGTTGGTGCCCGATCTTCCTTCTCCTGTGTCTTCAAAGTAATTGACTGAAGTGTATGTGTGTTTCATGTGTTTTTATATATGTAAAGTGTGGTTGCATGCAGGAGTGCAAATCTTCTGTGTATAAAAACCAATCATCTTCACAGTGAGGTCAGAGCTCAGGGTCACCTGCAGAACCGCAGCACTGATAATCAACCTCCTGAACGTGATATCATTCTAATCTCAGCGTGAGGAGTTTACCTGGAATGCACCAAACTGCTAATCCATTAAAATATATACAACTATACTCAGAGAGAGATATAAAACCACCATGGATTAAAAAGTCCCAGTACAAAGAGTAATAACTGCCTATGTTTGTTGTTAGAGGTGTCCTGTTAACGGTTTTATACGAATCACTTTTATAATGGTGCTCTATGGGGGAAATGCTTTTTGGGCCTAGCTGGCTTGTGATACCGTCAAAGTAACTAGAGCAGATATTTTTACTGTTTCCTGCTAAATAAATTGTATCCATAACATCTTTGAATGTCATAATCATATATATGATGCAGCAATGCTTTGAAGACAAACCTCTTTGACTATGCAATGACTTAAAATGCAGTGGATTCTTTTCTAATACATTGAAATGTTCCCAGAAGTGATTAGTGTGAAGCGAGCTGCTCATGCTTCATTTAGTCTAGGCGTTTGACAGGACTCAAATGACCTGAAAACCAACTACTGCTTATTCAAATCAGAACACCTGTGTTATTCCTGCACTTTTTCAAAGAGTCAGGTTCAAACAAATTACAAAATTACAAACATGTAACAACTTAAAATATCGAATTTTTGTATACATTAGATATAATCAGAAACTTTGGTTACGTAATTATTAATATATGTTTGCAGTTTTTTTCCCGATTGCTCTCTCTTCAAGTTTAATGTATTTTACTTGAATTTTCCAATTTAATTATTTAGAACTGGGCAATTTGGGGAAAAAAATACATTGGTGATTTTCCTACTTTTCCTCTTGTGTTACCAGTAAGTCAGAGTTTAACTCATAACTGATTAAACATGATACTACCCCTACTAATAGTAATTGTAATTGTTTTCAGTGAAGGTCATTAGGAAGCAAATCAAGAGATCTGTCAAACTGCTCTGTGTAATATGTACACACAGTCGGCGTGACACTACTGAATTTGAATAGACACCTGTACTTGTTTGCAGGTCATTTGAATCCTGTCAAACATGATGGACTGAAGCATAGCCACTGACATGGAAATATGTCAGTCCAAGTCAATGCTCAGTGGTAAAGAACACAGGATAAAAAAATAACTAATTAATTTGTTCAGATGCACGCTTCCATAACTGTACCAAACTGCAGCCTGATGTCATCAAGTTAATAGAAATATTTCTAAAAGAATTACAGAAGTTCTAAACTGGTTCTGATTATTGTACTTTGTGTTTGGAGGACAGATATCTGATAAATGTTCTTATTAGTTATTAGAAACTGCTGAAGTGTCCTGGAGCAAGAAACTGTGCTCTGCTCCTCGAGTTGAAGAATAATTTGAAAAGAAAATGTGCATTCTGTATTGAACAGTCACAGAGTCACACAAAAATCCTGTGTTTGTAGTGCATCATGCAAAAACACCCACAGTCCTGATGCTGTCCAACACACTGAGCATCGCAAACACACTCACACACACATAACCATCTTTGTTTGGTGTCAGCAGCCAGTGAGTGTGAAGACGCAGGACGAGCAGAGACAAACACTACTGACCAGGTAGTTGTTCTTAAATAACTTAATGACTATCAGTCAATATTGTTTAAAGTCATTTATTCTCCAACTTAAGTTCAAGTTACTGCAGCTATAACTATATTTATGGCTATAAAGTGTTATGGTTACTGGTAGGTTCTCTATGAATATTAATTTTGTGAGCACAGTTTTAAATATATATTGAATATATATTTGAATTTTGACCTGTTGGTGTCCAGGAGGATTCAGCTTGATCTTTAACCAGCCTCAACGTTAGGTCTAAATCCATTGCAGGGGCCAAATTACGAAAAAAAAGTTGCTGTGTTTTATTCCCAAAAACAACAAAATTTAAATAATTCAAACATTACTACATTATCTGGAAAACTCCCATGTTTCTATGTTAACGGAGCGTTGTGTAGATCATTAAAAGAAGAAAATACTTTCAGAAACCAGTGTTTACTCCTACTTTGTACAACTATGGCAACTTCTATTGGATTGCTGGATTAATTGTCTCAATCTCTATCTTTTTCCTTTCCCTTTCTCTCCGGTCTCCTTATTTGTCCTCCTAATTTCTTTCTTCTCCTCAGGCCTACAACAACATTCAGTAGATATGTCAGAAAACTCCTCTTCCGCCTCGTACTCCAGCAGTTATGTATTATTTTGTACCAACTTCGGAGTTAGCACTTACATCTCCATTGCCATCAGTGTCGTGAGATTCATCCTCCTCCTCCCTCTCTCCATCCTCATCCTCTACCTGGGTCACCAACGATGGCGACAGCAGCGCTCCTTTAAAACAACAAGCCACTCCGACATCTTCACCTACCACATGGCTGTCATGGAGATTATCTGGTGTTTGGGGAGTCTTTGCTACCTTTGTGGCATATTCGCTGATCTCATGAAGATGACAATGGTCGCAATCTATTCTACTTCCATTGTTTTCTATGGACAGACCCTCTTTCACCTCCTGACCTGTGTGGAGCGATACCTGGCTGTTGTTCACCCCGTCACCTACATGGGGCTGAGAAATGTTCGTGGGGTCAGGATCAGAAACATTACAATCGGGTGTGTTTGGCTGCTGAGCTTTGTCACGACCTGTTTAGTGACTCAGTTTGTGCGTATCTTCCCTGCCATCCCGTTCCTCTGCCTTTTCGCCTTCTGCTTTATAGTCATATGTTTTTGCAACCTTTCTGTTCTCTGCGTTCTGATTCGCCCAGGGCCTGGAGAAGGAAGCCAGGGAAAAGAGCGAGTTGACCAATCGAAGCAGAGAGCTTTCCACACCATAACAGCCATAATGGGAGTGCTGCTGTTGTGGTTTGTGGGGCTCCTTCTTGCCATTGCTCTGCAAACCTCCCCACTGCTAAGCAAGAGTGTGGGCTGTGTGGTGCTGGTTAGTTCAGGCTGGTTTAATCTGCCCAGCAACTTTTTGTTGCCTATGCTGTATCTACACAGGGCAGGAAAACTGTCATGTTGCTGATTTAATAGTGAGTAAAGATGTGGATTGGATTCAAGCAAAGTAAATTTGAGTATATCAGACCTGCGTATAGTCTGTAACACAAGAGTACAGATACATCTGCATAGGATTTTGCCGTTTTCTGTTATTGTGGCTCAAAATAACTGTATTTAGATGCTTTATTCAAAAATGCAGATGCAATGTCGGTTTTAATAAAAAAACAGAATATGAAAAAACTGCTCCCCTGAAAGTAATTTGTGCTAGACAGTGTAAATATTCAAATTTCAGTGATGATAAATTATACTCCAACTGTAATTACCTATTATCTTATTTGTGAATTTAACGTTTTATTTTCCACAGTTTTGAGTGCTCTTTGAGTTGGTCGTGTTTGTTTGTTTTAGAGCTCTGTGAGTTAACACAGTGAAGTAGATGAGGATATTATGGACATTATTAATAAGCTAAGAATGTCCCAGGCTGAACCATAACTTCCTGTATGTGGCAAAAATGTGAACATTTGTGTTTCCCAAAGGCACGCAGGTCATATGCAGTAGCTACTGGCCATGCAAATAACAAATAAATCATCTTTACTGTGTGTATAATGCATGTGTTTGTGTCTATAATTTATTATGTGAGTTGTCTAAGAGTTCGTTTAAGGTGTGATCACACACAGTGAGCTGATATACTGCTCACTGTTTTTCAAATCTTATTGAAGTGTAATTTCTCATAATGTATCATTGTTTCAATCAGCTCACTATTCTGCTGCTGGGCCTGAACAGTCAAACGGAGAAAGACTTTCAAATCGTTTAGACCTTCATAGAAGCACACAGAGGGAGAGACAGGGGGAAAGGCTGAATCTCATGGAGCGACACGGTCTGAAATAATTTGGGAATCAGGCCACGTGGTCTACAGAGTACCCAGAGCCTCAAATGACTTGAATTTAATTCCAAGTTTGGAGGCTAAATTGAAAATAGACTTGTACATTAAGGCAACGCACCCAACCACAACAAATTGCTGCCATTTAGGAATCAGCTTTATTTCAGTGTTGAGTGTGTGTGAATATTAAAGAGACAGTCCATACTAGTGAACAGACGTGACATATAGTAAATACAGAGAGAGAGAAAGAGCAGGCAAGTGACTTTAAGAGCGGTGTTCCAAAAAACCACATATCCATTTGAGGAAAAAACTAAATTGATGTACAATGTTGTTCATTTCAATGTCCAAACTGACAATGATACACACCCAAGCCACATGTGTAAATATTTGTAATGACAAATGTAGTATTTTCTGTTGTGTTGATGAAGGAGTTTCTTGTAAGAGTTTTTGTAAACATTTTTCCAAATTTGAAAGTTTTATTTCAGAACAGAAGTTCCCTCAAATGGAGGTGTAGTCTACAAAGAAGATACTTGTTTTAAGTGGTTATCAGCTAACTCTTACTTATGTTTGCAATAAAATTTCAAATCAAGATTACTGAGAAGGCAATTCCATCATATCAACGTTGAAACAACATTCATATGTATCTCTGACATTAAGGCTGAATCTCCAGCAAACAAGGCCCAGATTACTTTAACAAACACAACCTGATTCTGTCGAAACAATCAATAGTGCCAACAAATCCAAAAACCTTCTCCCAGCTCTCTGTTGAGATTTAGCAGCTCTACTGGGCGCTTAAACAAAGTCATAATGTACTTTTAACAGACTCTGGAACAGACAACATGAGCTCCTTGATTTGATCTATTATTCTCATTGAACATGCACTTACCACACTGTTTTAAAACACAGTGCTGTCTCCTGACCCGGACTGCTGATGGTTTGTAAGTTTAGGTCATTGTACTCTGCTGTATTCTTAACTACAGCAAACATATTAGCTTTGTGCTAAAAGTTTCATTGGTTTCAATCAGAAATGCAATGTTAACAAGCTGTTTTTGCTAACTGGATAGCCTAATTACCCCCCCACAGCATGACAACTTTCAATTGAAAAAAATAATAGATTTAAACTTTAAATGCTGATTTGTCCACTCACAACAGTCAATATAAAAATGTATCAAATACCAACAATCATATTTTGATTCAACATAACAGACAGAATGTACAAAAAGAAGAAATCTGATGGGCACTTAAGATTTTCAATGCACACGGTGGAACACAATCAAATGGGAAGATAGAAACACTGAAATTATGAAATAAATAAATAGAAGTAATAACTTAAGTTTACTAAAAACATTTGATGAGTTGTGAACATGATTCGGCTATTGTTTTTTTCTTCCTGCTTCAATAAATAGACTGAAAGACATCATGTACTGTAAATAATTAATAGGACACCACTTCCACCACAAGAATCTGTTAGTGACAAAGTTGTTTTCTGTATATTAATGATCAAAGTTAAAACTGTCCAACTGAATGGTAATGCGAGTAACTTAAATGCTTTTCTTGCCTATTTAATAATTGATGTAAATGCTTTGTATTACTATTATAACTATCACATAGCACTTTTCCAAAAGTAATTTATAAATGCTTTGCAGTTTAACATTTGTCTCCTGTCCTTTAGTGTACTTAACATTACTGTAAATCGTCTTAGGTGTGGGTGAACGGTTGAAATGCGTATTGGTATGTTTCGTCAACAATCACACGTTACAGAGGCATGCTTCTAGAACACTGAGGCATTGTTTTATGGGTGATGACAGAACATGTGGAATTGTACAAGCCAGCAACAGCACTCCTCGGAATTCTTAAAGCATTCTAGAATCCTTGGCAATGTTGAGGAATGAATCGAAACATTCAAGAACTTCCTCCCCCGGACTTTTGTTTCTCGATACCGAGACGGCGAGCAGAAACGAGTGTGTAAAAATGTAACTGATTCCAAATATGTTAACTAATTTGAACGTTGTACATGATATTATTAAAGGTATTCTCACAAATATATAGGATAGATTTATAGACTTTTTTTTCTCCTTGCAACAGATTTCTCAGGAAAAATATATTAACACTCAAAGCAAGCATAGATAGACAATGCTGCTCGTCAAAGTCACCGTGTCAATCAACCAAATTAATCAATCATTCAGACAATCAGAATCAAAGTCAAGCAATCATTTCTAATGATGAATCTATTGCCTAAGACTTGTAAAGAATACTAGCACATGGCAAGAAAGAAACTAAACATTCCATATTCAGACAATCCTAATATACAATGTACAACAAGCTAAAAGTGGCCCATGTCTTAGTCTAATAACTTTTTTTTTCATGACCATCGCAGAGTGAATGGTCAACGGTATTGTCAATGGAAATTTGGCTGAGCCATGATGCCCTTTTAAAGGAATTTCTTGTTTCATATTTACAGATTTACACGTTCAGTGCTGGGAGTTTTTCAGTACAACCACAGTCCTTCTGCTGGACCAGTTTAAAATGAACTGTTTTGCTCAAGGGCACCCTGACAAGCTCTAAAAGTTGGTAGCAAATGTTAGCTTCCAAATGTTAGAGTTGATGTTGGTGTATAAATGTAAACTACGGTATACAAGCCGTAGGGGAGTACTGTGGTAATAACCTGGAGAAACAAATTATGTCAAACCAAGACGTAGACCTCTTTTAGCTCACTGGCCATTATTTTGTGTACATACAATATGAGAAGGCAGAACATTAGCAAACGTTTAATCTTCCAATCCATTCTCTCAAAAACACCATCCTTCATTCATGCCTTTGATACTCTTTGATCTCTTTATCCATCATTCACTCCTACTAATTTTGGGTTTAGGAAGCAGTGGTTTCCAAAAATGTTTTCGTCATCCCCTTTTGCAACTTCTTCCTTTTTTTTAAAGCCTTTTTTCATCAACTCCTCCATTTTTCTGCTATTGCCAAACTCGGAGAAAGTCGGACTTCTTGAATTTGACATCATGAATCAGTTGTTGCATAACTGTTTTTACTCCAGCCTTGCATCACTCCTGCGATATTTCTCAAATTTGCATGAGGGCAGCAAACTCTTGAATCCATCCATTTCACCTTATCTGCTACTATCCTCATCCCTCGTTACACTTTAAGAGGATGTAAATCAAAGACCAATCTTTGTCCAGCCATTCTCTGTTATTAACTCTTTTTTTGATGATCTTTCTTTATGAAAATTATCAGATGTCAAAGCTAGATCAGATTTTCATTGTGGTCTAATAATTCATCTTTGCTTCCTCCTCTTCTTTATCCACCCTCCTTTCTTTGTTATGCAGCAGCAGAGTTTCATGCAATAATTCCTAGAGTTTAACATTGTGCACCATATCTTTCCAATCCAACAACTGCTCCCTCTGTCCGTCTCTCCAGCCTCAGCTTCATTTCTCCATCCAAACCTCCATCATTGTAGGTAGCGGTAGACTTTGAAGCAGTGGTTGCCAGAGTCAGCCACTACTACATGTCCGTCTGATGTCAGAGCCAGACCTTGGGGTCCGTACAGAGGGTCCGCTGATGTGTTGATGTAGGAGAGGAAGGAGCCGCTGCCATCAAACACCTGGAAATGAACAGAGAGAGAAAATGTGTTTTAGTTACAAAAATGCGGTTTCTTGTCATTACAGGTTGACAAGCACTGCACAGCACTGTTGTACCTGGATTCTGCTGTTGCCCCAGTCAGCTACAATGATGTTTCCATTAATGTCCACAGCTACCCCAGTGGGAGCATTGAACTGGCCGTTTCCCTCACCATTAGAGCCAAATTTCAATACCAGCTCTCCCTCCAGGGTGAAAACCTGAACGGGACAGAGAAAAACAAAGATATCAGGATCCACTGGTGCTTTCTTGGATACCACTATAGTAGATAAAACATAAAAGAGTACCCTCTACTGTGGCCCGCTGTGCATGAAAATGTGATAAAGTGCCCTCTACGGTGCCCTTCCAGTGGAAAAAAGGTGATGCAGGGCACTAATGGTGCCCCAGATACTAGAAAATAAGTTGGCCTCTACGTGGTTCTAAATGGTTAATAGTTTTATAAGAGTTATTACAGAGGTGTAGTAGTTATAATTTCAATCTGAATCACATAATAAAACAATTTTAACCTTAACCAGGGTTTGGAAGTGTTGCATCATAAAGGTATCACAACTTTATCTGCGCTGGTTGTATTGCATTGTCATCCACAGCCACAGGATCTATGTGTCCTATTAAAGTGTCCTTGAGCAACAAATGAAATGTCTATCTGCTTGCCGAGATAATACTAAAGATATCATTTCAATGTAATGTTTAATCAGTAAGGTTTTACCTTGACAGAGTGGTTATGGAAGTCGGTCACAATGATCTCATTGTTCTTGTTCACAGCTGCAAAGTGTGGACCTTCAAGAGCACAGAAGGAGCTTCAGTTAGCACTTAACACACTGACACCTAAACTGCTTTTAGTGCTTACACTTCAGATGACACTTCCACTTCATTAAGTGCCTTAAACTTCAACTGCATATGTAGTTTTTTCACATTTTCTTCTGAATTACCTGCAAATTGCTTGTCCCCGTTGCCTCGACTACCAAACTTGGTGATGAGCTTGCCGGTCAGCTGGAAGATGAACACTGTGCACGCCTTGTTGTCAACCACGATCACGTGACCATTCTGGTCCACGGACACGCCCTTTGGCCCCATAAGTCTACCTGAGCCAAGCTTCGCCTGATGGATGCCAAAGACAACAAATGATAAGGAAGAACCATTCAACAAAACACAAGACGTGAATTTGAACATTTTTTTTTTAATGCAGAAAATCTACATGCATTAAAATCTCCTTGGAAGGTAAAATACGATGTATTTCTATACTGATGCTCAATTAAATCATATTAAATCAAAGAATCAATCAAATTTACAGTAACCCTTTAACCCCTGAAAGCTCAAAGCCACATCGGTACACCTACCTTGAATTTGCCCTCACAGGAGAAGATGCTGACCCACTTGTTGTCATAGTCGGCGATGATGATGTCACCGCTGGGATGCACGGCCACGCCTGTGGGACGCTGCAGTTGCCCCGGCGACCGTCCCCTCATCCCAAAACGACTCTTGAATTCCCCCTCGTTGGAGAAAATCTGGAGTGGGGGGTGACACTTGTGAGGACCCTTATAGTCATAATGCATACCTTCTAACGTTAACCATAAAACTATAAAACAGCCATTTCAAGAAGTGAGGAACAAATGTGCTATACCTGGACACACTGATTGTTGCTGTCAGCAATCAGTATCCTGCCACTGGAGGAGGCAGCCACTCCCTGAAGGTTGGTGAACTCTCCTTTATTCCTCCCCTTTGTTCCTGAAGGAAGCAGAAAGCAAGAAAACATAAATAAAATCAATTTAAAGCATCTGATCATGTTTCTGTAAGACATGTTAATTCTTGGTGTGCAATAATATTGGTTTTCATCTGTGATTTTGGCACCAACCTTTGACCTACCCAACCGGTCATGTAGGCCATTTTTAGGTTCAACCTTTTTGAATTTGTTTTGAAAATTATTGTTCCATTATGAAGATATTAACCGCTTGAACCCTTGGCTTTTTGCTCCGTTTTCACTCCCTTTATTTCCTGTCTTTTGAATATTTCATATATCGTTCCAAGTCCCAAAGTCTTCGGGTTTATCTGAACTATTCTGTTGAGATGAATGTCTCACCGATCCTAAAAATGAGGTCGTCCTCAATGGGGTTCTGAGTTTTGCGTCGTGGGGTGCCGAGGGCACTGCTGGCCCTTTTGGAGCCCTTCTTCTTCTGGCCGGGGGACTTCCCTCGTCTCTTTGCCCCTTCAGAGGACCCTGTGGATGGGGTGGCGTTGGCTGCTGAGCTAGTTGCTGTGGTGGTGGAGGGCGACACCTGGAGAGACAATGATGGAGGTAGAATATATTGCTTACATGTATGGATTTTAGGTGTTTCATTTCATTGAATGCTAGTTATAAAAAGTTAAAAAGGGAATGGCAACGTCCCTCCATACCTTTCAGATGTCAGAGTCTGAGTTTCCAAAAAAACAACAGTCTGACAATCACACCCACTTCACACAGTGATTTGCCAGCTGTGTTGAAAAAAAAGCAACCAGGGTTTGACTTTTCTCTCTCAAGCTCTCTTTTTTCATTATTCACACAACCACTGCATTTTTCGCAAGTACAAACAAGTGCAACATCATGAATGCCTTCAAAAAAAAAAAGATTGTATGCTCCCTTATCCCCATGATTATCACACCTCACCCTCCCAGTGTGAGCGTTCTGAACAGCTATAAACCCTGTTTTCCTTCAGTCATGATAAGACAATTCTTATGAATTAGTTTGTTTCAAGAATACCCTGACCGTAACTGTACATCACACTTGAGGAAAGTAAAAAGTAAAAGTAAACAAAAGTGAACATTCACCCTTGTCATGAAAATTAAAACATCTCTCCAAAATGTTGCTACCCACACACCCTCCACCCACCTCTACCTCTGCCTCTAAGATCCTGGTGACAGTCAGTTTGAAGGGGCTTCCTTTGATGTGCTGGTCATACAGACGGAGAGCCAAGGAGAAGTCGCCCTCCTTCGGCACTATGTACACAAACTCGTAAGTCCCATTCTTGTGGTCTACTATTTCACCGTCCACTATGCTGCCATCTGGGGTGAATACCTGGATTAACATTAACATAGAAAGATACACAATGATTAGACATTTTTTGTGAATGTATCCACAGAATTGCGCCACATTTTATGCATGTGTGGGTATAATACGAACCTCAGCTGACAGGATTGCGTTGCCACTCTTGCAAGCTCCTCCTGACTTGTCTCTTGTCACTATGGTAACTGAGGCAGGATGTCCCACAATGCACTGCTCCAGACCCCCGCCCATGGCTTCGCTCTGGCTCGCCACCGCACTGAAGAAGACGAGGAAGGCGGTGGTAGACAGGGTGAGTCATATGGTGTTAAATCCCTGAATACTTTGTTAGCACGCCTGAAACGCGGTCTGACCTGGTCGTGACGATGGTCCCCAGGTTGTGTATAGACTTCCTCAGCCCGTCCGTCTCCAATACCAGATCCAGTTGGTCGTTCTCCTCCGGCTGACAGGGCAGGCCGTGGCCGACCAGCTCCCCGAGCCTCTCCTGCAGTTCCCGCTCCGCCTGCAGGCTCGACACGCACGCCTCCCCAGCCAGAGCCTCCTCTGTCTGGGTACAGGAGGCCGTGATGTCCCCCTCTCCCCGGACGAGGCTGTCCACCTGGGCCTGCAGGACCTGGAGACAGATGACAGGTGTGATGGCTGATGTTTTCTATTTTGTGATGTAGGCCAGTGACAGAAAAGGCTGTACTTAAACGACCATAAAAGATGAACAGCTTTCAAAATGAACAATTTATTCATTTTTTGCTAAATCTTAAACATAAAAGCATGTGTGCACCTTCTGTTTGAGTCCATATGTGACCTCCAGCTCCATCAGCAGAACACTCTTCCGGACATCCAGCTGCTTGTGCAGATCCTCAAAGCTCGACTGGATGTCCTCTTCGATGGAAGCCCTCTGACTGGTCAGCTGTTGGAGGATCTCCTTAACGAAGGACAGGGCGTCTGTAATCTGAGGCAGTCTGGAGAGATAAATACAGAGGGAAATGGGGATTCAAAGATGAAGTCATAGCTTGTTAAATTTCATTGTACAGTTGTCATTGTCATTCAATCATAAGACACCATCAACACACCAAGGGATGCTCTGTTAATCTCCTGTTTACCACAGTAAATATTCATGCCAATGTGTCCTTGTTGCTACATGGTCCTGCATTTCCCTGTCTGTCCACCAGATGTCAGCTTCTCCTGTCAACTCCATTAACTCATACATAAGTAAAAAGCAGCATAAAGAAACTCTAAACAACCAATTACATTACCACTGTAACTGTGTCTAAATTAAACTGTATCCTGATTACAAGAATACCGTCCTAACAGGGTGTGTTTACCACATTCACTGAGGCTCCTACCTGTTCTGGACGGCCCCCAGCCTCTCCTGCAGGCTGCTGCGGTGCTTCTCCAGGGCCTGGCTGAGGGGCAGCTTGGGGTGCTCATCATGGTCCGACAAACAGTCCTCACACAGCGCACACTCGCAGGCCGAACAGTACAGGTCCGCCACCTGCAGATGAAAAGGTGAGCATGGAGACAACAAGAGGGGATAGGGGGCATAGTCACAGGGAGATTTGGATAAAACGCAGTACAAGTACAGTTAAATTCACTAGACTGAGGGCTCAGGTGACATAATATAAGTATAATAAAAGTAAATATTTGCGTTTGACTTTGAAAACCCAACAGGGCCCAAATTCAGGCTGTTTTGTAAAACTTTGGGCTTGAATTTTTTTGTGTAATTTATTCAGAAGTGTCTCTGTTTCTCTCTCTGACTTTGCAAATTTGCATCATTGCATCTCATGTGTGGCCAGTCAGTATAGTTATCTGTCAGCAGTGGTTGAATACAACTAAATACATTTAGAAATAGTCTGGCACATAACCCATGTAAAATGCATTAAACAAACCAGATATAATGTGTTAACTGTTGCTTCATATTTCGCATTCCGACATTATCGGCATCAATCTTCTCATCTAACTCTCGGCAACAAAGCAAATAAGTGATTTTCCCAAAATGTCGAACTATTCCCTTAAATTACTTCAGTTAAATGGGAGTTTAGGTGACATTAAAAAACATGATTCTCTTTGCTTATGTACTGAAATACAAGCTGAAGTAGAGTTCTGATACTCAACCCGAACCCGACGGGTTCCGACAAAGAGTTTCGGGTTTGTTTGCATAAAAATTTGTCCTTTTCAAGTGTTTTTCTCCCTCTGACTGAATCTGCATCCTCACACCATGAGTTGCAAGAAGATTTGCTATCCTCCAGAGAAAAAGAGACAATGTGTATCCCTGTGCAGAACCCAAAGTTGTGGACAAATTTCAGGCAAAAATCTCATTGTGCTCACTCAAGTTTCGAATGTTGGATTTTTGTAATTTAAGAAACTATAACAGATAGCCATGGACGTCATGACATTGTCTTTGACGGTGTCGGCCACTGTATGCACTACCTTTTGCTTGTGACAGCCTTGCAAAATGTTTGTGTATGGTATGGTAATTTAATGCCGTACCATACACAAACAGATTTTTGGGGTGAGAAAAGTGAAAACACAGAATGATCCCCTATATGTTGCATTCATACCTTCCCTGCATGTTGCGGGCAGGCGTTTTTGCCGGGCGGGGCCTCCAGGACGGTGCACTCCTCACTGCTGCTATCTGGGGAGTGTTGGTGGGCCTCCATC
>CM062207.1:1072500-1342500 GCA_031216445.1 Lateolabrax maculatus | reverse complement strand
AATTTTATACATCTATTCTTAAGCCTTTTTTTAAAACTAGTTTTTATCTCATTTTTTTTCATAGTATTGTATACTTTATATCGTTGTTTGCCGCTTGGACCATTTTTGCTGCTTGATTGTGAAGGACCACTTTGGAAATGACTGTGATGTTTCACTTCTGTTAAGAGTTATACAGAGGCAAACTGCTTTTTCCTTCTGTCTGTGGTAGATTTGTGGTCATTTTGCGTTTCTTCATAGTCGTTTTGCGTCTCCTTCACGTTGTTTGCTCTTTGTGGTTGTGTTGCGTTTCAGTTGTTTTGTGTTTCTTCGTGGTCGTTTTCATATGTTTGTGCCTGTGGTCCTTTAGCATCTCTTCAAAGTCGCTTTGTGTCTCATTATCATCGTTTTGCATCTCATTTTGGTCGATTTATGTCTATTTGGGGTCTTTTTGTATCTCTTTGTAGTAATTTTACGTCTCTTCCTA
Organism: Lateolabrax maculatus; assembly: GCA_031216445.1. NCBI lineage: Eukaryota > Metazoa > Chordata > Actinopteri > Acropomatiformes > Lateolabracidae > Lateolabrax > Lateolabrax maculatus. The sequence goes on along the minus strand of CM062207.1, from coordinate 1,342,037 downwards.
GTCATTTTTGTGTGTCTTCTTGATTGTTTAAAGTCTCTTTGTGGTGGTTTTTTGTGTCTTTGTGGCAGTTTTGTGTGTCTCCGTCATTCTTTGACCGTCACTTCCCACAGAGGCTCTGGCCGGAGGGCCCCCTGACCCCTTGCTTCCCCCGGGCCTGTGCCCCGCAGGCCCGTTCAGTGATCCGTCCATCGCGGTAGGAATCAGAGGGGATGAGTCCAGTTTCTGTTTCACAGAAGTGACGTACCTCCTGTTACAGTTAGCAGGCAGGATGCTAAGGTGCGGTGCATCCAGGCCTGGCAGCACCAACACACTCCCACTGGCTCTGAAGCTGAGGTGGAGCGGCCGGTTCCTGCGTCCCATCAGTCGTCCTCCACCCTCGTTCATCCTGAAATCTGCCCATCCTCGTTTCCTCCATCTCCCATCAATCCCTCCCACATCCCTCTCTAGCAGGAAAGCACACCATGCTGCAGATGCTGTTGTCATCCACAAACATTCCTCCATCCATCCGTCCATCCATCCTCTCACCCCCCCCCCCCCCCCCCCCCCCCCCCAGCAGCAAAAAAAGAAAGCCAGCACTCACCATGTTTCCCTGAGACGCAGCCGATTAGTGTGAGAGTTTCTGTTTTCCAGCCTGAAGCCATCGCATCATGATACCGTCTTGTTTGCTCCCTCTCCTCACTGCTGTGTGTGTGTGTGTGTGTGTGTGTGTGGGAGGGGGGGAGGATATCATCGTCACGGCAACACCAGCAGCTTGCAGCAGCAGCACCACCAGACGGAGAAGAGGGGGGGAGGAGGGGGGGGCATCCATCCGGCCTCGCAGCAGCATCCACCAATGGGGAGCAAGAGGAGAAGGGGGGGGAGGAGTGAGGTGATTGGTTCACTGGTCTGTCAGTCATATGATGGTGTGAGCGTATGATTCTCTCTCTCTCTCTGTTTATCACATCGTCTCTCGCCCCTCTGATCTCACGTCTGTCAACTGAATCAAACATAAGTATTTTTATCATATTATTATTTGAATCAAATAAATGAAGGAACAGGAAACTTTTGTAAATGAATTGTTCATTCGCCAGATTAAATAATCTATTTATATTTTAGATGACATTTTTTTATTTTTCACCTCCTCACTTTCCCAATAGTCTCATTTTTCATTGTTTTTTATTATAATTGTGCGATAGAAATAAAATTGCTATTATTACAAATAAAATGTTGACTTCATATATTATTTTTTATTAATTAATTATACATAGCTATTATGTGACGAACACAAATAAATCACGATAAATTAAATGTGAAAATTAAAAATACATCATGAGAAATTATATTTTGATTACTATTATGTAAATGTATGTACATTTGATTATGTTTATTGAGCTTTGTATAAATTATATAAATATAAATTAAGACTATTTTTAAATTCACTAGCTTTTTTCACTAATGTTTTCTAATTTTTATTAAATTATCTAAAAAATCTTACTATTAAATAAAATGATGTCATTAAATAGGAAAATTTTATATTGTCTATGAATATTACAAAATATATTTCAAAATGTAAATGTTTTGAGTGGTAAATAAATATTAAAACAGTAAAGACACAACAGGAACACAACATGTGCTTACAGCCTTTATCAATATTGATCCAGTAATGTTTAATAATGTATTTATGTAATAATTCAGTAACTTAATGCGGGTTTAAACCGGACTGTCTGTATTAACGGGAGGTCTCCGGGCCGGCAGGGGGCGCTCAGGCGACGCTGACCCGGTTCACAGCCGCCGTGACGGGATAAGAAGCAGAGCAGAGGCGAGCGGCGGCACTCGAACCTGCGGAGGACACGGAGCAGCACGTCCTGCGGGCCCGCCGGTAAATATCACCTCTCACTTCACCTCACTGCGCTAATGTTGCATTATTCTGATGGATCAGAGCATGAAGGAGAGAAAGATGGCGACGTTCACCGCAGAAGAAGAGTTTAGTTACCGGATGGTCGCAGATTAAGTTTCTGCTCGTTTTGCTTTTTTGTTTCACGTGTTTCCAGAAGTGACTCGGTGTTTTTAAACCACAGAGATCAGCCAGGCCGCGTGTTGAGGAGTAGTGTTTTTATATAAAGAAGGTATAAATGTGTTTGTGACACGTGGCAGAGAAACAGTTATCTGAAGTTTCACTTCCGGTAGTTTCCAGCAGGTGAGCACGTGGAGGTGAAACACGTGTGTAACATTTATTTTATTTACCTCCGACATTAAAAGGCTGAGGTTATATTTAATGTGCTTATACCGCTTAGTTTGTGTGAGCTGATGATATACATCAGTGAAAGGAAAAATAAAACTTGTTATAGATTATATTTTAGATATGTGGGATAATTAAGTGAGTTAATGAGCTGTTTTCTCCTTTCAGGCTTTAAATGTTGAAGCGTGTTCAGCACTCGTCTGCCAGCATCACCTCTGAGCTGCTGCCTGCAGGATGCACAAGGTGAGAGAACTTTTTATTATCTTTTTATTTTATATAACTTAATGTGCATCCTCCTGCTGCGCCGTGATGACATGATTTCCTGCCATTCGTAGTTTCCACCAGAGGTCGAAAGACCAAAGACGGTCCGATCCTTCCTTGGATGTCTGAGCGTTTTTTTGCAACACGTGTCTAACAGATCAATAATTATTACCAGCTTGTGTTAACAAAATGTTACTGCTTAATAAAACAAACATCCTCTGTGTTCATTGACTCTTGTTTCAGACTGAATTTATTAAGTTTTCTGTCTTTCTGACAACAGAAATGTCCTGACGGGGAGTCGCCGGGGATGATGACCTCCGGGGACACGAGGCAGAAGCTGCTCAGCAGAGTCACGGCGGCCGATGCCAACGGTTCCTCAACGACAAGAAGCAGAAATGCATCAGCGCCACTGAACCTGGGGACAGGTGAGCTGATCAGTTCATCTGTGAGAGTACTGGAAATAGATTTACAGGCTGATATGCGTCTTTCAGAAAATAACTTGTCTATTTAAAACTGTTGAAATTGTGTACCAACAGTAGTCTTTCAGTTAAAAAACCAAACACTAAAATATTCCATTGAAACTGATGTAAAATACAGAAAAGCAGCAAATCTTCCCATTTAAGAATCTGAAACCAGTCAAATGTGGTGTTTTTCTTTGGTTAGAGGACTAAAACTGCAAATTTCTCACAAATTTCTTCATAGTTGATCCTCCGTACACTTAAAACATTTATCATGAAGTTGTGAGGATCTGATGGACCCACAGTTTGAGGTTTTAGTTTGTTTATGAAAGTTTAATTGAAGATATCACGAAATACAAACATCTTGAGCTCCAGCGATTTGCTCCAGGAGTGCTCGCATTGTTTCGCTGTGATGACGCCTTTTCCTGCCATTCGTAGTTTCCACCAGAGGTTGAAAGACCAAAGATGGCCCAAACCTTCCTTGGATGTCTGAGCGAACAATAAAAACTCCTGTAACTGTCTCGTTGCATGTCTTCAGTGCTGACTTTATCTCCGTCTCACTTTCAGGCTGAACGTTTCGGTCGCCGTGCTGACGTGTCCGACAGTCTCAAAGAAAACTCCAACAGTGGTGACGATGAAAGCCCGTGAACCTGGTGCGTATGTTTTATCATTACAATAATAACTGTTCTGTGAATCGGTATAAATCTGTAGTCCTCCTTCACGTCCTGTCGCTGTGATGACGCCTTTTCCTGCCATTCGTAGTTTCCACCAGAGGTCGAAAGACCAAAGATGGCCCAAACCTTCCTTGGATGTCTGAGCGAATTTAAAAGAAGTGAAGATGATTTTTGCCTGTATTGGCGTCACAACTAACTTTTCATTATGTCACTTTCAGGGTGGAGGTCTCTGTTGGAAGCACGCTCCTGACGTCGGTCCAGTCGAAGGAAGCGTCAGCAGTGATGGTGGTTTTGCCTGGTATGTAATTGCCTTTTTAAACAATATATTTGAGTTTGTTAATCCAGTCCATCTGTAATGTACAGATTGACCTCCGACAGTTCGCTGTGATGACGCCTTTTCCTGCCATTCGTAGTTTCCACCAGAGGTCGAAAGACCAAAGATGGCCCAAACCTTCCTTGGATGTCTGAGCGACTGAAGGGAATAGTGACCTTCTTTGTCTCTAATAACGTCATAACTAATTTAAATCTAAAATCTTACTTTCAGGCTGGATGTGAAAGGAATCTTTGGATCTCTGGATCATGAGTCTTTTGAAGACCGTCAGCCGTGAAGCATGGTGGGTGTGTGACTAATCGTGTCTAACAGTCCTGAAGTAGCCTTTTTGTTTAACCAGTTAAAATGCCCAGAGATTGAAAAGCTCACTTGTTGAATCGGGACATGTAACTAATGTTTTGGTCCCTACAACACTCATGTAGGGACTCCAGAACCGGCCCATCTCGGCTTATCACAGATCTTATAGTAGTGGCTTTATAGTCTTAAATTCTACATGCTGATACATGTAGACCCCCTGATGCCTAACATTGTCTCATATGTGATTATTTAATTTTTTTTTTTTTTCTAGTCTTAAGACAGTGAACTAAATATCAAGATTAGTGTGTTGGTTGAATAAAAATCGCTGGGGCTGTGGGAAATAATTTTTCAGTATTCTGATATTTAATGTACCAAATTCTATTATTCGGGAATTTAAAAAAAATTGTTAGTTACAAATACATTTTTGACCAATAGTTTTAGCACTATTGGAAGTATTGGCTGCTTTACCCCTTTTTTTTTTTCTTTCTTTTTTTTCTTTGTTTTGCTGCTTTTAAATCCATCTGAGGTGTGTATATTAGATCCTGTTTACCTGCTTTCCACAATTCGCTGTGATGACGCCTTTTCCTGCCATTCGTAGTTTCCACCAGAGGTCGAAAGACCAAAGATGGCCCAAACCTTCCTTGGATGTCTGAGCGAATTTAAAAGCAGTTAAGATGAATTTTGTCTGTATTGGCGTCAACTAATTTTGTTACGTCTCCTTTAGGGTGGAGGTCTCTGCTGGAAGCACGCTCCTGATGTTGGTCCAGTCAGCAGTGATGGTGGTTTTGCCTGGTATGTAATTGCCTTTTTAAACAATATATTTGAGTTTGTTAATCCAGTCCATCTGTAATGTACAGATTGACCTCCGACAGTTCGCTGTGATGACGCCTTTTCCTGCCATTCGTAGTTTCCACCAGAGGTCGAAAGACCAAAGATGGCCCAAACCTTCCTTGGATGTCTGAGCGAATTCAGTTCTAGTTGTGACAATCAGCTCAAAAAGTTGTCTGTTAGCTGACGTTTCTCTCCTCCCGCAGGTCGACCATGAACACGGAGCTGGATCAAGGAATCAAGGAATAAAGATCCAACTGTTAACAATAGTTGACTTGAGCAGATTTCATTGACATTAAAGTGGAATGAGTCCAAACTTTGTTTTAACAAACCTCCAATTAAATTAAAACAAAAGTCAATTTTCTTTTGTCTGTGTCATTTGTTTGTTCGTTATTTATTTCCAGTGGGTGATAAGTCATTCAATTTACATTATGCTGCAATAACAGGTATTTTTCTTGTGTGTTTTATGCTTTTGACACAAAACTTAAACAAAAGCTCTACATGCATGCAGCAATTATATATTTTTATATATATGTTTTGCCCTGATAAAACTTCAAATGACATTTAAAAAGTAAAACATTGATGAACTGAGTTGTACGAGCAGTTTATCGTGTTTGTATACAGTAACTAGTCGCGTTGAGAGTTTTGACCCTCTTGGCCTTCCGTAGCCGTGACGCCCGACACGCTGTCAGTGGGGGAGCTGTTAGCCTAGCCTAGCCTAGCTGTGGTTCGCCGGGTGGATTTCACCGGGAGGGAATAAAAGAGCCAACGATGGCGGCTGTGCACCCCCAGGTAAGTACAGGCGAGCCTAACGGAGCCGTTCACACCCTGTAGCCTGTAACTATCAGGCGCTTTTAACGCGTAAAGTCCCGGAGCGCCGGTTAAAGGCAGCCGGGACGTGGCAGCACCGAGGCGGCATCGCACACAACAAGCGCCTTGTTCCGTTACACACCGCGTCTCATTTTACCGGGACGCGTCTGTAAACGAGTGAGTTGTGTTTGACAGTTGAGGGTCCAGTGAAACCTGCCAGCTGCCAGTTCTGTCCCTGCCTCTTGTCTTACAGGACGACCTGCTGAAGATGACACACAGAGAAAACTGGAAGTGAGTCGCTTCTTACCCACAATGCATCCAGAATCTGCACATTTCCACCACAAACAGTGGAGTATACAGTGAACCTCTGCATTAACCTCCCCTGGTGTCTGACAGCTTGTTATTTATTATCTCCCCCCCCCCCCCCCCCCCCACAGGGTGCAGCATGAGCGCCTGCATGTGAAGCACAGGGGTCATGAGGCCATGCATGCAGAGATGGTGATGATCCTCATCGCCACGCTGGTGGTGGCTCAGATCGTCCTGGTGCAGTGGAAGCAGCGGCACCACCGCTCCTACAATGTGAGTGGTCACGGTGCACCAGAGGGATTTGTATTCCCTTTGCACCCCCTTCTAAAATTGTCCATTTTTGTCTCCATTTTCTCCTCTGCATGGCAAACATGGACAATTTAAGTGTTTACCCCCCGTGGGCTCACGATTGTCACCAAGTATAGATGAAAGTCTGATGTCAGGTCAAGAGGTAGGAAGGAAGCAACAGGACGAAATGTCGCTTTAAGTCAAGTCAATTATATTTGTATAGCACCAAATCATAACAAAAGTTATCTCAAGACACTTTTCACATAGAGCAGGTCTAGACTGACTCTTTAAAATTTAATTTACAGACCCAACAGTTCCACCATGAGCAGCACTTGGTGACAGTGGAAGGAAAAACTCCCTTTAACAGGTAGAAACCTGGAGCAGAACCGGGCTCTGGGTGGGCGGGTCTGCCTCCACCGTTAAGCGTCAGGTCACAGTCGAAAAGGAGTTCCTATGACGTGTTGTCTGATGTGGTTATCGCTGTTCAAACGGCCACTTTCTCAGACAGTGACTTTGTTAACCTGCACAGAATATTCCAGTTTTTGCCCTTTATTTCGACAAGAGACGATATTCCTACTAAGCTGTTTACATGTCTAATGAAAATGGATATTCCTCTAATATTCCCTATTACCTGCAGCCGTTCACACTCCGACTTACGTAAAACGCCCCATGATGTCAGAACCTTCTGATATCAGAGTCTTAGTGTTGAACAGTCGGTGTGTTTCTCCTTCCCACCAGGAATGTGGGCTTTTCTTTTGGGCAGCATCTCTCCTCCAGCCTGGAAAACTGTCGGCTGGTTGGTTTGTTTCCGACGCACAGAGCTGAGCGTAAACAGACGAGATGCCGTGTGTCGCAGACTGAATGTGCTGTATACATGTCCACAGAAAGCTGCTGAAACCTGGAGAATATCTGCACATCACACACGACTTAATGGGAAAATACATTCAGGAAAAGGCCTAACTCAGAATCTGCTGTTTACATCCAGATCAGATTCTGAATATTGTCGTATTCGGATTAATTGTGGAAAATGAAGCCATTGTCTCCAGGAAGACATTCATACTGTTGCACTTAGTTCTTCACATGAAAAGTGTCAGAAATAGTTGTGTCAAGAATGAAAAAAGAAAGTTTACAGAGAGTTCAAAACACCGACTCCTTTCTCACCTCCGCACAGCTGACTAATAATGCAGTGAAGTAGGTGTGAATGCCGGATTGCGGTTTTCGAAAAGTTTCACAAACGGTGGGACACGCGTCGTCGCTTGAGTATGTTTTTAAAAATGTGGTTTGAAGCTTTTTTAGCATCTCAGTTTCCTGTGTGAAACCTGCTTTAAGCAGGTGGCCTTGGCTCTGCTTCAAAGTGTGTTAATGTTGATTCTTTTTAAGACAGGATGTGTATCTGTGTATCTCTATGTCAACATCAGTAATGCAGAATACATCCACAATGAAAACGTAGTTTTAGTTAGAATAGTTTCACTGCTTTACCTTGCCGTCAGACAGCCCTTTCCTCTGGCATTACATTTTCTCAACCGTAGAACTTCCGTATCCCTACGCTTTGTATTAAGTTCTATAGTTGAGAAAATGTAGTGCCGAAGGAAAGGGCTGTGCATTGCAGGACATTGCTTTGCTGCCTGCTTCTCCAAACTGGGGGTAGTGTAGGTACACTGACTATGGATAAGTACCTCACAGAACCCCACTTCAAAAAAATCTGAACCGTCCCTTTAAGTCTGGGGGCTCACAAGATATACATTTTACAAGAATTGTCAAGACCACAACAGCAAAGGTTGAGATCCTGACTTTTAGTCCCTAGTTTGGCTCAGGCTCAAAAAAACACTCGATCCTACACACCTGTTAGGCACTTTTAGAGCCCCAAGATGGGATAAAACTGCCGCCCTCACCAGGGTAGTTCCCCTGTGGAGCCACAAGACATGTACTAACCGTGACTCATAACTAACCTTTATGTGTAAAATCAGTGGAGTTCCCCTTTAAGTCTTGACAAGTTTGTCATATTGACGATATTAAGTGAATAAAAAGCATAATATTAAGTGTAATAAAGTGTCCGTCTCCTCCTCAGCTGGTGACTCTGGTCCAGATGTGGGTGGTTCCTCTTTACTTCACCATCAAACTCTACTGGTGGAGGTTTCTGTCCATGTGGGGCATGTTCTCCGTCGTCACCAGCTACGTCATCTTCAGAGCCACCCGCAAGCCACTGTCCTGCAGGACGCCCAGGTACAGTAGGACGAGCGATGGTCCATGTGTTCGTGTCTTTGGGACAAGAATTCAGGTTTTTACTGAATCCTTACTATCATTCTGACTCTCCTCAGTGGTTTCCAACCTTGAAAGCAGAGCAATGTGTACTTGTTGCCCCTTAGTTGAATAGTTTCTAGAGTCCAAAGATGTACAGCTATTTAATATGTAAAGGAGGAAAGTCAGAAACAAAGCCGGGTCCCCGACGAATGATCCCTCGCAGGTTATATTTGGTCTTTTCCAGCTCATGAAGTCCCCGTGGTTTTACTTGAGTTGGACGTCCTGCATCAGCTGAGTGTGGGACATTATGACCGTGACTGTGGACAAAATGCTGCTCTGTTAAACCTTAAGCAGGAAATGCATCTTTATATTCGGCCCCCTGACTAATTTTTCATGGTTAACATTAAAATTGGCACAAATCTACTGTAGATAACAATGTAAATACAGAACAGATGTCCGAACATCTAAAACTGCCCCATGTGAAGAGACGCAATCAAACTTACCAGATCAGTATTTATTTTTTATGAGAGATTGAACAGAATATCTTTGGGTTTTGGCCCCTTGTTTGGTCAAAACAAGACCTTTAAATATGTCGTCGTGGGCCCTGCAAGTGGCATTCATCAATATTTTATCATTAATCGTGTATTTGTGTGGCTTTCAGGATGGTGTACAAGTGGTTCCTGTTGATCTACAAGCTGAGCTACGCAGTGGGCGTCCTGGGCTACCTGGCCATCATGTTCACCATGTTCGGCTTCAACGTCTTCTTCAGGTGAGTCGCTGCTGACTATCAGTGGAGTGTAGTTTCAACGGTCACAGTCTTTAACACTTAAAGGTGAAAGGCTACATCACAGGACATCTGAGCATCATGAAAAAAGCATCAGTAATCAAAATATTAGACCTTTTTTTAGCATTTAAATATCTTAAATCCAGTTACTTCAGCTGGAATGTCCCTTTGATATAATTTCCCTAGTGTTTATATTCTTTTTCTGGTCATTTTAACTTCCAACAACTATCTTTTAGCTGTATTTATAATGAGGATGCTAGATTCTGTCAAAGTTGTTTCTTTATTTTAGTTCTTTAATTACATGATATATCAAAATAAGTACTATATAAGTAATAAATACATAAAAATACAAACGAGACACACAATATAAACAGACTAAACCTGGGAAGTTGGGAATTAGATGCAGTGATTTCTTTTTAAAAGCTTAAAATGAAATTGAACTCTTAATAATTTTGATGGTTTTAGCAAATTAGTAGATTTCCTGTTATTAGTGCTGCATCTCCTGGATGTTAATAGTACTAAAACTGTCCTGTCTGGTTCTATGTAGGTAAAGGTTTAAAAAATATATGTGATGTGTGTACAGGGAATTATCAATAACAGATTTCCAAATTTGTGAATTGCTCAAGCCAAACAATGAACACTAGGGGGCAGTAAAGTATCTGTATATGTGCTGTCTGGTCTTCTGTTGGCCGTGTATATAAAACTCCTTGTTGCTGTGTGTCAGGACTTCAACTCAAACTCACTCTGAAACTAGTGAAAGGGTTAAAGGCAAATAATGGGACCAAAACCAAGTCACAAACATAAATCTTTTAAATGAATCGCTTAGTCTATAAAATGTGAAAAAATGCCCGTTACAACTTCGCTTGGTACAAGATAACGTCTTTAAATGTCTTGTTTTGTTCAACCAAAAGCCCAAGAGCCTAATAATAAATAAAGAGAATATAAAGCCTGGAGCTTTAATGGCCTTCTAGACTCTTTCAGATACTCACCTCTGTCAATTTAATTGTCTCTCAGTTCAGTTAAGCACCATTTGCTTTATTGGCAAGACAATCCACATTAATTATTTCCACTTACTGAGAGACAGCTGATGGTTCTTTCTGTGTTTGTGCAGGATCAAGGCAGAGGACTCTATGGACGTCGGTGTAATCATGCTGTTCTACGGGCTTTACTACGGCGTCATGGGCAGAGACTTTGCTGAAATCTGCTCTGACTACATGGCTTCTACAATCGGGGTAGGAAAAAAAATAAAGATGCCTCATGAAAAAAACGACTGGGACGTTTCAACCCTAGTTGGCAGCCTTTAAAATGTGTCAAATCTAACAGTTTAAAGTACTTAAATCTGTCTCATCTGAACACAGAGACACGAGACACTTATTTTTAGATTCGGTGTGACCAAAATCATAGAATAAAGACGCTCCATATAACTGCAGAACCTGCCAGAGAATCCTCACGTTTTTAAGTTTTCTTCAGTATAAAAGTATTCCAGTGATAGGTGTCCGTACATTTATCGGTACACTGTAGACAGGAGCTGCTAATGGATAATTCGGCATACTTTTATGCCAAAAAATTAGAGCAGGATCATCCCCCTAAATAAAAATGTGTGTGTGTTTTTCAGTACTACAACAAGGGGGGCATGCCCAGCAGGAGCCTGAACGACGACATCTGTGCGGTGTGCGGTCAGAGGATCCTGGTGGACGTGGAGGAGGAAGGATTTATAGAGGACACCTACCAGCTCTCCTGTGGACACATGTATCCTGAAGCTCAGTTGATCCCAGTTATATATAAGCACTGTTTACCTCAGTAACCTCCCATGTGAGTTATCATACAGTGATTGTTTCTGTGGCTTTTGCTGTCTTTCAATAAGCTTTTAAACAGGAAGTAACATCACAGCTGGGACAATGACGTATTCATCATAATCAGAATTCAGAATTTGGTGTTAAAGATTAGTTCACATACTGAACACCTTGAATGTCCCAGCCTTTAGGTATATAAAACAACAGGAGCCAGTGAATATTTTCATTGTTAATTAATCTGCCCATTATTTTGTGGCTTAATCATCAGACAGTTTTGTAAAATCAGTTCCCATAACTCATAAGTGATTCATGGAAACTCTATCACTTGTTCCTGATAGTCAACAAAGACATTCAGTTTACTATCATATCAGACAAAGAAAAGCAGGAAGTCTTCACATTTTAGAAGCAGGAACCATTAAATGTTTTTTTCTTAAAAAATGATTAATCCATACATCTTGTGTTGATCAATATTATGTTAATTGACTTATTGTTTTAGTTTTTGCCATATATCAGATTTTCTTGAAACTTCATCCACTTTAACCTATAAACTGAGCAGTTAAATGTAATGTCTACTGTCTGAACACTGTAAGAACACTAGTATTACTTTATTGTGTTCTGAAGTACATACACTGTTATAATCCATTTGTAAACTGTGGTTGTTTGATATTTTAAAAAAGGATTTTCAGTCTTTCTGCCTTAAGTTGCCCCACCCCTTCAGATTCCATGAGTTCTGCATCCGTGGCTGGTGCATCGTGGGTAAGAAGCAGACGTGTCCGTACTGCAACGAGAAGGTTGACTTGAAGAGGATGATGAACAACCCGTATCCTTTTATTGCCCCTGTGTGGCTGTCTGAGTGATGGGGAAGTTTTTAGGACAGGTGGGATCACAGGATTTTGACCCGTTTGGATTTTCAGACAGAGTCTAAAGACTAAGCATATCGTAAAAATATCATGAGTCCCTTTTACTGGCCGGATGTGGCTACATGTGTTGACAAACAAACCCTGGTCTCAATAGAGACACCAGGTCTGGTTTTTATAGAAGTTCTTTAGATGTATAAAACCTGTTAAAGCTCACCGGGTCCCCACTTGAGCTTAGATCGTGCAGTCATGCTGGCTACAAAATAAAAGTGACCCCACCTTTCTGTTTTGTTTTCCCCTTGTTTACCTTACGGTCTGCCAAGAAGGTTGTTCAAATGCCAGTTGCCGTTAATCTTCGGGTACCATAATACAATACATATACTCTATCACTAGAGTAAACAACGCACAATTTTATACAGTACACGGTAGGCCTACTGCATACAAGTAATATTGTACTATACTGGTTTAATTTGATAGTTTATCCCACCTTTGTTGAGCAAGAGATTTGTGCGAAAGGAATTAAAAGGTCTGTCCCATATAGTTGCCTGTCCCAAATACATAGGCAGGTTGAGTTTCGTGATTGAAGCAAATAAAAGCCCCGGGCTGTTAATTGAAGTTTTACGGTAATAGTAATAGATTGAAAAGTATGAATCAGCAAAGTTTTTAAACAATATGATAACATTGGCTCTTAAAATAATATGTCATAATGTGCACCCTGTTTAATTTTAGTAAAATGTATTATTATGAGTTGTACCCCGCTGTCCTACAGGACTTTACCCAGCAAACAAGGTTTTTATCCGAATACTGAGCATCATCTCTCGTCTATCTGAGCACTCTCCTTAACTGCTTCATCTCCTGCCAGCTGGGAGAAAACACACGTCCTGTACGGGCAGCTGCTTGATTGGCTCAGATACCTGGTTGCCTGGCAACCCATCATCATCGGTATCGTGCACGGGATTAATTTCTCCCTGGGCCTGGAATAGAGCCCTGAGGAACGCCGCTGCAAGTATGTCCCGGAAAGTGCGAGAAACGCGTCGCAGCAAAGTGTCAAAGTCAGCGCTACAAGGAACTGATTCAGGCGGCTTTTGAAGTCTTTTGTTTCCTCAGTACATGTTGTTTGACTGAACGCTTGCACAGTTTCCAGCAGAGTGATCCCAGGTGGTCTGGGTCTCTGCCTGCAGAGGACACTGTGATGCCAAAACTGCTGCCAACTTGAACTTAAATATTTAAGCATAGATCCAGTATTTGATCGTTCAAAACGTTCCACACCAGAAAGATATGTCTAGTTTGGAACTTCTGGAAATGTAGCTGTCATGCATGTTGTTTTTATTGTGATAAATCATTGCTTTACTTTGTACTGTATCATACAAATGCCTTTTAAACTGTTTTATAGTTGATTTGCACACTCCTCACTGCTGGTTCTGTTGACACCACCAACACGAGTTTCTGCTCAAAGTGCTCTTTTTAAAGACTCAAACTGATCACAAAAAGGAAAGTTCTGTCCGAATATTTGTGGTACACGTAACCTGTTTACATTTCATGTAACTTTGTTTATTGCAACAGTTTTATTTGGGATGTCTGTTCAGTGTTAATTTGTATGAAGCTAAAGTTGATTGTAAATGGTCAACTCATTGTAGCAGTTGGAGTCAATATATCATTATTATGTTTGTCTGAACAAGATTTGTTATCACTGCAGCTGATCCTCCATCATGTTAACATGTCAGTGGTGCGAAGGGAAGTTTATCACATTATAGAACGGGCTATAAAGAATGGGGAGAAAGAAGAAGAGTGTACTCTTACCTTTGCTATTCTTCCAACATGGTGGCCGCCCTCCAAACATTCATTAACAGTTTGTCTCATCCTGTGCTGTAGTGCTGCAACAGGAGGAAAGATTTCTTTTGCCAACACATTGCTTTGTTATCATGACTGCTGCTGACATTAACTTTGTATTTATTAAATATTTATAAAACCTCATCAGTGTGTCAGGAAATGTATTTATACCCACATTTCCAAGGTCATACATGTAGAGTATGACACCATTGGTAGAACTCTGTATCACGTTGACCACGTGTGCGCAAGACGAACAAAACGAGGACCTACTCGCTAAATCAAAAGGCCACAGGGAACCTTTGAGCCGTGTTCAGAATGACATCAGCTCTACGTGGAAAAAACATGCAGCTCCCTCATTCACTTCAATGAGACCAGTGCGTTGATTCAGTGATGGTGTTGAACTTTTGCCACGATGCGTTGGAGAGAGTAATGTTTAATGTGTGTGATTTATGGGTTTTATTACTTCATCCAATATTGAGTACACTGAAAACAAGTTGATTTCATTTTCATATTTGATATTTGTATTGTTTTGCGGTACAATAAGATAACCATGTTATTGTTACAACTGAATAATTCAAATATTCATTTGAGAATTTGGAAATTGAACAAGAGAGTAAAGAATAATTTCCAGTACGTCAGTCTTTGCAGTTAATCTGTTAGTCCTTAATTTGACGAGAGATAACATAAGAAGGCAGAACAGGGACTGTAAGCTTGTTTGTGAATGCAGGTCAGGTCTTTGTGGCGATCCAGCAGAGAAGATCCGGCGGAGATCCCAGTAGATTGCGAGCCCTCCTGATCCCCAAGAACCTGAATCTATACGACCACTGAAACCGTCAGATGAACAGTCTGCTGTGTGGTAGGACCGTGCCAGAGACACACACACACACACACACACACACACACACACACTGAAAGGGTAAACCCTGACTCACCAGACCCTGATAGATCAGACCCTTATCTGTACTGAACCCAAACCAAGTCAACCTCGAGTAACTTTACCCTAAGGTCTCCTAACCAAAGCTTTGAAGCACTATTGACACAACTGAGGACACTTTCTCCAGTTTTTCATTTTCATTCTTTTGTAAATGTGATGCCATTTGTGTTGTTTTGCTATCCATAAGCAAAATTAAGTTTACAGCTAACTGTATTCACTTATTCACTTATATGTATACACATATTCCTGGACTTTGTAAAGAAAACAGGGTAGTTCTACTGTTTGCAACACACTCTCACTTTCTATTTTTTTGACTTTATCCAACACTCTCTCTATTTCTCCATTTCTCTCACTCTCACTTCTCTTATTCAACCCCTTGTGATTTTTTGGATGGAATGTCCCAACATCCGCTTGCACACTGGAAATATCCAGCTTCTTGTTGTGTTTTTTTCACTCCAGAACTTACAAAAACATGTGGCGTCAGTGTTACTAAGACAATGTTGTGTCTTTCTACTTATGCATGTAAAATAAAGGAGGTGCAATGAGGAAGCCAACACATGAACGTGCAGAGTACCAGTTACCGTGTTACAAATTAAAAGCAATGAAAATCTTCCCCTTTTACTAACACATTATGTATGCTTGTAAACTTTATGCTTTACTGTTTGGTGTAAACTGCAGAAATGTTGATTGAATATTGACTTGTTTAGGAATACTGGGCCATGAATTAGGGCTTGGTGTAATAGTGTGAATCCAAAGGGTTAACATAATGAACATGAAACATGAGAAGATCCACGCCCAGCGAAGGGAGAAAGCGCGCCTTTTCCTATCTGTGTTGAAACACAGCCCGCCATTTTGCAGTACAGCTAGATTAAAGTCAAGGTAAGACACCCGGGTTTCTTCTTTACATAGACAGTATGGTCTTATTATTATGGTCTTATTTTTATGAAAACATTTTATATGGAGACTTTTTGGAAGCCAATTTCCTGTAAACTAAGTTAAGTTTTTTTCTATAAATCGTGAGAGACTGTTCTGGTTTTATTTTGTTGGAGGGATGAATAGGAGTATTTTGAGTTTTTTATGGACTGAAAAATGAACTCACGCAGAAATGTATTGTTTTGTTTATTGAAAAAGCAGTATATGTTCTTGTGCTATTACATTTTTTTATCTGACTTTTTTGTATGTGACTTAACTGTTTACTTCAACTGGCAACCCATAAAGTGAAAATAACCCACAGTCCCTACACATATAAAATCAACTGCGGGTGTTGAAGGGAAAAAAACAAGGGCAGCCATTCAGGAAATCTATGAGCTAATGTCTGCTGAGCACAAGCTCCAGAGAGATAGTGGTAGTGGCATGCCTTCGCTGGATAAAACTAACGTCAGTCAGTTCTTTTTATATTTATATTTCAGTTGTAAGATGTTAGCTAAGTTTAATTGATTGCTCAATGATTTTTTACACAAACTAACTTTATTATTCTAATGTTAGGTGAAAATGCCTCCCAAAAAGCAAAAGACAAAGGACATCAGGTCCTTTTTCCCCAAAAGTGTAAGTAGCAGCTCAGCTCATAACAATGTTCTGTAATCAAACATTTAAAATCTGTAACTTGAGTGGCCATCACTTTAATGTGGACATCATTTCCATGCAGAATCAGCCAGAGCTTGTCAAACCGATTTGTTTGTGAATGTCATGCGTTATTTTATCAGGACAATCCTGACAGCGGCCGTTCGACCCCCATGGAGAGTACACATCCAGGTGGAGCTGCAGCCTCTCAGGTGAGCTCTTAAGTCACTGTGAAATGCAGGTGATTGAAAAATAAATACATTTGGGAGACAAGCAGCTAATGTTTGAGCCTTGTTGTTCCTTTGTCATCAATACACCTTTTTATGGTATTTATATATATTTTATATATAACTGATATTCTAGCAGTTTTATCCTTAAAGTGTCACAAAACAATGGTCTGCCTACACTTAGAAACTAGAAACAGAACAAAATGTTATCAAAATCCTCTTTTTCACCACCTTATCACGCTCTAGTCTCTAGTCTATCATCCCCCTTTCTCCCTGTTCCCTGCTCTGGTCATGCCATCTTCATACTCTCCAGCAGATGTCCTCACACTTTCCCTCCTTTCCCCATCACCTGACTGCCCCACCCATCTCCACACCTGTCCCCACTCCTCATCAGCCCTGCACTCACCTGGCTGACTGCTCCCACTCCTCACCTGCAGCTCATCCCCTCATCAGACCCTCAGCTTATATAGCGGTCCAGTTGACTGGACATGACTGGAGCAGGGAAAAAAATAAAGGACCAGAGCATGACACACCTGATCAATGGGAGTCATAAGAATTAAAAGAAATAGTGCAACTGTTCTTATTGAATTCAGCCCCTCCTAATTTAAACTCATGACTTAAACTCAAACTCAAGCAGTTATTGCTTGGTGGATACACATCCTTCCAGTGCCTTTCATCCACACTGAGTTAACTATCTATAGGATACCAAAACATGACTAGATGATGAGAGATGTGCAAGTGCAGTCTCTCAGGCAAAGCACGATCAGTGGATGAGGTGAAAGTGTTAAAAAGAAGAAACTTCTTGTGTATGAGCACAAGATTCAAACGAAACAAGGATGCACTCCTAAAAACATTACTCCATAGCCCTACTAGTGGACAAGTCCACGAGGTACCCTTTAAGATCAAATCTGTGCATACAGACGTTTCATAAATGAGGCCTGTTGTTGTTACGACAGTAAAGCTAAATCCTTTTCTCATTTTGCAGACTGTTACACGCAGTCAGATGAAAGTGAAGGAGGAGAAGGATGGTGATTTCACAGTGAGTAGATACACATCATGCACAAAAAGTCTGCATTTTTATTACATCAACTCCTTTTTTTTACTCACTCTGATCTCCTGCAGGGTGGACATTCACATCGCTTCACAGTAAAATTCAGCCCTACTGCACCTTATGAATACCCTATAGACTGTGATCAACCTCGCACAGTGCTGGAGGCACTAAAATCAACTGAAATCTATAATAAGAAGATGAAGAAGTCTATAGATGAAAACATTGTAATCCAACTGGGTAAAGCAGATAGGAAATCTGTTGTTGCAACACATTTCCCTTGTTCTTGTGTCAGTGATGATGAATCTCTGATCATATCATGTGAATCAGAAAAGGTTGAAGAGGCCGTAGACCAACATTACAAAACAATTGATTCAAGGGACAAGTATTCTGTCTTCTACATTGATACAGTAGGAGGACTGCACACCAGAAAAAAGAAGCTTTTTAGAAACAATGCTCTCAAACAGTTCAAGTTTCTGTGTGTTTATGGGGAGAAGGGGATAACTGTGGAAGAGGCTCTGAAAAGAGACGGTCGCTTCATTGATGATCTCAGCGACTTCACTCTGTCTGACAATGATAATCCAAGCCAACTCACTCTTTGTACACGAAAGGTTGACAACCTAGATCAAAAAAAATTCAAGATAAGTCTTCCACTGAACAAGGGAAAGCAAGCAAATGATAAAAAACTGAAGGAAAGCCAGACTGCATCAAATAATCCACAACAGAAGTGTGACCCAATGCCAGTCTCAGATGTAGTAAAGCAGAGAGGGATCAGTGTCAGAGAAAAGATTGGCAGCAATGTCGACACTGACGAGATCTATGAAAAACTGCGTCAGCAGTTCCCTGATCTGAAAAAATTGATGGAGAGTAGATTCCCTGATGATTCTTATCAGAAAGCACTGAACTTGAGGAAGGAAAACTTTGGAAAGATCCAACAGGCATTCAGTGAAGTTCACAGAGTCAGGAAGCTGCTAAAACTGGGCGAGTCAGTTTGCAAAGTGATTATTGAAAATGTGTGTATGGGCACGGGCTTCGTGTTGTTTGACAACTTCATCTTGACTAACGCACACTTATTCAAAGGTTGTGTTGAAGGAGAACAGCTGAATGAGGGTATAGATGTGTTTGTTCTCTTTAACTATGAAGATCCTGAGCCGCACACAAATTACTGCTACTTCCAGCTCGCTCACAGTAACATCTACTGCAGTGAGGGTGAGCTGGATTATGCAATACTTGAGCTCAACCCTGAGGGCCAGAAATCCAACCAAACACAAACAAGAAAAATTAAGGTGCCACCAGGGCTCCTGAAGAAATGTGGTCCACTGCCTACAAATGGTGAAGCCTGTATTATTGGGCACCCGGCAGGAGGACTGAAAAAGATGGACCCTACATGTATCATTGAGAAGGAGGACAGAGTGAAGGCTATCGATGATCATTTAAACCCATACAAAAACACTATTTTCACTCTCCACTCAATCAGTCAGCTTATCAAAGATCAAGGCATTGAAAACATAATTATGGGTGGACAGAAAGCAGAAAAAGTAGTGACCTACAACACTTTCATGTATCACGGCTCCTCTGGCTCCCCAGTGTTTGATACTCATTGCAGAGTGTTTGGTTTGCACACCGCAGGATTTGTCTATGGGTTTCCAAACAAAGAGAGTGTGATAGAGTATGCTCAACCTCTGCTTACTATATTTGAACACTTTGTGAGTAAACTGAAGGAAAGGAAAGATGAGGAGCTGTTGAAGAGAATTAAAGAAGCAGCAAAGGGAAACCCACACCTAGAAAAGATGTTTAATCACAATCCCAGGGCAAATAACACTGAGCCAGCAAAGTCTGATGAGCGCTCAGACCTTGATGAGCGCTCAGACCTTGATGAGCGCTCAGACCCTGATGAGCCAGCAAACCCTGATGAGTCAATGGAGGCTGATTAACAGGCCCATACAGATCTGCACATATTTTTCACAGATTTTGAATGCAAATTAATTTTTGCTCTCTCTGCACCACATTTAACTTTGCATTTTAGTGGCCATGTGTCCCACATTTTATGCTGATTGACTTTTCCAACAAATGTTCACACTTTGTTTTGAACGGCGATTAAATCAAATTTCAAATTCAAAGATTCTACTAAAAGTGTGTCTTTCAGCCTGCTGTTTCATTTTAGTTGTTAACACATTGTGTGTGCTTGTTTAATGCTCAAAAACAATCTTTGTTATCTTCAATGAATATTATTAATCACATTGCAAGAAAAAAAAACATTCTGCAAATGTTCATTCTGGATCAAATCAATTTGGGTTTGTTTAAGTATTCAGAGTAATCTCATCACCAAACTGTTGAAGGGAACACACCTAGCTGCAAAGGTTATCATTGTCCATGTTGGCATTTTATAACTGCATTTTATCTGCTTTTAACTAGTGTACTTTATTTTTTTCGTTAAAATTTTTATTTATTATTTTGACTTTTATATTACTTCTTTGCCTTCTTTACCTCTTTCATCTTTGGAATCTATTTCTTGTCATTGATTTTTCACTCTGATGGTTGTGTTATTGCTCCCACCATCTTTCACCCCTCAGTCTAATCGGGGGTGCAACACTACCTAGACAAATGTAAGTTAAGTCCATGTATGTTTCAATTACAACAAAGGGGATTTATTTAGTCTTTTGTGCAGGTAAAATGAGGCTTTAAAGGGGAACTAAAGTTGTACACATCAAGAAGAATAATTACTTGATTTATCTCCAATTACTAGGAGTAGTATTGCATATGTGGAATAATGTTGTGTAAAGTGTTTTTTTTTTGTGATGGATTATAAATGTATGTAAATGAAGAAAAATGAGAAGAATGCATGGAGTAAAAATATGTTATCTCTGTTTTTTCTGAATAAATTTTTGATCCTTTTCATTTAAGCTGACTGTCGTGAATCCAATGCTAAATTGGTGAAGTATCCTTTTAAGACCTGAAAAAACGTACCTGTTGTTCACATGGAAAGTGGCGGAAGAATGAAAAGAAATTGTCGGTTTCAGAAAGTTACAGAAATCGTCGGGTGTTTCAAACACCCGTTTTAAAGCATACTGACATATTAAGACGTTTTTTTTAACCCACTTGGTGTTGGAAGTTTTCAGGTTAGTCCATGTGTGTGTATGTCCCCTTTTAAAAGCATTTCCATTTCAGAAACATGTCAATCCTCCCTCCTGTTGCTTTTCCTGACTTCATATAGCAGCTGAAGTTGTTGCACGGATCAGTTTTACAATCACTGACTACGTCCTCAGGTTGTATCAGAAATGACACCCAGCAGCTCCCCCGAGTGGCCATTTTACCACACTACCAGCAAATGAACTGAGTGAGGCTGCAGTTCATCTTCTTCACTTGTAATGCAAGTTGAAAGTCTATTATAACTTTGATATTGCTTATCATTAATTAAGGTTATAAAATCTGATTAAGATTAATACAAAGTATGTTAGTGATTGTTGTGCAGCAGAAGTGGAGGTAACTTTCATGTCATGTTGCTTTGGGCGTTGAAAGGTAACAAATGTGTTATAATGTTATAAACATTTATTTAAAAATTGTCAAAAGATTCTATGAATCAAAAGATAATTTATAATAAAAATGAGACAATGTAATGTATGTTACACATAACCTTTAGTTATCATTTAATCAAACACACTTTAAATCTACAAAAGTCATATATATATATATATATATATATATATATAGTAAGGAGTTTCAGACACTAATGATCAGATGAGCTTTGTTTGTATCAAACTGAGGCCTTCAGACAAACTGGTCACAATATTTTGCTTATCTGTGACATTAAATCTTCTTTATGTACATCGTTTGCTCTTCTGCCTGAGTCTTCCTTTACCTCATCACGTCCATCTTACTTTATCTCGTCTTTTATGTTGAAGTGCTCCTGCTCCTTCATTTCTTTTTGTCTTCCTGCTCTTCTCACCTTTTTTCCTTTGACTGTGTTCACTTCTCCCTCCTTGTCCTTTTCTTTCCGCTTTCTTCACTTCTAATTCTTTCTCTACCCTTTTCCGCTGATGCTTTTGTTGTGTATCGTCATCTTACATGTCCTTTTGTGCTCACTCTTTCTCTTCGTCACTTTGTCTTTCCCTCTCAGTCATCCTCCTCTTCTTCTCCTCTCAAAGCGTTGCGGAGACTCCTCCAGAACTCCCCGCTCCTCTCCTCCTCCTGAGGCCACTCCAGGTAGGTGGTGGAGCTCATGAGTTTGCGCAGTTTGCAGAAGCGTTTGGGGATGTCGTTCTTGGACAGCGGTTCAAGCAGGATCAAGATGGCCGCATCTCCACCAGAATTCCCATCAAAAAGCCAGAAGTGGGAGAAGTCCAGCTCGTAGCGGCACCAGTCAGACTGGACAAAATTCTCGGAGAGGACGAACACGGTCCGCCGGCTGCGCTCCATGGCGCTCATGATGTTGTCCACAATCCAGTGTCCGGGCAGGAAGTCTCGCTTGTGGAGGCACAGGGTCAGAGGCCGGGGGGTTCGGGGATTCACAGAGTTTCCATCATTGTGCCTGTAGGAGTATAAACCAGAGAGCGGGTCATGTTTCCCCACAGGTTTAAACTATTTGGGGTATTTGAACAACTGAACATGAACATACCATTTCACTTTTCCATTTATCCACACTTATCCACACACAATTCCTACTTGAGGTTTCAAATCTATACATATTTTCTAGTCACCAGATTTAGCAAAATCCTCAAATATTTGTACTTGTCTTCCTTGTATGTGGAGTGGTTTGGGCTATACTGATCATCTGGTACCAAACTGTAATCAAGATTTTTGAAGATTTTACCTCATACCTTATTGAAAAGGTATCAGTTATGACACAAGTACCCTTGAAATGCCACATGGGAACGCAAAGTTCATGTTCTTTGGCCTGTGGCCTAACGTTCTGCCAAATCTCTCTGAATTTTGCAACTTGCTTTGTAGCTTTTGAGATATCCTACTAACTAACAAACCGATAGACAAACAGTACAGAAAACGTAATAATGTTGTAAAGTACAACAAACAGTTCTGACGTTACCTTGGATCCTCCAGCTCAGGTACCAAGAAGTTTTCCACCCAGCTAGCGTCTCTCTCACTGTAGGACACAAAGGCGTCATAGGACAGCAACGGCTCTGAACCCGCACCGTCTCTGTAGCGCCGCCGTCGCCGGGAGCTCCGCTTGGCCCTCAGCCACGCCCACGTCATCTTCAGGTACCAGAACGCATGGAGGCGCCACAGCAGGACACACACCAGAACGGCGGCGAACAGCACCATCCCGCAGATCACCGACACAAACAAAACCTGGTGGCACTCGACAACAGAGAGGCGGACCCGACCCACTGGCTCCCCCTGCAGGTAGAGCGGGGAGTCGCAGACATAGCTCTCCCCTCCATCTGTTAAATGCACGTCTCCATCTGTTAAAAGCGCGTGTCCACCTCCTTTAAGGCCCGACTGGAGGAAAGCGACAAAGTCACAGGAGCAGACGAATTTGTTCTGACCCGCCTGGAGGCTCTCGAGTCGTTTGTATGACTGGACGTCTGAACGGTCGAACATGTTCAAGGTGTTTGACTGTGGAGGAACAACGAGGGGTCACAGTGGGGAAAACAAACACGAGAGGAAGAAGAAGAAATATGAGATGTGATTGGTCCTTACCTGTATTGTCAGTGTTTGTAGATTGGGGAACAACCATCCAGGAGGCAGCCTCAGAAACTTGTTCCCTGACAGGTGGAGCTCTCTCAGGGCAGGCAGGATTAGAAAGAAGCTTTTGAGATCATTGTTGCTCAGATCCAACACCTGTACATGGTAAAGTTAAAGGGAAAAGTGGTATATCAAGGAGTGTTTGTTTTTGCTGTGATGGAGTCCGATCTGTCAGGTTACTGCATGGTCCACTCTCAGTACCTCCAGAGTTGCAGGTAGACAGGGGGTGGTGGTTGTAAGTTTAGCCCTGGAGATGTTGAGGTATCTCAGGGTGGTGGGCCAGGAGCAGCCCTGGGGCATGGAGCTGTAACCGTTCCTGCTGATGTCCAGGTGGGTCAGTTTGGAAAGCTTCTCTACCAGGTGGCTCACCATGGAAAAAGACTGGACAGCAGAGGCGGCAGGTCATTTCTTCTTCAAACTGGGGCCTTTCTATTCTATTCTTGGATTTATACTTCAAGGGACACTACACTGATTTTACATGATCAGTTTACTCGTCAGCAGGAGTATTACTCAGCCTTTGAAAACTATGATGAGTATGATAGATTCAAGTTGAAACAAGAAATTGCTCTGCAATGACAGAATGAGTAATAGTAACATTTGCTTAAGTGTGCTAACAACCTGTGATCGCTTGTGTTCCTGCTAGACGTCTTTGTAGCTATGAAGTAAAACCTAATCATAACTTATATGAATAAATGGAAAATCTACAAAAAATAAGATGGTTTTTCCTTTAAGATTCACGAAGGCACCTTCAGAGCGTTTCCGCTGATGTTCAAAACTCGGAGGTCCTTCAGTGTGCCATCTCCGTTGCACAGTGTCTCCGCCAGAGTCATGTCAGTCAGCAAGTTGTCGGACAGGTCCAGGTACTGCAGGCTCGACAGCAGGTGGGACGTGTTACAGGGCATCACAAACACCTGAGGGGGGAAATGGAAAAAACGTAGTATACCTCTGTGATTCACTTAATGATTTACTCAACTAATAACACACACACACGCACACATCTTTCCAAGGCCGGATTGGGAGAGGCTGTGTCTGCCCACTTTTTCAATTATTATAGACATGTCTGAATCAGCCAAGGCCCCTTGACTTGCCCATGGACCTCAGGCAAGCTGGTGACTTTCAACTGCAGTGATCTAGGGTTGATGGGAAATGGTGTTTGTTAAAGACTGCAAAAAAACTGAAATAACCTTTTATTATTTAACTTTTTGTAAAGATTACCATCCTTATCCAAACAGATTGCGTAGGGCTATGTCCTGGAATTTCCGGTTTCACTTGTGCAGCTCAGTCATTAACTGGACAATAAGTCAACACAATTTATTCAAGAGACAAGTTTATATCGTTAACTCCTGTTAAGCTATAAACCTTCCTTTGCTTTGGAATCTCCAGCTCTGTTTCCTCAAAGGTCAGCACAAAACAGTCTGGTATCGATCAACAGCGTGAATTTGCTTGTCAAAGTTCTCCTAAATTGAACACGAAAGCTCAGTGCAGATTTATTTTCCAATCTTCTGATGGTGGAGATTCCATTGAAACTACTCATGTTGTGTCAAATTCTGGTGATACGAGGCCTTTAGATTTTGACTATTTGGCTCATGCCATTACCTCATAAATGCACAGAAGCACAACATACTTGAGTTAAACATGTTTCTCTACACCTCAAAAGACTTTTGAGAGTGAGCTGGAGGTAAAAGTTGAAAGGTGAAATTCGACAGCATTTGGGCAACAGGAAAAGAAAAGTTCTGACTTTAGACTTTCATTCTAAGGTCAGAATTATGCGATTAAACTACAGATTTTGGGCAGAAGATAATTTCAGTCAGTATTCATGGGCCTAAATTCTTGACTTTTTTCTTCTGAACTTTTAATTTCTGAAGCTTTTATTCTTGAATTTGATGACAGAGATCTGACTTGACATCTGACATAGATGTAGTACCTACTGCATGTTACACACTTGGGACGAATAACACCCAGTTCTTTACCTGGGAGTTTATGACAGACACCTTCCTGGGGTACTGCAGCAAGAACCTCAGCTCCAGGAATGAGACAAATTTAAAGACATCCAGCACCACAACGTTTCGTATGAAGAACTCATCGATGTTTTTTTGATCGGTCCAGCTGGCTGGCTCCCACCTAACACATCCGAAAAAAAAATTAACTATTAACCAATTTGTGAAGTCATCCATTGAAGCAACAGTTTTTCACTTCTGAATATTATGGAGCTGCTATCATCTCATCAAAATGTAGGCTGTCTTCTGTGGAACAGAAGTGTATAAATAGAGAGGATCCAGACATTTGAATAAACTCACTCTTGTAAGAAGAATAAAATAAAACTCAGGTTTTCTACCTGCCCTCGCCTGTCAACGTGACACCATCCATGATCAAGGTGGTGACCGGCGCTCTATCTATCACCATCAGGAAATTAACAATGGCTTCATCGGACACAGAAAAGTTGTGGAAGCTGATGGACCTGAAAAGTGACATCATAGAGGAGCGACTGGTTGGTTTGTCTCCCAAAAAGATTATTTTGCCACAATACACAATATTTGAATCCTCACGGTCACAATTTTTGTTTCACTGGTTTCAAATGGCAGGAAGAAGTCTGAGATTTGAACTAAAGTCACAGAAGTATAGAAAGAAGCTTTGTGTACAGTGTGTCCTGCAGTGCAGGAGGTGTTGGTAACTGCAAGATGAACGTATAGTCAGAAAAAAAAATGCCGTGTTCATGTATTATGGGATGGATGGTAGAAACTGGAAAGATACCCATGTTTACAACCTGCGAGATTTGTTAACATTGGCTTAGCAATGTGTCACGACAACAGAAGAAAAGGAGATTATGGCCCCACCTGATTCTCCTCCTGGCTGTTTCTCTGAAGGACTGAACAGACTCATTCGTAATCAGATGGAGGTCTTCTAGAACGATTGGTGTCTCGGGGTACGTCACGTCACCGAGCACAGCCGAGGCTACGTCTGTGTCATAACGTAAAAATGGACCGTGGAGTCTCAGAGTGACACGACCCAAC
Source organism: Lateolabrax maculatus (assembly GCA_031216445.1). Lineage (NCBI taxonomy): Eukaryota > Metazoa > Chordata > Actinopteri > Acropomatiformes > Lateolabracidae > Lateolabrax > Lateolabrax maculatus. Next base: position 1,315,581 of record CM062207.1, on the reverse strand, counting down.
GGCCAAATATCCCCTAGAGCACCGGACTCGTAACTGCAGAGACAGAAAGAGTCAAAGGAGAGTGAAGGACCAAAATAATAAGACAGTGGATTTAACCACCAGTGCTTCAGTCTTTTGGGGTTTACATTTCCCCTCCATACCCTAAAGGATAAATGTGGTGATATATTTGATATTGATATATTTTTCTTGATGTCACTAAATCCCATGAAAAATTTAAACACACACACTCATATATTTTGAGTCAATCCCACATACTTGCTGTCAAAAATACTCACTAGAGCACCAAATGTTGTTTAATCCACCACTGAAAATATCCACCAACATTTCCTCCTGTTTAAGTAGCGTTTGATAAAAAATAAAAATATCCTGCTGTTTTAGGAAATTACTGAGCCTTTTTTTAAATGCAACTACATGTTGTGACACAACAGATGTACAAACCTAGTAGGAATAAAAAATATAAAATAACAGCAGTCCTATCTTCTAACTTGCTTATACTTTGTGATACTTTGTGATACTTTGTGATACTTTGTCCAGCCATCTGTATTTATAATTAATTTGCTGAATTTAGATCATGTGACATTGTCATCAATCAAAACTTTAATTCTTCCTTTTTAATCTCATCTGCATCTCCAATCTAATATCAAATGAATCTGCAATGATTAGTCGATTAATCAATTAGTCGATCGACCGCATCAAACTAATCTGCACTTATTTTTCCAAGCAAAGATGCCATCTATTTTCTATTTCCGGCTTCTAAAATGTGAAGATTTGTTGTTTTTTTTTCTGTCATATGACAGAAAAAAATTGAATGTGATGAGGTTTCGGACTGTTAGTCAGACAAAGTAAGCAAACTGAAAACATTGATGTGGCCTCTGATAAATTATGAATAACATTTTTTTTCTGTTTCTGTACATTTTACATCTTTTTAACTATGGTCATTGCTGCTGATAAATTCTACCAGAAGGCTTGAAGTGGCTGCACAGTCAATGACGTGTTGTGCTGTCGGCCACGATGATACCACCAGGAGTCGTCATATTCAGAACTTAAACAGAAATATAATTTCAATTTGACACACGCAGGCTTCAGTTACTTTAAAGAAGCATGTTTTCTTTCCTGTTGAGGACATTTAGCTGTCATGAGCTCACAGAAACAGTGTCAGTCCCGAACCTCGCCAGGTTGTTGGCGTGAACAGTGAGCTCGTCCAGCTGAGTGACTCCGGACAGATCTCCTCTCTTTAGCTCCTCCAGAGCAGGGCCTCCAAACCACAGCCGCCTCAGCCTGACCAGACTCTGAAACACTGGATGAGAACCCAGGCAGCTGGAGGAGAGGGGAGAAGGAAAGAAGAAGCTGCATTAAAAGGCTGAAAGTATGTGGACACTTGATCATATGTGATGCGTTGATTTCTTCTTGGTCTTTATAATGTAACCTGAGCGCTTCACCTGTATGGGTTGTTGAGCAGGTTGAGGCTCTGCAAGGCTCCCAGCTTGCTGAACCATTTGTGGTTGAGAGCAGTCAGCTGATTGTCGGACAGATCCAGCTCCTCCAGGCTCCACAGGGAGTCAAACGCTGACGGGTGGATCGCTGCTATTCTGTTACCTGGAGGACAGTAAAATCTACGTATAAAAACACCCTGCATGCTAAAAAACACTGTATCAGGGGCTCCACGTGGTCAACCACAGCCATTACCCGTTCAATTCCAGCCATTAATTTACTGTATATCAGCAAGCAGTCAGTCTCAAGTGGTTAAAACACTATTTATAAAGTGCTCTAAGAAAATGGACATTCTTACATCTTTAAGTCCACAAGACAAACTCCATCTGTTTATGAAGATCATGTGATATGATCAAAAGCTCCAAACAGCTACCAAACACAGCTTTGATGTGAGATTGTAAAAAACAATAAAATCCCAGCAGCGTTACCGTGGAGACTCAGAGCTCTCAGTCGCGCGTGGCCCGTCAGATCATTAACCGTCACCATGGAGATGTTGTTGAAGGAGAGATCAAGAGTCAGGGCGCGGTCTGTCACCGTGGGAACACTCGTAAATCCGCCGTAGGAGCAGTTACAGGAGAGTTGCAGGTCGCAGTGATCGCAGGACGACCTCTCGCCGTCTGGGTCTGACCCCTGACCCCAGGACAGCGAGAGGAGGACGAAGAGGAGGATGAAGTAAAGATTGGTCTGAAGACCCATACTACAGGGAAAGAAGACACATTTAGATGAGAGGCTGATGGAAACAGGGAAGTAAAAGATGAGGAAGAAGAAAGTGAGGCAAAGTGAAGGCGTCAGACTCATTAATGGGCACAGAGAGTGAGAGAAACCCAGGGAGGAAGTGGGTAAAGAGGAAGTCTCCAAATCTTTTATTGTGACTTTGTCACAGCCTTTATGGCCACACAGTTCTCCCAAAGTGAGTGAATAGATCAACAAGCAGACAGGAAGTTATTTGTCATACATCATGTACCGAAGGCTTTCAGTAGCATTTCAGCTCCCTTTTATTGTTGAACATGTGATTCCAAAACCATTACCAACTCTTCTGGTTTCAGGCTTTCTACCAGTGTTTGGCTTCAGGGATTTGCTCAAGAGCATTAAACCTCTGAACCCCAGAACCTGCCGGTGGGTTTGAAAGGCATGCTTTCGTTAAAACATCGCCAAAATTACACTTTTTATCCTAGCCAGAAACTTTGAAGACAGAAATTATTGGCGGATTTTCAATTTTCTCATGGTCAAGGAACCAATCATGTACGCCGAATGAAAAAATAGTTACATCTAAGCCTAAAATAGTGATATTTCAACAGAATTATTCTCATTCAAGATTTCGCAAAAAAATAAAGCAAGAGGAAAGCTTATATAAGTTACATCACTCAGTTATTTCGACAGTATATAATATATGCTAATATTATATTTATCAATATACCTATATAAAATTTCAGTTTTTCAATTTTATCTGAATTGTAGAAGTAGGATACCTGCCCTGGCCAAACACAGAGTGTTGCCACAAAGTTGGAGGTAGATTTTTGTCTATAATAAAGTTTGTATGCTGTAGCATTAAGGTATCCCTTCCTTGGGACAGGGGTGTCCACATACTTTTGGTCATATAGTAATGTACGTGCACTCCACACTTTGACATCCTTGTGCACAGATTTGACTTTGGTCCTTGTTATGACACAGACAAAAAATACACCAAACTGTTTTCTATTTGAGTTGTGACTGTGATGATTACGTTTACTGAAATGTGTAGACGGAGAGACAATAAAGTTATGACCATTAAATTAAAATATAGTTCAGATGCACAGCTTCATCAGTAAGTACCCTGCCAGATGAAATATTTCATAAGCCTGTTTATGAGATTTTTGATAAGCAAAAGACACATAAAAGCTGTTGCTGCTTTGATTACATTTATCTTTTACTGGAAACCCCTTTTATGGGACACAAACCGATTCTTATTTTGGGAACTCAAACTGCATTAATTCTATTTTATAGCCCTCATTTGCTTCCCGTCATTTATCTGTTAATCTGGTGTCATAACCACTGTCATAAAAAAGGAAAATGTATAACTAAACAGCATTGTAGCAATCAGTCAAACTTCAGGCATGAAGGCATGTAAAATAAATATAAATTTAATGTTTTGTTTAAGGATTCCATCGTGAGTCTGTTACTTTACCTGATTTGTTGCCAAGCTGATTCCTGATGATGATGAGAGAAAAACTTGGTTATGATTAATATTGAGAAAAACAAGAGAAGGAGTTAGAGTGTCTTTATGACCGTACAGGGAGGAAGTAAAACCTCTGACGGTGACAGCTGGAGCCAAGTGTGAAAAGAAAGAGGTAGTGAGCATGAAAATTTACTTTCGGGAGGAAACCTGCATGACTGCATATAAAGTATTTTTTAAGAAAGTAACATTAAAATCAGTGGTTCAGTTGAACTATTATGAATTGTTAAAAGAAAATTACTTTTCTGATAAATGCAACGCAATGTCTACTATCAACTCCTCCTATTGATTATGACTCTAAAAACAAGCTGAAGCAGCCTAATGTATTTTGTATTATCTTGTAAGTGGTTTCTGTGACATAATATACTGTAACTGTATGCACACAACCGTGACCACAATGACTTCCTCTGTTTCTGGCTGTCCCCACTCATAAAGACTTGTCAGGCAAACAAGAATTGCAAATATGTCTTCAATTTTGCTTTTGGGAAGAGAGTAACTCTGCAATAATTTAAAAGTGAAGGAAAAAGAAGAGATTCTACAAAGGATAGAAAAGCTGATAAACTTGATCCTTGATCAAATAATTTAATATCAACTCAACATAATTCAGAACACAGCCATGATAAACTGTTACAAATAACAATTTAGTGTGCAATTTATCAATTAACCGTAGAGTATCTGATCAGTATCATTATGACTTTAAGTGTTGCCATTGGTTGTGAAAATAAAGCTATCTAATATAATAATAAAATACTACTCTTTCCAAAACGTCCTCACTTCCCCTGTGAACAACAACACTATGAACAACACCAGTCAAGACGTCCTCAAACTACAATGGGACGCAAATAAACAACAATCTTTTATCTTCTAAGCCGAGTGGTTACAGCGCATGCCATATGACCGCACTGGTAAACCACAGCCATTGCCAGATCGATTCCAGCCATTAGTTTACTGTATATCAGCAAAAGAGCCCTTGTGTATAAAGTTAATCTTTCTCACTATTATAATCATGGTGAGTTTTGGGTTACATTATTTTTTTACCGGCCTTTCATTTCATTGTTCAGTGTCTCATTGTGTCTCGGCCTCCTAGACTATCTTTGAATGTTTGACCTTCTGGTTTTCAGGTTTTTTGTAACTGTTGAGGAGACATAAAAATATTAGAGATTCACTGAATTTTACAGGTCATGTCATATGTGTTGGATGATATAATATGATAAAATATAATCCAGCCAGTCTCGGGTGGTTAAAAAATTGTCTGGGACCCAGATTTTCACAATACAAGGTTGTAAAATAAGAGCAGCTTTAGAAGGTACGAACAGACAAGATAGTCTGGGAAGCAGACACAATGGGACACTGTGAACAATGAAATGAAAGGTCGATGTAAAAATAATGTAACGTAAAACTCATCATGATTACAGTTAAAAAGAATAACTGTTGACACAAGGGATCCTCTGCTGATATAAAATATATAAACAAGGTAAAGACAATGCAATATCTATCTGTGCAGGTCTGCTGTGTTACACGCTGAAAAAGCCCATTGTTAGAGTAACATTTGATCTGTGCAGTCGAGGGAGATAAAATAATCACACCGGCAGAAGTCTGCAGGAATAAAGGCAGAGAAGCAGCAGAGGCCGGTACCTGCCACAACACACCAGCTGATCCTGAAACAGGTGAGTCTACTTTGGATTTTTTAATGAAAATTACTTAATTTAATTGCAGTGTTACATGTGAAAATTATATGTATATAATTATAGGTATTGAAAAAAAATGACAGGTATATAATTAAAGTTACATGTATAGAAGTCAATGAAAAAAATGACCCGACTTCTCACCTGAAGTACCTCCGTAACACATTGAGTTTCTGGTCTCAATCACTAGTTTCAAGTCTTCTTCAGTACAGCAGGATGTTCATTTAGTAAATTATGGTCACATTTTGAGTAAAATACATGATAAAGCAGCGTATGCTTTAGGGCGGGACTACCTTGTGATTGACGAGGCGTTACCACAACGACCACCAATCAGGATAGAGGCATAGCTATGCGTATCCATGGCCGCTCTACCCTTTCGCCCAAATAACAAGTCACGTTTGTCTCCAAAAAAACAAGATGGTGAGGGCCAAAAAGCCAAAACTTTAGGTGTCTAAACAGTCATCCACACACCGTCACAGTGGCTACGTCCCCTTCTTTTATACAGTGTATGGTTAGAGCATTGATGTTGACCCTAAAACATACTACGACCAAAATGTGACTGTACAGATTAGAATACATATGACACACTAATAGGAAGCTACAGAATGATTTAAATACCTGAATAAAACAAAAGGTAATGGACCTGCCTCTAAGTAAAAGTACAGAAGTATAACATGAAGACAAACACGGTGGGCTTGGACAGAGCAGGCTTTGATTAACTGTTAATCAAAAGTTTGAATAATTGCATGATTTTATGTTTTATATCTAAAACGTGAAGGGCCCCTTTTTAGTTGGGGGCCCCAGGCAGTTGCCTAATGGTAAAGTCCGCCCATTCCAACTAGACTTGCATATAGTCTTGACTTCACCAAGAGTAGAACCAAATATCTTGCGAGACATGTGGATCAAAGTTGCTTTGCCTCTCTGTGGCGTGACAGGGCCTTAAAAATGACTAATGATCCCACAGATTATAAACTAGAAGGTTTTAGAACTCTATATGGTTGAGAAATACAGTGTTTGACTTTTTTGCTCCTGTGTTTAGATCATCATCAGCATGAAGTTGCTCAGTGTGTCTCTCACGCTCTGGACCCTCCTGACCCTGAGCCGAGCCGCCCCGCTCAACTCCACCGCCACCAGGCAGGCGGGCCTCTGTGAGTACGAGAGGCACCACAGCCCCACCAATTTCGGAGCGTACGTCCCGCAGTGCGACGCCTACGGGAATTTCCTCCCGCAGCAGTGCTGGGCGTCGACCGGGTACTGCTGGTGCGTCGACACCCTCTCCGGAATTGAGATCCCGAACACGAGGACCCCGCCGGGCACCGTACCTGTTAACTGTGGTGAGTGATCTCATGGGTGTGTCACTTTCAGATTTTTGTTGTAGTTGTCTGACAGGACGCTTCATTTTGCTGGAGTTCTTGAGCAGTGGCGGAATGTAACTCGCCACATTAACTTAAGAGGCAAATATTGTACATTTTACTTCACTTTATGCATCTATTGATTAACAGATTTAGGCAGTAATTACTACAAAGATCAAGATCAATACAATACATTTGTCCAGATTATGAAATGTGATGCTTTGCCACGGATTAAACTATCCATCAGTATATAAAGTAATTAAATTAGCTCCGTATCTAGCCTGGGAACCAGAAGAATCTGCAGCTCATGCTTAATTTGCTCTGGCAGATACGTCTGGCCCCTCTCCCATTCAAACTTATTTCCTTGCCATTTTATCGGGTTAACCAATCACAAGCATTTATCTAGTAGGAGGCGGGTTTAATACGATGCCTGACAGAGACGAGCGCCGTTCAGGCATCTTTGTAAATATTAAAGATCGGCCGGCTGCAGCGGCAGTATTAAACGGACTGGACGGTAAATTTTCTCTAAAAGAAGAACAAACAACAGCACTTAAACTTTATGTTGTAAAGAAATATGTGTTTGCTGAACTTCTGACAGGACGGAGCATCCGACAGAACAGCAATTCGTTGCTCTGATTGGTTGTCTCCACCCGTTGATAACGCTCCTTGGAAATCGAAAATGAACTGAGAGGTTCCAGACTAATATGCATTTGCAAATTAGTCTGCCGATGCCAGGCTACTCCGCGTCCACCAGCTACACCAATAAAATGCTGCCTACACCTTAATGCATCAGTAATAATAATCCAGTAATCTAATATATTGCTGAGTCAAAATGGTGCAGCCCAACTTGCAGGTCAGTAAAATGTTTAAAATATATTTTTTGTAGACATGGATTTCTACTGCCCCTACGGCTGGTCCCGTTTTGGCAAAAGGTGTTTCGTCTTCATCAACAGCCCGAAGACATGGATTGAAGCAGAGGTAAGGGCTGATGGAGGGAAAATAACTCAAATGCCTTTAGTGCCCCCTGGAGGCTGCACTTTTCGTTTCACAAAGTGAAAGCAAGTGACATTTTGATGACTTAATGAATGAAATGTGCGAAAACTCTTTCTTCTCTTGTAACCTACAGGCTTACTGTCTGTTTGAAGGAGCCAACCTGGTGTCAATCCACAGCTATGACGAGAATCACTTAATCCAGGCTTTGACCAAAGGAGACACCCACAACTTCCCTGAAACCTGGATCGGTGGCCATGATGCCATACATGTATGTAAATCTGTTGGTTTAGTTGATATTATTACCTAACCCTATACACTTCTAGATTCTGTTACTGTATTTTTCAATATATATCAAAATCGCCAAATTTCCTCCGTACTCAACTGTCCACTAGAGCCCGACCGATACGGGTTAGTCTGATATCAACATTGATATTTGAGAATTATTATTACAAAATTGTTTTTACCATTAACACAGTTCACGTCTTTTGGCAATATTCCCTACTTTTTGTTATCAAAAGATTTTGACAAAGATACTGTATGTACTGCGTGAGGATATTTTATAGCTGACCAATAAATCTTTCAATGAGGACAGTAATAGTAACTATAAGATAATAAAACATTTCAAACAATGGCATTCACTGGAAATTAAGTTGTTATAAACTTTAGGATTTGGGGGTACAATTAGGTATAATGTGCATAAATGTGATTGACCATGATTAAGTAGCTAGATCATTATACTGTGTGTGTATACACAATATATGTGAATGTTTTTTTCTATTCGTAGCACCGTTTTTGGATGTGGAGTGACGGTTCCACATTTAACTATGAAAACTGGTGCGAGGATTACGATGTGGAGAAGCCTGAGTACTGTCTGAAGATGAATTATGGATGTAATAAACTATACACACACACACACACACACACACACACAAACCTTTAATATTCAACCTATTTTAATATTCTATTCTATAACAATATACTTTGTTTTCTGACTCAAAAAGAAACAGCTAAGCCAGTCACATACTTTGTGGGTAGGACTAAAGTTGGAGAGATCACCAAGCTGTATCAGAGTCAGATGGATCAGGACAAATGGTTATGTGGACTGTAATGATTAAGCCCACTCAGTTCAAACCCACCTATTTTTCTTCACGTTATCCTGACAAGTCTTAAGTTAAATGCCTGTTTAAGACACTAGAACATTTTTAAAGATAACTCAAACTTGGAGCAAGATTCACTGGAAAAAGGCTAACAATAAACAATTAACCAGGAACTACAATCAATAAATAGCACAATAAAGTGATTGCAAATCTCCCCAGAAATTGGCTTTGTGTTAAGTTGCTTTTTTATTTATCTATCTTCTATCTTATCTTTGTCATTTTTGCAGACGCTAGATAAACTGCAAATAAAGCAATTCCAGGTCGAAATAGTCATACAGTCAGAATATTAAAACAGAAAAAAAAATTAAATAAATAAGATGGATATAAGTTACAGTCAAATTTCCTTTGTATTTTCAACTTGAAATTGTTGAAGTCAACTGTTTTTGTCTTTCTTCTGCATTGCAGATGACTCAAAGTGGACCTACGCCTCCTGCAATGAAACCCTCCCCTTTGTTTGTGCCAAGACGATTTGAACTCAGACCTAACCATCATAAAACGGACACATCCGACAAGTCCGAGGCTACATCCACTGGATCCAACAGTTGGAGTAATGTTTCCTCTCCACGACCAGTTCCTCCACTTGCTTTCTTTCTTTGTTTCTGTTATATATGATTGATAGATATTATACACACATAGCTTAATGATGTGTCTACCCCAGATACAGTTCAAGTCTGGCTAATCCACCTGCAAAGATTTGGTTCAGATGTAACCATCTGACTCATATCAGGGTCAGCATTTAACCTCTATAATTTCTGTAGCAAGTAAATACAATCCACCATGCTGCAATAATTGTAATTCTAATATCAATAAAACTACCAACAAACACATTCAATTAGTTTTAATGGAAATTATTAATTTCTACATACGTGTAAAAAGATTGTTATTGCATGAAATAACCAACAAAAAGTTCTTCATTCAAATTTCTAATGTGTGCCTTCAAATTATATGAATCCAATAAACTGCCTTTGCTTTTCTTTTTAAGATAATTTGTGTGTTTTGTAAACTTACTTCCATCCATTAATTCAGGCATAAGATATGCAAAATCTGAATATTAACACATTAGTGTCGCAAGTCAAATCAAACTTACTCTGAAAGTCAAATGAGATAAACAGGAGAAAATAAGAAGATAACAGATTTTAAGTAAACTTGTGACACACAGGTGAATCAATAAAGTTTGGCCTGCACTTTAGTTTTGAAAATTGTGAGTCAGATGATTTCTTTCACACACCTTCATTATGGGGACACCATACTGTTGACTCTTGGGGCACAAACTGGTAATTTGGTCCCCAGATTAGATTACACTTTCATTCCTTATCCAAAGCCTAACGGTAAGAGTTGTGGATAGGCAACTAGTGGTTATGGTTTAGGTTAGGATAAACGACAAAAATATGATAGTACAGGTTTGTGTGTTAAGGCCTGTGATTTCATAATGCAGCACCACCTACACTTTTGGACTCAAACAAACATCAGTTGCTCAATCGTCCTAATTTCCTGACACTCATGGACTCACTGTGAAGTAAATGTCCACTTTCAAAAACAGTATTCACTGTATCTTTACTGAGAAACTATGAACATATTATATTATAATGTATTCAAAGGAAAATATTATCATGGTTCAGGAAGAGTTAGGGTTATTTCCCAACATGAAGCTCTTTCTACACCACCAAGATTTAAATTCTGATTGAGAAGTATTGAACCTTTTATTTTGTGGGCTGAAAGTGTTAAGATTTGACTGGAAACTAATTGAATCAATGCCCTGCTAAGAAGGAACTAATATAAATTTAAAATATGTTCCAGAAAAACTTTTTAAGCCAGGATGAACTCTAGGATTAATACCTACCTAAATTAAACCAGCTAAATGTTTAAAGCTATTCTACAACCCCTGGATTTGAAGAAAAAACATCTAAAAACAAACAACATGAACTCAAAACTCCTTTTTTTAGTTTCTTAGCATTTTGAAGATATGACTCAACAACAGTGATTTTGTACATTTTGTCTGTCTGCATTGGTTTCAAAACAAAAATGGTCATACGGGAAACTGCTTACACAAAATGTTTAACAAATTCTGACTTATCAGTGAACTCTTCAGTCCTTTTGCCCTTTTGTTCCTTCACAAACTCCAGATTGACTGTGTACACCAGTGACTCAGGCTGTCCCAGCAGCTATTGACCAATTTTAGAAGATCAACAAAAGTGGGGGGAGGACATCGACTCACACATCGAGGATAAATACCTGGTCAAATCAGATTTCAGGGACAGAAAAAAGGAGTGAAGGCACGCTGAAGACATAAGAGTGACTGACGAGAACTTGAGAAGAGTAACTTTAACAGTAGATGATGAGGACGCTGCTGTTGCTGTATCTGTGTGCGTATGTAGCCTGGGCTCAGGATGATTTGGAATATGACGACTATGACACGGTGAGTGTTTGTGAATATGTTCACGCAATTTCTAAAGATACCAGTTATCAAGGAAATGTTAATACAGTATTACCCACAAAAAGTCTAGAATATTTACTCTTAATAATATCTGGATTAAACATTATATAGTTTCAGTGAATAGGCAGATACAGTAAATATTAGTTCTAAAGATAAATAAAACCTTAAAGGGGATATTAAGAGTGAAATCAGGAGTTCAAGAGATTAAAGACACCAAAACTTTATTTTATTTATTAAAATGTAACTTAAAATATATTTTTGGTTTATTTTTTTTTTCTTCACCCCAAAATCAGAAAGCACAATTTTTTATTCATGAAAAACTGTACCATCTAACATGTCACAACACTGTCCATGTTGCATGCACTAAATAAACAACAGTTACAAACGCAAGCATGAGAGAATCTTCAAATATATTCACAATAGTTTCCTATTATCTTCCACAGGACGCCAAAAGCTCATTACTAAAGAATGGGACAGTAAGTCAAATATGCTTAAACTATTTGTTTTATATAATTTATTTCATTTATTTTGATATTTTGTTTAGTATTTCCTTCATCACGTCTTGTTTCCTCTCCTCCAGGCAACTGTAGATGCTCGTGGTCACCGTCCACTAACAAAGGGCAGGGACAGCTACAACCCTAACCGCTACGCCCCGCCCCCTATCAGTGGTGGCGGCAGGTACATTTGCACACAAACACATGAGAAGAGTTGAAAAAGAGTGACAGAAAGACTAAATGTATTGTAATGCAACCATTCTTGCGGCGTATAGAGATTGTAAGAATACTCAATTACAAGTAAAAGTAATTAATTCAAAAAAGTATTTTTGAATTAGCAGCAAAAAGTACTTATCGATAGTAAAAGTTAGCAGCATGGCTCCTTTTCAAGTCTTAGGATATATTATTATAAATATTATAAATGTGTATATTATAAATGACGACATAACATTACTTATATTACTTAGTGGTGGGCCGACAATGCAACTTGCATGGGTAAACATTAGACATCACAGTGTCGCTCAGTGTCTCAGACATGTTGGTGAAGCATCTCTTGCATTCGTCCAGGTATCGCGGACGCCCCACCGTAGCTCCAGTCGGACGGCCACAGGCTCAGGAGAAGGTGGAGCAGCCGGAGGCCGGGGGATGCACGCACGCCTCGGAGGAGATGGTAGGGGGACACCAGCCCAATCAAGGACCCAACCACTGATTTTACATGTTACAGCTCAGTAACTACCAACTGCATGGGTGTTACATTTCTGCTGGTCATTTTTAAAAGCATAGCACAAGGGACAAAAAGAAACAGCAACCTTTTTATTTGATGAAACAACCCAATTCTCGAAATCTCCAATGTTGGAGCTTTTTTTAACAGAGCAAAGTCTTCTTACTTTGTACCTAATTATATCATTATATTGTCAAACAAAATGAGCAACTAATGTCTGATTGTGTGTGATTACCTGTCCGGAGCAAGTTTCATGTCTGTCAATTGATTTTCATACGTAAATCTATTCGTCACTAAAGGGAAATCAATTACTTCATATAAAAAAAGGAGAACAAAGAAAAGGTTTTAATGCATTTTAGTCACTAACCAGAGATTTTCCCATCCACCAGGGTGTTTTGTGTCCCACTGGCTGTGAGCTGAAGACCGCACTGCAGAAACAAGAGAGGAGCGTCAAGACGGTAAATTAAACTGATTTACTGAGTTAATTTGTGTTTTTTACTTTTTCCTTAATTGTTTTAATTACCAGAAGCCTTTTTCTGAGCAATGCTGCAGAAAAGAATTTGTATGGATCACAAATAAGGCTGAAAATTAGTTTAAGGCAGTATTTCCTAAAATATCAAAATTGCTTAAAATGTAAATGCATGGAGTTTATTACTCGAATTGTTGTCATATTGTGAGAAATGTACGCAAACATTTTAATCCCAATGTTTTCTCAATGACAGAGCATTAGTCAACTCAGGCCTCAGGTGGACGATTTGTCCCGATCCTCCAACACTGTCTACAATTACGTCAACAGCATGTCCAACTCCCTCAGGGAGAGGCAGAGAATCGTCAACGGTGAGAAAGACCTGATGAGTTTGATTTTATTAATCGTAAGCATCTTGATGGTCTGATGCTACATCAGCCAGATGTTTGCTTAAAAAAAAGTTCATTCTCTGAAAATAAGAAGTGGTTCTATTGCTAGTGCAAACAAAAGAGAAGGCTCAATGGGCAACCCTGTTGAGTCCCTCAAGAACCGTCTGATGCACACGTGTGTGTTAGCGTTTTGAAAGGATTCAGATCTCTAAACACCCTTATGCACCTCTCCTAAGTGTTTTCCCTTCCTATCCATCTCTTCCTCCTCTCAGACAACAGCAGGGTGGTCAGTCAGTACACTGATCGAGTGGAGGAACAACATGCCTACATCAAGGAGACGGTGGACACTGTCTTCCCTTCCAGCATCAGGGTGCTACAGGTAAATAAGAGCTGAAACCCCCTAATTATTATTATTATTTCTCTTTCTAATCTAGTTTTTTGGTTATTTGTAAGTAAAGCATCCAGCATCATCTTGGAACAAATTGATGTTAAGCGTGAAGCTGTTGCAGAAACACAAACACGACAAATGGCATCACTTGAAAGGGATCAACAGGCCCAGAATCTAGTGTATCAAACCTTAAAAACAAATACCCCCAATGTAATGTATAATGTATCTGTGGCTGCAGGGGGTCCTGGACAAGATCAGGTTGAAGATTCAGAAGCTGGAGAAGGCCATTCAGGCCCAGAGGGAGGAGTGCAAGGAACCGTGCAAGACCAAGTGTCCCATACCTGTGGTGTCTGGTAAGTGCGGTGCCCCCTAGAGGCTATGAAAGTGTTGGAGGAAACAAACTATTTATTTATTGTTGGACCTTTAACCATGAGTGGAGCTTAAGTTTATTAGAGGAAAGGTCATGCAGTCATTAAATCAAAAAGGTTCATTCCCAGGGGAGCATGACTGTTCTCAGAAAGTGTTAAACGTGTGGACAGATTAGGACATTGATGTGATGGTGGTGTTAAAGAAGGGGTCACCAAAAATGTTAAGATCCGTCCTGTGTGGATAATGGATATCTATACCAAATTTCACAGAGGTCTGTTTGTTACTTTGCTTTGGACCACAGTATTAAAAAGTAATGGTACAAATTAATAAAGCAGACACGTATTTTGGATATTTTTGAGAACACAGAAGTAACTTAAACCATGTGTTGCTTGTTGGACTTAGACAGCAGACAATATAACAAGAACTTGAACATATATCAGGCATGTTAAATTGTTAATACTCTGTATCAGTTCTATCCTTGATACAACGATGTATATGTATCTACATGTTTAACCGTCCTCCTGTGTGACTCAGGTAAGGAATGTGAGGACATCTTCCGTCGAGGAGGAAGAGACTCCCAGATGTACCTGATCCAGCCCGACGCCTTCTTCCCTCCATACAAGGTCTTCTGTGATCAGACCACTCAGAATGGAGGTGAGAATATACCATATATCATTGAACTTACATCTTTTGATTATTTAGTTTGTTTTTCCTGTAAAGACCTTTGATATGTCCGCCTTTGATAAATGTATCTGTTTTTAAGAGAGCTTCTTTTATTTTCCCAGGATGGCTTCTCATCCAGAACAGGCTTGATGGCAGTGTCGACTTTGGCCGACGCTGGGACGAATATCGACGCGGCTTCGGCAACATCGCCTTCGATGCTGGCAAGGGTCACTGCGAGACTCCCGGTGAGACTTTCAAAATGTGAAACAAGGGACTGTGTTGAAGGGAGCTCCCCCTCAGTGCGACATTTGACTAGCGTACCTTTGTCTTTGGCATGTGACAGGTGAATACTGGCTGGGCAATGACCGTATTAGTCAGGTGACCAAGATGGGCCCCACTGAGGTTCTTATTGAGATGCAGGACTGGACAGGAGCCAAGGTGAGTCCTCAGGGTTTCCAAACTGGTTTCTGTTTTTGGTTCTCAAATGTAAGGATCTATTTCGATAGTAAAGTGAATATCTTTATGTTTTGGACTGTTTGTCAGGCAATTTGAAGATGTTTTTAAAATTGTCTCGGCCTCAGTTTGGAATTAAATTAAAATGGTTTCTGCTATCATTTAGGTCCACGCCCAGTACAGCCAGTTCACCATCCAATCAGAGACGTCCAACTACGTGATGGCGGTCGGCGGTTACTCCGGTAATGCTGGCAACTGTTTCCTGGAAGGATCCTTGGAACTCTTTGGAGAAAACCGCACCATGACCATTCACAACGGCATGATGTTCAGTACTTATGACAGAGACAACGACAACTGGTAGGTGTCCTGTTGAGCGTATTCACAGGATTACAGTAGCACCAGGTGACAAAACCACAAACATCTTGTAATTCAATTACTCCCTCTGAACAAACCGACAAAACCTGTTACACACACCGTCAGGCTAATGTTAACTAATCATCTTTATGACTCTAAAGGACATACTATAATGGCTTTGAATAAATTTGTCATCCTAGCAACATTAAGGCTCGAACAACCCATAATCTCTCCATTCAAGATCAGTATCCCATATTTGTGTCATCGACTCCCGTCTCATAAAAGTGATTCCTCTTTCGTGGATGTGTTTCTACTCCAGCAGAGGAGGGTTAAATACAAGCAGCTTGTGCATGTCCACTTTCCTGTAAACTATATCTTAGAATGGATCATTCTGTTAATAATTTACACATGCGATTTTTTTTTTGCTTTAATGCATAATTTTGTAAAAGTCTATGTGGGGTTTTTCATATACAGTATCATATACCGTATACCTGTCCCTGTTTCCCTGAACCAGGATTCCCGGCGATCCCTCCAAGCAGTGCTCCAAGGAGGACGGAGGTGGTTGGTGGTACAACCGTTGCCACTCAGCCAATCCCAATGGCCGATACTACATGGGCGGAGCCTACACGCGCCAAATGGCCAAGCACGGCACTGACGACGGTGTGGTGTGGATGAACTGGAAGGGGAGCTGGTATTCGCTCAAGGCCATCAGCATGAAGATCAGGCCTTTCTATGCCTCCAGATAATCATGTCAGAGTGTCAACACACGCACATATAACACATACAGGAAACTGCCAAAATAAAAGACACCAAAGTGTCCCAACAGGGTTTGGGGCCAAACCGAGCCTGAACGGTTTCAAAGCTCTTTGTAATGTTCAACTAACATTCAAATGTTTCCTTTATTTTAGCGGTAACCTTTATGCTGATGGACACACACACACACACATTTACACACAACTAACGCTGTTTAAAAAACCATAACATGTAGCATTAAGCTCATTAAACTTGAAAAAAAAAGAAAAGTCAAATAAAGAGTAATTAAACTGGTTTAATGTGAGAGAAACTTGTCATGTCGACAGATGAAAAAGAAAAGTCTTAGTAGTTGTGAGTGGATGTGCTGTGATTCGTCCTTTCTTGTTATGTGTGACGTGTTCAGTGTTGCACCACTAGGACGAGTTGATGCCAACCGTCCTCCGCTACTCAATAAACACATTGAGAAACGTACTTTCTGACTGGTTTGGTTGTTATTTCACTGCACTTCTAGTACTATAGAAAAGAAAATGAACCCACTGTTGTGTCTAAATATGTATAATACATGGTGAAGTTCCCTTGAACAAGAAACTATATCAGCTTGTTAAAATAAAATGGAAAAACATCATGGAAACATCATGGAAACATCACGGAAAGAAGCAAATTTGGTTTCAGGACAGTGAAATTATCAACTCAAAAGTTTTTTTTTTAAGGAAACGTAGATTTAATTTTCATTCAATTTGATAAAAAACACAAGTAGAATAGGATTAGGGCTAGCGTGCAAAACTCTTTTATTAGAGTTAGATACATACAGAAATATATAACAGAGGAGTGAGTTCTCAATGCATTCAGGGCTAACATTCACATGGGTCTGGTTATTGAACAGAGGTAATGAGAGCTTTTGCCAACATAAAGAACCAGAAAATTCCAGAAAAATACTACTAGTATTTTACTAGTTAAAAGTAAAGTCAAAGATTATGAGATTCACAGTCTTCAAAGTCATCTAATAATAAAGGAAAATACTGTTTGAGGTGTGTTTGTTAATGTTTGGTTGACAAAAAAGTAGACAGTAATAGGTGAGGTGGTTCACAGAATGACAAACATTTCAAGATTTACCTTTAAAACATTACAGTACAGTAAGATTGGCTTTGCGTAAGGCCCCCTTAAGTTGTTGTAATTCTAACAGTATTTTACTCTGTTTTTCATTCAAATTGATTTCTCATTTTTTGAAATGTTGATGTTTGCTGTAGAGGTTGAATGTTCACACCTGTTACATTTAGCCACAGCTTCCTCGGCGTTCATTAGGCACTACTGGACACCTACAACACAAAGGATGTTAAATGTTCAAACAAAAATAAAAACAGAAATGCTTTTTATTTGAATGGGTCCTTTTAAAACCAAGTCACAATTAACTGCTGTTAAAATGGAAAAAGAAACACCCGTTCATCTCTTCCTTGCTTCCTTACTTGCACTGCAAACTGTCGAACCTTTTCATTCCAGCTCTGCAGGATCAAGAGTCGCCACATCTTCAGACTCCAGCAGAACTACCTGGTTCTGTCCGATGTCCTCAAACTGCGTCAGCAGTTCTTTCTGGACCATCGGGATGGTCTTGTACTCCGAGGACGGGGCCGGTCCGACGTCTACAGGCTGCAGCTCGACACGTGGGATGTCTTTAGGAGGTGTAGCGGTGTTCCTCCTCTGGTTGAGAGTCTTGTCCATCTGCTCCAGGTCAGTTTGAAGCGTCTGATAGCTGGGATGGTCGACGCTGAACGGTAACGCAGACCGGCAGGACCCGTGGCAGGCTCGCAGCTTCATGTCAACATCCACCTGGTGACACAAGACAACAGCAACAAGTACTCAACACAACATTGACATTATATATATGCACACACATTATTATAAAAGTTGCCTTTGTAGACATTCAGCAGACAAAGAGCAACATTATAATCCCAAGTGGTGTTTGTATCCACCTGATGAGTGTGAGTTCAATATTCTCTCCCTCTCTAACTATTTAACTGTTTTTGGGCTCCACCACCTCCTGAGGGAAATATCTGGCTTTTTAGCTTCCAAATGATCCTCTGCATCCACCAGCAATTTGCTAAGTGTTTCTGTCTGCTGTTTCTAGAGTTTTTCACTGAAAACAGCTGCATGCCGCTGGAAACGAAAACAGCTAAAACGCTCTGTAGAGCTGAGCGGAACTGCAGAGTCAGGTGATATTTGTCACTACAAGTTTTTACATTACATGTAGTTGTTTAATCCGCTGTTTATATAAAAGTATGGATTAGCGCAGCTTTAAAGGGATAGTTCAGATTTTTTGAAATGGGGTTGTTTGAGGTACTTATCTATAATCGGTGTATTTTCACAAAAACAGTGATTTTACCACGGCAGCTGCTCGTGTTTCACTGCTTCGATTGCTTAGTTTGTGTTATTGTGTGCCTTTGTTGTTTTAACATGTTAGTTTGGATTCGAACTGTAACGAGGCAGCGGGAGACCAGCAGCTCCTGTGTTCTGCGAGGTAAAATCTCTGTTTATGTGAAAGGAGTCTGGTGACTGTGAACAGAGCAATATAACGGCTTCAGTTCCCCGTCAGAAAGGACCGTCTGACGGCAAGTAAAGTGGTGAAAATATTCTAAATATAGCGTACACTTAAACTGATATCGATTTATTTTTTTTGGTGGCTAAAATACATTTTGCTACCGTCTTCTCCAAACTGGGAGTGTGCTGACGTCATCTACTGTAGGTAACACACATCAAAACATCCGAACTATCCCTTTAAAGATTCAGAAGCAAACATCTTATATGACCATTAATATACGCCTCACCTCTGTTCGGTACAAGTCCTCGATTTGTTTCTGGATGTTGCGACGCAGCTCCTCGAGTTGCTGCGACAGCCTGGACGATCGTTTCCGTAGCGACGTGAGGTTGCTGGCCAATCCCTCGGCGTGTTCGGCGAACTTCAGCTCTGATACTGGAGAAGAACACAGTATTAATTAATCAGTATCACTTTACCTGCTGTGTCTTTCCATTTGAAGGGCTGTCTCACTGTATCTGTTGACTATGACTCTCCGGTTGTCGTTGTAGACGTGGGTCATCGCCATCATGGACTTCTCGGCCGCGTCTTCACACATCTTTGCTTTCTTACACACCTTCTTCAGTTTTCTCTCCACCTCGCTCTCCATCTGTGAGATCAGACCCTGGAGTCTGCAGCCAGAGGGGCATTTAAAAACCTTTGGAGAAGAACATGAGAGTTAAAAAAAATTAACAAACAGGGTTATAACTCAATGATATGTTATATATTATGTGCTATATGTCTATATGGAATGTGAAGTGCAGCTGTGTGTGTTTGCTTGTTTTTTCTCACCCAGTCATCATCTGAACACAGAGCGACGGCTGATTTCGCTCGACAGTGTTGCTTCCCGTGCGTCCGGGCGTGACTGGGGTGCTGTCGGCCATCTTGATTCAGCTGCTTCAGCCTCACGCACACTGCAGACAAACAAACAAACAAACAAACAAACAAACAGGACTTTGGTCAGCTCACCTTCAGCTGAGTTCTAATTCAAACATGACATTGCAAAGATAAAATGTGACAGGCGGTTGTGTTGTAATAGTGTCACTGGTCTGAAGTTCAGAGAGGACAAAGATTGCATGGAAATGTTTTGTCGTGTTCAGTTTTTGTAGCTTAAAAACTGTGTAAACGTGTTCGATTTCTAACATTGTTCTCTGATGTCACACAAACACCTAAAATAATTTGATTTAAAAAACTCCAACATGAACGCACATTTAATGTTCTGAACATAAAACTCTCCAACTGTTTTCGAGGACTTGTTCTCTTCAAAATGGGTTGAATCTTTATCTTAGTGGTTACAGTGGTTGTAATTTTACCTCAGTGATTACCAACTGGTCAAAGTGGGTGTACACTGTACATGATGGGTAGGCAACAGGATACATACATGTAGCTGCATCAAATTTCATTTAAATTAAAAAATATTTAAATTTAATTTATTTCAATTTATGGCCATTTATCTTCTCAGGATTTCAGTCACTGTGAATAAAATAGATTTTTAACTGCCTACAAGTAAATATAAATCCCCTTTTAAGTAACCATTTGTCCCACTTTCTGTCAGTGAACAACAAATATTTGTCATGATTGGCTTCGCTTTCGTCATGTTCTAGCCCCAGCTATCTGTGTCACTGTTTTTCTCTGTCTCCACGTCCTGACCTGCCATCCCCTCACCTTCCACCAGATGCCCTCGGACTTTCCTTCCTCTTCCCATCACCTGACTTCTACAGGCCTCTCCACTCCTCTCTCTGCCTGTCAGTCACTCCTTCCTCATCAGTCCAACTCCCTTCACCTGTTCACTCACCTGCCTCTGATCATAATCAGTCACTTATATATACCGGTCCACTTTCTTTGTTTAGTTGTCAGGTCCTTATCTCTGTGTTTCTATGTGTCTGTAGTCTGTGCTGGGTTTCCTTGTGCCTTGTTTCTGGATTACCTGTTTTGTCTTCCTGCTCTGGTCTCTTCTCTCCTCTCTGCTAAACCTGCCATTCCCTGTTACAGTATTTGGTAAAGGGCCAAACGTTACCTCCTTCTCCACTTTGCTGTTAAAAGTAAAACCTCTGCAGATGTGTTTGTGGGTTTTTTTCCACAGTCTGAGAGCTGAATATGTAAAACTAAAAGTTTATTTATACAGCACTTTTTTTTTTTTTAAATATCACTGTCCAAAATGTCACAAAGTTTACACACTAAAAGACGTTGGACCTTCCAGATACAGATGCATTTATCACTTTGATATTATTTTTTTTTTTTTGATCAGTTTTTCTTTAATGTTGTAAAACAATGTTTAAACTTACATTGGGGGGTGAATACTTTTATATGACACTAAATTCACAACTAACTTTTTTTTTTTGTATTTGTAACAATATGTCTCAATATTTTTTCATTGGTTTTCTGTACAAAAATAAGAAAAAAAACATGATCTGAAGGTTTTGGGGTGATTTTGTTATTTAGACTGAAATAACAAACTACAAACCAGGGTAGCTGAAGTGAACATTGAATCTTTATTGATTGAGCAGAGTTCAGTCATCGCGCCGTACAGAGTTGAGCAACAGGGACAAACACTGTGGAAACACTGGTCAGATACAACAGGTCAATAACATTTACACACGAACAGAAGAATCTGCACAAATACACATGGTGACACACGGACACTGTTTGACATTTTGAAATCTCAGAATAATTTCCGAACAGATCGAGAGTCTAAAGGTCTGAAACCAGTTTTGATTTTCGGCCTCAAATATTTACCTGCAGCTTCGGGGTGTGCTTCTGTTTTTCATCTTTACTTTTTTTCGTGCCTGTTGCTTATTTTATTACCAAATATTCTTGGTGTATAAATGTGGATAAAAGCATATTTTATAATTTTTCTCTCCTATTAAAAAGCAGCCAGTCGAATAAACATCCGAACTGTTTTCAGACTGTAATTGGTCGGTTTATACGTCACCCACACGACTCCGTTTTCAATCTCATACGGTGCGTTTTTCTCCAGGTCGTACGTGCCTTTATAATAAATCCCATTCAAGTTAGCCGACTGGCAGTTGTTGTACCACCACCCGCCCCCGTACATCTCTGCGCAGTTCTCCTCCCACTTGTCATTGTCTTTGTCAAAGGTGCTGAATTTCATCCCGTTGTGGGACAGGTAAGACGCCATATTGGAATTAGGTATCACCAGGGCGTCCCCGGCGTCCCCGGTGTACCCGGACACATGCAGCGGGTACCCCTCCTCCTCCGAGCCAACCCTGACTGTGTACTCTGCACCGGCTACGCCCCCTTCCCAATCCTCCAGCTCCACCTTCAGCATGGTCTCACCCAGATTAGTCAACAGGTGGAGATTGTGGTTGCCTAACCAAAACTCCCCCTTTCCCTTCGCGTCCACCGAGCCGAACCCGTTGCGGTATTCGGCCCACGTGCGGTTAAAGCTGAGCGCGCCACTCTCCCTTTGCTGGACTAACAACCACCCGCCCATTAGCCCCTCCTGCTGGCAGTAAACCTCCACTACCTCTGTGGCATCTGTGCCGCCGGGTCTGATCTTAAACAGGCCGTTCGTTTCCCCTTTCAGGTGGTTCTGGTAGGCTTCGACACAATCTGCGAACAGAGAGGGGCACACCGCAGACCGTGAGTTAGCTTGGACCGGCTGTGGCTCGGCTTGCTGAAATTTGCTGCAGTGATAAAAGCGATAACAGAAACTTTCCCTACAGAAACACTTCACCCCATTAACCCCGTTCTCCGACACATTTATTTAATCTGCATTTGAAGCATTAGGGCCGTAGCTACCACTGAGGACACGGTGGTCGTTTCTTCTGGGACTCTGTAGTTGTTGTCAAACCCTCCAGACATAAACTCGTTTTAGGTTTCTTAAAGACACTGTAAATGTTATTTACCTGGTAGTGTAAATAAGAGAAAATACATTTTTATTTATTTATTATTACATTAAATGCAAAATCTTTTTATTCCAAAAATATTCCTCAAAATATTTGTAGGTGGTTGTGGGAATCTGCACCTGTTTAAATGTTAACTTTATTTTTATTTGTTGAGTAACATGCACAAAAAACACTGATCTCAAACTAGTGAAAAGAAGTGCTTTTTACCATATTTAGTTACATGCTACTTTCCATCTGAAGTCCCTAAATGCGCAAGCTCTAAAAATGTCTCATCAGCACACTAACTAGCGCTGCAAACACTTTCATTTAGTTTCTTAGAATACACAATGACCTAAAATAACTCATTAACAAATACACCAAACTGAATGTGAAAATCTTTAAGCTCTAAGAAATAAACAATTACAATTTCTGTGTTCACTTCGTATTTTTGGTACATAAGGCGAGCTAGCTGATGCTAGCTGATGCTAGAGCATGCTGTCTAGCTGAATGCGCCTTTCTGGCCCTTTGCAGATTTCACTCCTGGCCTGATGTTTCGGTACCTTTTCCTATATAATCGGCCTGCCGCTCGACGCGCGTACTCTTCACACTCCGGGCGTGGAAATCAGGAAGGTCATCCTCTGCTCGGTCGGTCATGAACGCGCCCAGGTCGAACCCGACGTCAGTGTTGAATGGATCACTGATCCCCTTTGTGCCTCCGAGTTGGACGGTCTTGGTCCCAGAAGAAAAGGAGGAGGAGGAGGAGGAGGAAGAGGCGGTGGATGCGTGGCTGAGGCTAGGGAAGAAGGAGCTCATCCCTCCCTTGGAGAGGTCTGTCATGGTCTGGCACTCTGGGCCTCCCTCCATCACCTGCTCCACCCTTTCCACTGGCCCATCCTTCGTGTGGACGATGGTCCTCCTGGTGCTTCTGGTGCAGCTGACGGTTTTGGAGGACACGTGGCTTGTACTGGGCTGGCTGTGGGCTTCAAACCCTCCGCCGCCGCCGCCGCCACCACCAAACAAATCGCTGCTGCCATGTCCTCCGATCTCAGTTATGGATTTAGATGACGTGGAGGAGGAGGAGGAAGCAGCAGCAGCAGCAGCAGCAGCGGAAGAGGACGATGATGATGTAGATGGAGAGTAGGAAGTACCTGGGACCTTGGAGATGGTTGCAGGCGAGGTGCTGGAGCCTTCCTCCTCTAGGACCAACTGGACTGTGCGCACCTGAGAAAGAGAAAGAAAAAGAATAATAACTTCAGCTTCAGTGTCTGTGGTTCTAGAAAACACATTGTAATGTGTGAATTATGGCAATAAAAATAAGTTATTTCAAACCCCATGATACCTTTTTGTATTTTTATTAGTAAATCCCATGAAAAGAGAACAATGAATCTATCCTATTCACTAAGTAATCAAAAATAAAGAGTAACACCAGCTGTATCCTTAAACAATATCCGACCACAGTCCAAGAGCTGTCAAACCAACGTAATGTGTCCCTCACCTCAGGGAACATGTCTTCTTTCTGCTGTGCTGCCACTCTGCCGCCGCTGACATCCTTGGACTTGTAGATGCTGTCCACGTGGACGTCCTGTAGCGGCCTGCTCTTCATCACGTACAGCGTCCCCACGGACTCCTGAGGTGACTGGAACTGGGAGTTCAGCTGAGTGATCTAGGAAACAGACCGAAAGAGGCTTCTTACCAAACCAACTAATGAGAAACCTGGTTAAGTGTGCACACAATCCAGTGTAGATTGGTTAGGACGTTTAGTCTAAAAGCACAGCTTTTTATACATGACTTGTGTTAATAACCCATCAACCATAATATGTGAAAACAAGTAGATATTCTAACTTTAAAAGTTACATATCAAGCTTTTTACCACGTCACCCAAAGAAAAATGTCTTATTACCTGACATTATTTCCTTCCCTAACATCCCTTGAAATAAGCCTGAAAGTGTATTAATCAACCGATAATCTATCAAAACCATTATTAAATCCCAGACTTTATTACCACAGGTTCCTTAAATTATCTTAAATTAAATATTTATCTTCAACCATTCTGTTTTTACCCTTTAAAGTGACACATTTCACCTTAATCTTAATATGACTAATTTAAATTGCTTTCAAAGTAAACTGCAAAGATGTCTTTGGACTTCCTGGAGTTAAGCCAGTGTTTCAGCCTTTTTGAGCAAATAGTTCCAGGAACTAAACAAGGAATAAGAACTCCCCCTTGAGCATTCCTGTTTGTCCACTGCAACTGTGAAAATTTGGTAAATATTTTAAACTGACAGCAGTGTTTGAGACACAGTTTTCTTACAACATCGAATCATACTTGTCTTAACTGATGTTTGAATGGATGTAAATGAGACAATTTAGTTTTTTCTTTCACTCACTTTAGACATATGATCAGCGCTCTGTGTAATTGTTGTTGTAATGTTCCTACGTTCCTTACTTGTTTGTCCAGTGCCACGTAGCTCTCCTTGTCCACCTGGTACTCGGAGTAGCCCTGGCAGGATCCTTTGCAGGAACGGAGCTTAATATCGATGTCCACCTGACAGAGGAGACAAAAAGATAGAAATATGCTTCTTGTTTATAAGTAAATAAACTGATAAACCAGGCTACAGCAGAGTCTCTGAGTCTGTTTACAAACTGTATAGTGAACAAACAAAAGCTGAGACATCTCTTCTGATCTACAAACGCACTACAAATTTAAAAACAGACTTTTTGACGTCTGTTTTACTGTATAAGCAACATTATGCCATAGCAATATTTCTTTCTTAACTTGCGGTTAAAACAAAATGGAGCTAAAAAAGGTGTATTTTAGATCAAATGGACAAGAAAACTAAACACAATCTAAATAGATATTTCATTTTCTTTTTGTCCAAAGGCAGACAGAAGTATCTACTTTTTAAGTATTATGTAGGTTCTACAGCAGTGATTGTTTTTGGGCAAAATAACCAGCCTAAAAAGACAGAATTAACATTTTAATCAATTAAGCAGTAGCCTGAAAACTTAACACCCTTTCTTCTGTTCTGCCCTCTGCCTTTGTAGTGTTGTATTTCACTAAGCTCAGGAGTAAGATGGAGGGTTAGCGGCACCCTAAGTGAAATAGAATGTATTCTTGGCCCTGTTGGCTCTCCGTACCTCCAGCCTCTGCATCTCCACGACCTGGTCTTTGACCCGATCCTTCAGGGCGGCCAGGAGCCTCAGCTGTCTGTCGATCTTGATCTTCATGTCTGTGATTCTCTGACGTAGACTCTGGGCCAAGTCGTAGTAGTTGTTATCACCACCTGGTGGAAGGCGAATACATGGATGGATATACAGGCAAGCGGAAAATCAAGTCTGCAAACACACACACACACACACACACACACACACACACACACACACACACACACACACACACACAAACACACACTAACCAGCGTCAATGGTGAGCTTCTCCTTCAGGTAGTCGTAGGTCTGTTTGGACACCTGGTCTGTGGAGCGGTGCTTGGCCACGTTCTGATCCAGGAGGCTGCGGATCTTCTCGATCTTCTTCAGCAGGCTGTGGTCGTATTTATCCATCAGACCCTGAATCCTGCAGCCTGACGGGCATTTAGAGCCCTGAAGGAGGACGGGAAAAAGTGATCAGCCATGTGATTATACATCAAACATCTGCATCTTAAAGTACAGATTAAAAAGAAAGGAATCTGGAGGGCTGGAAGGTTCAGAAAGCAGGGAACAAGCTGTACCCATTCGTCGGTTGTGCAGAAAGGCCACTCCCTCTCAGTGGCACATTTATCGGCTCTGGTGCCGTGCTCCACCGGGCGAGCTCCTCTGGGGTCGATCACGGCCTGGAGAAAGAAAACACGACCAGACAGAGTGCAGATGTTCATGGCCTTGTTCTTCACACATGGACACAGCAATAGTAAAAATGATTTTTTTAAAAATTTTTATTTAAGTGATCTTTTTTTTCTTTTTATTTAGTTCAGTACGATGAGCAAAAAGTACCGTATGCATGTAGTTAAATTTATTTCAATAAATTGACTTATTTAAATTAGCTCCTTTCTAGAAGAGATTACAAAGTGTGCCACATTTGTATTTTATATTTGAATGCGTTTCAGTGTGTCTGATTTTCACTTAAACTACTATATATTTACTTATTATTATTATTATTATTATTATTATTATTATTATTATCACTTTTAACAAACGGGAGACAACTATTAAATTAAGTATCCCAAAGTGGGTAATAAGACATTAATTTTAAACTATAAAAATAGCTTACAAAATAAATTTAAACATGTAAACTGTTTGAATGTATTAAAGATGTGATGCGAGTCTCACCCCAGCTGAAACCACACAAATCAACCCGAGACAGACGAGTAAACTGAGTCTTTTCATCTTTGTTTCTGTCGTCCTTCCTCTGTGTGAAGGCTGGTCGCTGAATGCTGCTCGGGCGCTGCCGTCCAGGCATTTCAAGCCTCCTGGTTCAGGAAGCGTCCAGTCAGGGTTGAGTAACCTCTGATCGATTGATCGCGGGGGTTGTTGTTCAGTTTGTTCTGTCCTGTGTGTCTTTGCTGTGACAACACAAGCACACACTGACAACTCAGTTCAGTTACTGCAGGACTTACTGGCATCTGATCCACTATGTTTTCTCAGAGCAAACAGTGACAAACAGCCCTGACAGTAAGTTATGAGCCAGTAATCACTCATGGTGACTAATCAATGAGTGGGACGTGTAGAAGAAAATAACAACAAACTCTAAACATTTTTGTTGTTTTTTTTAATTCGGTTTTCATTTTGGTAAGTTTTTTCAATTTAATGCAGAACAAAGTGCTGTAAAGGTTAAGGAATAGTTTGCCTTTTTGGGGAAAAAATACTTTTTTTTGAGAGTAAGATGGGAAGATTGATATCACACTCACATTTAGCAGTTTCTCTTTCTTTCTAACAAAAGTGGAGTCCACACACTCTTTACTCAAGTAGAAGTACTGATTCAACTTCTTTACTCAAGTAAAAGTTCAGGCTCTAAAATGTACTCAAAGAATATAAGTAAAAAGGAGTTCTGGTTCTCCTCCATGTCCAACATCACTAGACAGTCGAGTCTCCCTCGTCTGTTTCCTCCTGTTCCGTCTGTCCTGTGTGATCTGCACTGATGGAAACACCAGAAACCCTCTTTTCTGCGTGTTATTGTCCATTTAGGTTAAAGTCGGCCTTGATGTGGGGAAGGTGGTGAACAGTGATGCAAAATAAAAATAACGAGCCCGTTTTGAAAATGTTGAGGAGTACAAAGCTCAGATATTTGGGTTCAAATGTTGGAGGAAAAAGTCAAAAGGTGTCAGAAAAATAAAGAATCAAGTACAGATATCTGAAAACAGTAACAAAGTATTCGTACTTCGTTACTTCCCACCTCTGCAAATAATTAAGCAAAAAATCACAGAAGCCTGATATTCAGTACAACTGTTGTTATACAGCAGTTCTACAAATTTATCAGATAACAGTAATAAGCGACAACAGATTATGATTCATTTGTTTATTTAAGCTGCTTCACCTCATGTACATTTATCTGTAGTTTCCATTGTGCAACCAATGAAAAGAGTCCAACAGTCTGTTTGTTTGTTTGTTAAATAGAATAATATGTAACTTTAAAGATTGCTTAAACTCAACAAAATCACATGATTTCAAAAGCTGACCATTCCTTTGCATATTGATTTGGTTTGGTATTATTACCATTATTCAAGAACAGAGACATCACAAGTAAAAGAACAAATACGTAAAACAAATACAAGAAAAAACAAATATTTCAGTTCAGTTCCATTTCTGAAGTTGTTCTTGTTTGAGGTTTTAATCATTTAATCAGGCTGAGCAGCAGAAAGTCTAAAATATAAAAAAGGGGAAATTTGAAGAGCGCTTGTCTACTTTCTACACTTTTATTACCATGAAGAGATTTCAGTAGTGTATATTCTCCAGATTTTGACTCAACACAAACTGTAACCTAAACATTTTCACCATATTCATGACGCTAATGTAACAGCAACTGGATTTTTCACACAAGTTCCAAATCTTATTTTCTAGCAGAATGGGCTCTCAACACCAACTAATGTCTGGACCTTGAACCAGTGGATGCAGCAGCGCCACCTACTGGTATGACTCATCCTCAGCCTGTGCAACACTACACAGTGCTGAGTGCAAACACTGGAACGGTAAATGTTTACAGCTTTTCCAAACTACTCATTATTTGAACTAATCAATTACCAACAAAGTGTCTTCGTACATCTGGCGCCTTTATTTCTTGAGCACAAACAAATACGAGTGACACGAGAGTTGAGTTGTTTCTAAATAAGTTCACATTAATAAAACCTAAACTCAGTGGCTACAATATGTAAATTAAAGGCACTTATGTCACATAGGGTAATTGAGGAGCCATTTAAGATTGATTTGTGGAGCAAATCAATCTTAATAGCATACTTAGATATGGGTTTCACTCACTTTTTCAATAATTTATCTATCAAAAAGGTAACTTTTCTAATCTATCTAATCTTTAAAGAAATAAGCAAAGTTTAAAATAAAAATATGTTTGCCTTTCTGACGTAATGTCAGACGTGATGACAGAAGAGGCCTCCTTTATAGTTTTTAAAAAGCTAACTTAGCTTAGCATAAAGACTGGAAACAGGTCTCTAGTCTTTCTCGTGTGTTAATCGGTGGTTTGTGAGGTGCTGCAGGAGCCTGAAGCCCCTCTTACAATGTTCACACTTGAAGGGCTTCTCGCCTGTGTGAATGCGTTTGTGCTTGGTGAGGTTGCTCTTGTGGTTGAATTGCTTCCCGCACTCTGTACAGTGGTAGGGTTTCTCCCCCGAGTGGATCAGTTGGTGCATCTTCAAGTTCACGGCCTGAGTGAAGCACCTGCCGCACTGGGAGCAGCGGTACGGCTTCTCTGCCGTCTCGGCACACTCATGAGCGGCCAGTTCTGCGAGCTCGGCGAAGTCCTGCCCGCACAGGGAGCAGCGCGGCGGTCTCTCCTCGTGAGTGGACCGGTGCGTTTTCAGAGTGGACAGATTGGCGTAGGCTTTCCCGCACTTGTCGCACTCGTACGGTTTCTCCCCCGTGTGGCCACGCTCGTGGGTGACCAGGTGCTGCAGGAGACGGCAGCTCTTGCCGCAGTGTGAGCAGCGGTGCGGTTTCTCCCCAGTGTGTATCATCTGGTGCTTCTTTAAGTTGTTCCTGTCGCTGAAGGCCTTAGGGCACAGAGTGCACTTGAAGGGTTTCTCTCCGGAGTGGGTGTACTGGTGCGCTGCCAGCGAGATCCGGAGCCGGAACCGCTTCGGACAGAACTTGCACAGGTACGGTTTCTCCCCCGTGTGAACCCGTTCGTGCTGCTTCAGCTTCGCCAGCTGCTTGAAGCTCTTGGTACAGTAGCTGCAGCCGTACGGTCTCTCCTCAGAGTGACTGAGCATGTGGATTTTCAGGTCTCCCCTCCTGGCGCAGGTCTTGCCACACTGTTCGCATTTGAAAGGTTTCTCCCCTGTATGTATCAGCTGGTGCTCCTTCAGAGTGCCCTCTCTCCCAAACAGCCTCCCGCACACCTTGCATCTGTAGGATTTCTCCCCCGTGTGGGTGAGGAGGTGCTGCCGCAGGGTGTGCAACAAGAAGAAGCTCTTATCGCACTGCGAGCAGGCGTGACGTCTCTCTCGTGGAGCCCCTTCCGCTGTTTTTTCACCCTCGTGATTTTCGCTATTCTCTGTGTGAACGCGCACATGCAGCCTTACGTGGCGTTCAGTCCGGAAGGCCGGGCTGCGTTTGTCACGTGAATACGTGTCCTGCTCCGCCCGGCTCGGTGCGTCTCTTGTCGTGCTGCAGTTGTACCGCTGGTGTCTGACGACGTTGCTCCTCTTCGCGAAGGATTTCCCACAATGCTCGCAGGGGTGACGACGGGATTCGGACACACCATCCCGCTGGTTCTTCTCTGCTCCCTTTTCATCTGAAAGAGAGAGAGAGAGTCGGTGAGAAACACACCGCGCAAGATGGTTCAACAACACACGGCCGGAAACTGGAGAGAAGAAAGCAAGCGAAAAAATATGATGAGAATAAATAAAGTTGTGTTTTAGATAAATAAGACTCATCATTCATGCTACAACTTTAAAAAGAGAATTGTTTAATATTCAAACTAGAGCTCGAACAATCAGTCGATTAACAGAAAATGCAACTATTGACAATTGCTTTATCGTTTTGTTTTTTATGCAAAAATGGCGCAAATTCAAATTCTCATTCAGTTTAATCTATTTAATTGATAAGTTTTTCTACAAGCTTAAAAGAGAAGCAGACACAAATCTAAATCAGGGTCCATTTCATTACAGAAACTAGTGAAGTGAATCTGAACAGACATGTGATGCCAGTTACCAGTTTTGAAAAGAAAACCTCTCCAGAAAACACATTGAGGTTTGATATCCAACTTTACTTATTAAAAACTTCTAATAACGTAATAGCGGTCTCTCTTTACAGAATCAGTGCCGCTGATCAACATCGACAGTCTTCATCTATTAAAACATACATTTTGAACTTTGTGAAAACAAACACTTACCTCCACCTGCGTGCTCGGAGGCTTCTTGCCCTGGTGCGTTGGCGCCATCTGAGGGGTCGTTTTGTGATTCTGCGTCCTCCTGACATCCCTCTGGATTACTGAGCCTGGCTGTTCTGAGGGACTCAGATAGCTTGTGGTCCTCCTGTGTGAGCCACGCCGCCCCGCCGCCATCCTCCTGAGTCACCGGCAGCGTCCCATCAGACCCTGCCCAACACACCTGCAGTTCACTTATTTCTTCAGTTTTAGTTTCCTCTTTGGTGGCGTCTTTGTCGTAGCACTGCAATGCTTCTTCTTCTTCTTCTTCTTTATACAAAATGATCTCTGCTCTGTTGTCAGTGTGAAACCAGCCTGGCTGATGTGGATTTTCACCGTAGTATTCTGCCTCCAACTGCTCGTCTTCCTCTTTTAACTGGACCACGATGCTGCCGTGACTCTGCTGCTCTGCCAGATGGACGATCTGCTCGCTCGGCCTCTCAGTTTTCACGCAGTCCACCAAGCAGACCGACAGCTCCCTCACAGAGAGGACCGGGGGGGCGTCTGGTGAGTCTGAAGCGAAGAAAAGATTCAGAAATCACAGTTCAGACCAGATGTGGGTACTTAGAGGTGATACCAAAGTCACCGCTTTGATACATCGTGTCAGAGCTTCGGACATCACAAACTGTGATCGGCACATTAGAGGGATAAGAAGAAAACAACTGAGAAATGTCGATTTACACTAGAAAGACATAATCAAGTATCAAAATATTTCCACTTTATAACAAGTAATAACGTAATAAAAGTAAGAAGTTACTTTTATAAATCACATCACATTGTGACTCATTAAAACACAATCTTACACTTAAACGATGCATTTATTATTTTACTGTAACAAGTTGCACATTAACCTCTACACTTAACAAAATCACAGATTTAACCAATAAAACGCATCCTTCTTGCTCATGTGAGACACAAACCATTAAAACCAGAGAGGCTGCAGAGCTTCAGCTGCAGTTTTCTACAGACCAGCTGGATCATGCAGTGAGTTATAGTACAGGCACTAAGACACAGCAGCAAAGATCTCTAAACATTATATATCTGCATACAACAAAACACATGGAATACCACCACATAACAGTGTCATATAACAGAAGGTAAAAAAAACTAAGTGAGGAAAGCCAAAGTGAAAACCTGTTTCTGGAGTAATCCTAATGTCAGCTGGTCCCAGATGTGCCGGTCCCAGGCCTGCCGGTCCCAGATGTGCTGGTCCCAGATGTGTCGGTCCCAGATGTGTCGGTCCCAGGCCTGCCGGTCCCAGATGTGCTGGTCCCAGATGTGCCGGTGTCTTCAGACAGTCCACCAGGCAGACGGACAGCTGCTTGAAGCCCAGCAGAGACAGACTGCTGGGTGACGCCATGATCTCCACTGCAGCCAGAGAGAAACTTCATCAACACACAACGGACCTAAAAGACAGAAGATTCATTTAAATAAATAAATAATAAATAAATAATTTAATTAATATAAAAAAAAACAAAAAAAAAAAAACAGTCTAACTAGCCACCTTAGCTTAGCTTCAGTTCATTAGCATCACCATAGGGGCACAGGCTGATGCTAAGCTAAAGTTAGCTTCCTCCAGGTGAGTTAGAGGTGACGTCACTGCCCTCCTCCACCTGTCGGTGATCTCCAGGTGAAAGACGAACTGGAGCCGCAGGAGAAGAGAATGATCTCCAGCTCCGGTCAGCACGAACATGAACACGTTTCCTCGGCTGTCTTTCGGCTTTCTGGCTGTAAAACTTGTTCCCCGTTTTTTTATAGTTTGTCTCTGAAAGTTTAAATATCGAAAACCGGGATGAAAAGTAAACAAAACGGATGAAAGAGGCCGTGCTGCAGCGGGCCGAGCTGGTTGTTTTCTTCCGGGTTTAGTTGAAGGGCGGGTGTGTCGACCAATGGGCTGCGAGAGCGTAAAGAGGAGGCGGGTTCGCTCGTTACAAGGAGACGGCAGCTCGTTTAGGACAAAAATAAGACTATATGCGTTTTGCCCTAAATGTTTTATTTTCTGCCTATTTAAACTTTATCAGCCATTTTAATTTTTTTTTAAAATTTTTATCCGGTTTGTCATTTTGTTTAACAGTTACATTTTTACTTTGCATCTGTTTAACTAATATCTGTTTTGATGTCTTTTTATTCTTGTTTTCAGTGGTGGACTGTAACTGTGTTTGAGCTACTTGTAGTTTACTTGAATATCTTCATTTTAAGCTACTTTATACATCTACTCCATTACATCTGAGAGGGAGAAATTGAAGGCTACTAACACCGTTACATTTATTTCAAACTATAGCTGTGAAATCTTTTTCACAGCCTACATTTTGCTGCAATTACATCTATATTTTTGCTTAAGTTAGATTTTGAATGCAGGACTTTTCACAGGCTCCTGTATTGTTGCTATTGTTACTGAAGTGAAACCGTCTATTTCATGTCAAACACTTTGTGACACTGGTTTAGAGACGTGGTAAACTTTACAAAAGGGCTGCTTTGGATCAAATAAAATAGCATGAGATAAGTTGATGATCAATATTGATCATGTGTTGTGTAAGTGCACAGAGTTGTATTAAGAGACTTGAGGAAGTTAACTTAGTACTGCCGAATTATTTCCAAGTTTCATATCCAAGTGTAAAATATGCATGTGTGACTTCAGTTTTGGCTATTTTTAAGAAATCCTTTTATTAAATGTCTTTTCGAATTGTAATTCTTGACATTATTCCTACTTTGTAGTTTGTTTTTGTGTGGTTTTATAAAACACTATACACACAACAATCATGTCCAAATATGGAGCACAGACATGCAAAGACAAAAAGCATTACAATAAAACTCACTGCACAACAAAGGTGTTATGCATAAAATGAAAGCAGATGAGAAGAGACGCTCCTCCTCGTATCACCACTAGATGGAGCCATGTGATCGGTTAACGCTGTCATCCCTGTATGTTCTCTTTACAGACGGGTTTAATTCACATTAACGGTTTGTAATCATTTCAAAAATAGTTTTCCTCTGTTTTCTGCATTTTAAAGGTATTTATTTAAATTTCTCATGAAACTAAACTGTTTGAGTGCAGAAGGTCTGTTTGCATCTGTAAATGTGCAGGAATTAGTTGTGGTGAAGCGTTAACATGCAACAGGTCACAGTTTAAAAGGGGCGTGCATCCATTGTGAGGCTGCAGTGTAACGGCTCACAAACGTTTCTGCATCGAAATTAAAGACCTGAACAACAGTTACACACACACACACACACACAAAGACTCTCTTTTGCTAATTTGCTCTTTTGCACACGGACATATTTTGAGGCCCCTTTTGAAGTGGCTTTTACTAATGTTGTTGGTTTGCGAGCCTCAGTTAATTGACTCAGTCATTTTAAACTGAGACTTTCCTCCTATATAATTAATTCACATGTGATGTAGAATAGCTGGAATAAACTGTGCATGCGAAGAGTCGCATCAATATGTTTTTAATCCCTGAGCTGCTGCAGCAAAACTGCAGGGGTTGCAGTTACACTGGCCAGAGAAAGCATGTGTGCTCATTTGATATTTTCCACAGGGTTTATGCATTAAAAAATACATAAAACTATCATTTTAAAACGAGTGTGTAGGTGCGGGAAAGCTATAACTTGGTGAATAGAGCAGTGGGTTTAACATGGGGGTCAGGGCTCCTACGGGGGGGTCACAAGATGATAGAAAATAAGACAAAACTGCAATTTAATACACAAAATTAAGTTCATTTTGGGGGCTGTTCTCTATTCTTCGCAGCTTTGCTTTATGTGAAAAATCACTCTTCAATTCAACTGCTCATAATTTACAGACCTGCAACCACAGCTTTGTGTTAAAGGGTCACATGCACAAAAGGTTCAGGAACCACTGAACCACACTCAGTGTTTAAAATAAGTTCCCAGAACCCAGAGAAGTCTTCAAATGTTTTTTGTTTTGTCCGACCAGCAGTCCAAACCACCGAAAACATTAAGTTGAGGAGGATTTAAAACAGAAAACAAGCAAATTCTCACACCGTCGCCCTCACTGGAATCGAAAAAACGCACTTCCACACAGGCTGCCGGGCAAATACCATGTAGCAAATAGCAAAAAGTCTGCTGGACTTTAGTAGCTGTGTGTGCGCAGAGAGGCTGTGTTATCTGTGGCATGTAAAGAAGAAAAAGTAAAAATCTTCCAGGTGTGCTGAGGAAACGTTCTGAGTTACCACACAGGAACGTTGTCTCTGAGATCCCTTCAACCTGCCAAAGAATCGTAGATTGAGTAACGAAGATCTGCTTTTTGTTGCTGAGCCACACATATGTAAAATGCTTCAACAAAACTTTAAGTTGACCTCATTCATACGCTGAGAAGATTCCTCATTGTGTTGAGGATGGGTTTGATTTGATCGGTAATGCTCTTCTTCTTTTATTTACTTGTTGTTGTTGTTGTCATTCCCACACTTTTGCTGCTGTAATTTGTTTTGCTGTAGCCACGTATTTTTCTCTTGTTACTATTTGATTAGGTGAGTCTGTATTTACTCCGTGTCCCTCGGCTCCACTCAACATGAGGGTTCACCCCACTTGTGTTCTCCGAGGTTTTAAATAAAGTGAAATAGAATGAAACCCTATTTTACAGGATATCGGGCGGTTTGCTGTAAAAACTTTAAATGATACTGCAGAATGTCCTCGACGCCGACTGTTTGACAAACGGTTAACAGAAATTACACTCTTCCTACAAAACTGAGATGATTAAATTGCGGTATTAGTATTCATAGTGTGTAAACTGTGTGTGTAGTGGCTCCACATTTTGACCTCAATTTCACAAAATCCCCAGTGCACATTTAGCACACACGAAACACACAAACACACAAACACACAGGCTTTTCTTTGCCCCTGGTGCCCTGCAAGATTACAGGTTTACCTCCTCCTCCATCATCAAAACCCTTTTTACAAGTTAATACCTCAGCGCACACACACACACACACACACACACACCTGGCAGGTCACAAATTGCCTGTCCGTGTGTTCGTGTGTTCTGTAGAAACCCAGGAGAAATCCAGTCAGCCGAGCCTTCGTTTGAAGAGACGCCGACATGTTTGCAGGCAAATAAAGTCCCAGCAGGAAACCTCTCCTGTCTTCAGCTCGTGTAAAGAACTCACTCGAGAGTTCAGAGCCCCCCCCCCTCCTCCTCTTCCTCCTCCTCCTCCTCCTCCTGCAGAGAGACAGCAGAGGAGAAGGTGGAGGTGTGTAGGGATGAGCACATTCATACTGCAGCGATCAATACTTCAACACCAGTAAAAAGCAGCTCTGACCGTGTGTGAAAAGCGTCCACGTCTTTTATTTTTAATGTAGAGAATTTATATTCATTCAGGCAAGTTTGTGGCCTTTTTCACACCTGTAGAATCTTTACGAGCCTCAACAGGTAAAATCGTTCAACGTTTTAGAAACTGAAAAAGTAGTTAATGTAGTTAAAGTATTTCCACAGTAAAATGTCCCCTGTGCCTGTTGTACTATTATATATTCTATCATTAGATTATTATTCCTCATCATTCATGGAAAAGCAGGATTTTACTGTTGGAGCTCATTTTGAACTGTTTTGTATCGGACTGCAGCTGATGATTATTTTCATTCTGGATCCATCTGCTGATTATTTTCTCCATTAATCCATTGATCCTTTGCTTTGTAACAATAGTGAAAATAGTGAGAAATGGCGTCACGATGAGCCAGAGCCCAAAGTGACACCTTCACAATGCTTGTTGTGTCCAACCAACAGTCCAAAGCTCAACATTATTAAAACACATTCACATGATCAATTATTTTCATTCCGGCTGATTCCATTTTGTCCTGCTTCTTCCTTCCT
The DNA here is from genome assembly GCA_031216445.1 of Lateolabrax maculatus. Classification (NCBI taxonomy): domain Eukaryota; kingdom Metazoa; phylum Chordata; class Actinopteri; order Acropomatiformes; family Lateolabracidae; genus Lateolabrax; species Lateolabrax maculatus. Next base: position 1,278,391 of record CM062207.1, on the reverse strand, counting down.
TTCCTTTCATGCCCTTATCTCCTCTGTTCCCTCCTTCCTCACTTGTTCTCCTTTCCTTTCTCTCTGTTTCTGTCTTTCCCTCTTGACTTGTCCCCCCCCCTTGCAGAGCCTCGGACGGATGCTAATTGGCTTCTGATGCATTTTTAATGTTGCACCACAGTGTGTGTGTGTGTTGTAAAATGTGCTTTAGTCCTGTTTGTGTGTGTTCCTCTGCGTGTTTTTGTGTGTAATCTTGTGACAGGAAATCAATTTGTACTCATCTTTTCTCGTTTCAATCCACGCTCCCGGCGGACGCCTTAATGGCAGACAGAGCGCCGCTGATAAACAGGAAGTCAGACAGGAGAGTTGTTTTTTTTTTTTCTTTTGGTCCGATGCTGTTGAAAGTTTGTGCTTCACAGCTTTTTCATAAACTATCTGACGCTTCATTAAATGAACATGCGGCGTCCTGTCATTCAGCCAGCTAACTGGGTCACCCGTGTGTGTGTGTGTGTGTGTGTGTGAAAAGGGGTAGAAACATGAAGACTCTGACGTGAGGCAACAGTTTAACATTTTGGAAAATACAGTCATTTGCTTTTCCTCTGTGAGTAAGATGAGAAGATCAATATCGATGTTCGTTTGTCCGTTTAAAGAGTCGTCCACCGATGTAGCATCGCACTCTCCGACTCACGATGGACCGTTTTTAAAAAAATGATGCAGCCAAACAAGAGATGTCGTCTTTCTCTGCATGACTTTTCAATTATATTGCAATAATGTCTATAAAGAAACAGCTGTTTGTCACGGTCGGCCATGTTGTTTACGTTTGGAACACCTCCGACAGTCTCGGACGCCGGTTTCACAGAAAAACACAAAATGAAAACTGACGGTTATGTAATGTACATTTGCTTATTAATGGTATTGAATTTTACAGTGTTACTTTTATACAAAAAAATCTAAGGACTTAATATTTAGTGAAATTAAAATGTTTGTTCAGCATACACAGCTTGTTTCTAACTCCGACATTTATCAGACTATTAAGGCTTCATGCGTGCAGTTGTCATCCTAAACACCTGGAAACAGCCTTTGATTTGCTCTTCCCCTTTAAGTACAGCGCAAATCTTTCTCCAAATTAAAAAATATATATAATTCACTCACCATCACCTCTGAAGCTCCCTATAAACATGAAATTTGTGTTATATATTAAAAAAAGAGCATGCACAACAGTGTGTACAGTTCCTCCGAGGAAATTAATTAGGTAGCCTGCAAACTGTGCGTGTGTCAGAGAAGATGAATGAGGTTTTCATTAATTATTCTTGAACAATTTTTACACACAGCTGATTTCTCTGAACTTGTGTGTGTGTGTGTGTGTGTGTCGTGGGTTTGGATTCGTTATTCTCACATTTGCCATCATCTCTGTGTGTGAGTGAAGGTTACACATTGATTATTTTTTGTCCTCGTGTTGTTCTCGCCAGCTGCTCCCAGTCTTTATGGGAAGTTGAGCTAATTGGCTGCTGGCTGTAGCTTCATATTCACGAAGAGACGAATCGATCTTCTCACCCAGAAGCGAATAAGCACATGGGATAAAATGTCAAACTATTCCTTTAAATGTGTTGTCAGCGTATGTGCATCACATGTGTTTAAAAAAAATGTATGTCTTACTAAACAAAGTGTTGCGTGTAAAAATGACGACAAAAAACAACTTGTGCTCTCTTAATAGTTAATAATTCAATAGTCAAAGTCTGGTAACTAACAATATGGACCAAAAAGTGACCAACTACTTTTTAAAGAAATATTCTTAATTTGATCCCTTGAAAGAAATAAAAGAAATAAATAAATAAACAAACATGTAAATTGAAAAAATACACCAAGAAAATAATAGAAGACAAAGAGGCGAAAAGAAGCCCCTCAAAATCAATTGGAAGGAAGTTAATGAGGTGAAAACAAACTAATGGGACAGGAAACATTCATTATTATGGTAACGCTTCGTGTGCATCATTACACACACAAGGTATGAATACCAATCCAACCTGTGCCGAGCCGACGGTCAGGAGGAAACTAAAAACCTGCTGGCTTTGAGTGTGTACACTTGTTCCTCTATCTTTGTGAGAACCACTTTGAGTTTTAGACCATGGGAGTGAGGACATTATTGGAAAGTGACACATTACACACACACACACACACACACACACACACACTTGTTTCCTGGAGGTTTTTCACAAATAGTTTCTCTGTTTTTCTGCATGACTAACTTTATTATTCCTCTGTGTCTGATTGTGTGTGTGTGTGTGTGTGTGTGTGTGTGTGTGTGTAATGAGATAAAGGATTTCTGAGATAACCCTGCTGATCGAGCAGATTTTGTATTTTAGGTTCAAATTAATGTTCTCAGACTTCACACGTGGCTTCGCTTGATCTAACCAGCTCTCTCACACACACGCGTGTTTGTTCTTCTACACTAGTGAGGACCTTCGTTAACGTAACACATTCTCCAGCCCCTAACCTAAACCCTAAAACCAAGTGTTAACCCTCGAACAGCCCTTTGATGGGACGAGAAAACCACAAAATGTCCTCACGTTCCACATACGTCCTATTTTCCAAACATGTTCCCAACATTCCACAAATGTCTCCAATTTAATAAAATGTCATCACCTTCCACAAATGTATTTGCTTTCCAATATTCTTAATTTTCTCAAAATGTTCACATTTTCTAAGAACGTCACTCTCAAGGTATAAAACTTCTGTTGGCTATAAAAAAATAGAATTGCAAGAACACACACACACACACACACACAGACACACAGACATAAAGGGCTACACCTCTGTAATATTCCCCTTAGGAGAAACATTTAATTGAAAAGGACCATGTCAGTGGTTTTACATGTTTTAGTACATTAACAATTACAAATGTGAAGTACTTACAAGGTTTTAGATGAATTTCTTACCTTCCAGGCAGCCATTGGTTTTTAGCTGATACCAGTACTACAAAAACACTACAGTAAAAACAGTACAGTAAAAACAGTACATTAAAGAAATAAAAAATGCATATACTTTGTCAGCTTGGCATCTGGCTGCTAACTAACTGTATTCAGCAAGGTTTGTGAATCATCCAGAGAAACACTTACAAAGAACAGCAGAGCTGAGAAACAACGATGGAGTTTTGTGTCTCCCAAGGAGAAAAAACACTTATTTTCAAACTCGGAAAGGTTACACAAAGGCGGCAAGCATTGGTCAAAGTTCAAAGACTATTTTTGAATAGTCTTGTTTCTTTCTTTCTTTCTTTTCTTTTCTTTTTTTTTTTTTTTTTTTTACCATAAATCCACAATACTGTAATAGCCTGAGCTAGTCTCATCATCCTGTGAGAAGAATTAATTCCCCAGAGCGGTGCTGAGGTTGAAAGTTCAGCAGACATCAAACATCCACCATCCCCTACATCGTTAAGACACAGAGGTTACAGTTTGGGGAAGATGTTGTGGGAATTGGATACTGACTCAGAATTTGCTGAGCTTATAAATTATGAAAGGTTTGAGAGGTAGGGCTTGTGGATGAACCTAACCTTTTACATCATATCTTTTCTCCCAGGACTGTTCTGCTTCACAAAGTATTAACCCAAAAACTTTAAATTTAAAAAAATGTAATGTTAATTCCATGTATGTTGTATCAACATAAATTAGAATCTGAAATTGGATAAAAAGCTTTGCTAGGCAAGGCAAACTCATTTATACAGCACATTTTCATACACAAGGCATTCAAAGTGCTTTACATAAATATATAAATATACATTTATAAATATAAATATATAAAACAAATCAATATATAATTAAAACAAAATGCATTAAACATACAAATCAAATGAGAGAAAATCAGACACTTTCATAGGTAAAAATTAAAAAGGATACAGCAGAAAATGTATTTTTTTACAGAGACCTGAAAAGACACTATTGCCAGAATCAAGCTGACTCAAAACAAAAGACATGAGACCTTTTAAGTCTCGCTATATTTTTTAAAGGTGGCAGTAGGCTGATTAGGCTCTTATTAGGCACCAAAAATAATAGTTTCAGTTTTATCCTTATTAGACAACATGTAATTGTTGATCTGTTCAATGCATGTATTCAGTGACTGTATAGGTCCATAATCATCTGGATTTATTGTTATGTAAATCTGTGTGTCGTCTGCATAATAATGTTAATTTCGTTGTTTTCCTAAATGTGAGCTAGTGAGACCATAGAGATGTTAACTTGAAATGGACCAAGAATTGACAATTGACACAAAGTAGTTCCTATCTTGCAGATAGGATTTAAACCAGTTAAGGGCTGAGTCCCACCCTGTTTTCCAGTTAGTCCAGTAATATCTTGTGTTCAAACAAGCTATTAAAAAACAAGTCAATAAAATCACCACTGAATATCTTTAAAGTTGTTCTTATGTTCTATTACTTATCCATAATATGTCAGTTCAATCAGTTTAAAAAGAACCAAAGTATTGGGCGAGTTTTGACCTGATCATGGTGCTAGATTAAAGTCGTACCAAATGTCTGGCAAAAATGTCATAGTAATATGTCCCATAGTTGTTAAGATATTGTGGTCATACAGACATTCATGATCCCCAAAGGATAAAGCATAATAACCTTTCATCTAGAATCAGCATCAGGTCAAAACTCGTTCAATACTTTAGTTCTTTGCTAAAATAATGACATTCCCAAAGTGTTGGACCGAGCAAAAGACCAACATTATAAAATGACTGAGTGCAGGAAGAAAAACGGATGCATTTCTGATATAAACATGTTGAAAAATGTCTTTTTTACATAGAGATAACATAACAGTTGGCAGCAGTGTACCCCAGGACACAAGATTACAACATGAAAAATGCATTTATCATTTCATGCGGCCTCTAAATTTCTAAGCATCATGGCTCAGTTGTTTGATGTAGTGTGTTTAATAAGTAGAACAGCTTCCCCAAGGAGAACAGAGGTCCTGAGTTCAGCGGGAACAACACAGCCTGTCTCTTAACATTATCCCAGCCTTGAGAGGTTTTACCAGGCCAAGGCTTGAGCTCCGTCTGTAGCTTCCCTCAGCTTATATTTTGCCTCGTCAAGCCTCTGTCTCAGGACTGTGGCCTGTGGAAATGTGTTACCGTTTGGCTCTATGGTCTCTAACTTTGTCTGTCTGTGGTTTAGTGCTGAGCAGGTAGTGTACAGTGGGTTTATCTGGACTTTTTTGCTGGAAATGGCTGGAAACAGGATTTATGAGAACACAGCAGCTCTGCTCAATTCAAACCTATTAGCTTAGCTTAACATAAAGACTGTGTAGAAGAAACTACACTTTGGACAGAGCCATTTCATTTTTAGTAGAGAGTAATGTTGATTTTCAATCCGACTTTTCATAATGTTATTCCTTTAGTAAACTCCAAACAGTCTGTTTTAATGTGGAAGTCTTGAAACTACAACACTTCTTGTGAAACTGTAAAAAAAATCTGGTGAGAACAATTTCGCTATCATGTACTTCATAGTACTTCACTTCAAGGAAGTAATGATTCAATTTCACGGGACCTTTAAATCATACCGAGTCAGTTGGAGTGCGTGCGGTTTTCAAGGACACCTCAGAAGGCCGGATGCTTGCCAGCACCCTGTTTCCTCTGATTATAATCATGTACGAATGTGCTTTATCACAACTTTATTTATTTATTTTTGTTTTAATCAGAAAAGAAGTCCACAAGTTGAAGAAAACAACAACAACAAAAGAAGAAACTTTTAATGATTTTTTTACAATCTGATAATGTTACACCAGATAATATTGGGACAGAAAATCTGTCACACCCACCTGGAGCAGCTCTAAGTACTCACTAATCTGGGATCAAAACAACCCAACACACACACACACACACACACACACACACACACACTCTGTTGCCTCTCCCAACATCTCAAAGTAATTTAGAGAAACAAACAGTGGTAGCTGCAGGGAAATAAAAGCAGGATGAAAGGACAATGTTGATGATCTCACTGTGGGACGTCTGCACATCGACTGCACCCCTGAACCAAACCACAGATGGATAAAAAGAAATGAAACTCTACAGTAAAATGTAACCAGACACGGTCTTCTTTCTCACTGTAGAATCCAATATAACTGATGATACAGTCTATTATACGAGTGTTAAGATTGAACACAGTGCAGTTTTAGAGGCAGCGTGACTGCATTATCCTGGTTCCAGACTTCTCAATTGCTCACATTTCCAATTTGTGTCCCTCCTTTCAGCCACATTAACACTTCCCATCTCTGTGAGGCTTTGCAGTCATTGCCACCCCCCACCTGTCCTGTCCCAATCACCTGACTCCTACATTCACCTGGTCCTCATTCCCCAATCACCTTCCAGACCATCTCCACCTGCTCCCAGCCAGATCATCATTGTTGCTTTCCAGCCTCTGAAACCTGCAGCTAATTTCTACCTATGTGCCTGTACACAGTAAAGCAGAAATATCAGAAAAAATCATTGGAAAAAAACAAACCAAAAAACTTATACGTACTGATACTTTGAAAGTTGAAAAGTGTCAAACGCTCCTGAGGCTGTCAATAGCATAAAAAACAAAGCCAGAAGAAGAAATAAATGAATTAATAAGGAAAGACTTAAAAAGGCAGGAACAAAGAGTTTCACCTGTCCTACTAACCCTGTAAGCTCCTTCTTGCTGTGAAACTGTGTGAATAACTGACTGAACGCTTCTGTTGGAACAGAACAGTGGGTGTTTTTAGTTGTGCCTTCATGGTTTAGAGAACTGGGCGTGCAGCCCATCAGGGAGCAGAGCCTGGTAGGAAGACACACAAGTTTCCAGCAAATAACATCATCAGGGAGTGTTTCCCATGCTCTGCTTTTAATATTTGATGATTTTATCCTGGATAATGTGTCAGCTCATCCAACTTCCCAAAAACATATTTTCTCACTTACCGTGCAGAGAGTTTGTTTTATTTGTCCAGGTTCTGTTTCTGAGATAAGTTATTTAAAGTAAGTACAAACGAGGTAAATACATTAAAAGATTAAACCAGCACTAACAATGTAACTTTCTGTGAAACTGAACAATTTCACCAATCTACTTCATCGGCACATAATGGTCACACCACTCTGTCACAAACACAAGTGCAAGAAAAAAGTTCAAGTATACAAACAACAAAAGATCTCGGCCCACTGATGTTCACCACAGCTGTTTCTGCCATTTAGAGGAAACTTACGTCAGACAAAAGTCAAAACCAAAATCAGCCTCACGGTCCTCAACAGGGTGGAGAGATGATGATGATGATGATGATGCAACTGATAAGTCTGTTTATTTAAGCTGATAAGAAGGATTTTATTTTGAATTTCCTTATAATCTTCTGCACTTCAGAGAGTCATTGACCCAACCCCCTCCCCAGGCCACCAGAGGAACAAAGACACGGTTTGTTCTTCTTCTTATTTTCACCTCCAGCAGATAAACTCTAGTTCATCATTTTTGCTTTATACGACTTCCCGGGAAATTCTGCAATGTTGCTGTTTGGAAATCCTCCATTCTTAAAGGCGAGGGAGTCTGGTGCTCTATATTCTTCTTCTTCTCATCAACAAATCTGACAGCGAGACCAATGCAGAAACACACCACGATTATCCTTTTAATGGAAGCCACACCTGAGGCTCACCTGCAGGACAGCAGCATTAAATGTTTTACACCAAACAGTGCGGGGGGGCGTGATGCAGCACACAACCTGGTCTGAACTGTAAGTGTGTGTGTGTGTGTGTGTGTGTGTGTGCCAAATGAGGAGGAATGAGTGAAAAGGTGCAGTTAATTATTCATACAGAGATGGGAAAGAAAGGGAGTGTTTGTATCTGCTGCCTCCTGCCTGAATGTGTTTGGCACTTACTGAATGTTTCATGACATTTAGTAAATAATGTGTGTGTGTGTGTGTGTGTGTGTGTGTGTGTGTGTGTGTGTGTTTTCAGTGAGATCTCTGTAAATAACACATGTTTTGAGCCCAGTGCGGCTCTACACTCTGCTCTACCTGGACCTTACACTGACACGACAGCACTGACGAGCCAAACAGATGCATTCATTTACATGATGTGGACTGCATGAATATGTGACATGCAACATACTAAATCTCAGTTTGTAATATGTAAATCTTACCCCGCTTCTTTTTTGGCGGCTCTGGTGGCTTATATACAGAGTCACAAACCAGAAGTGACATGCACTGGAGAAAAGCAGCTGTGACGTCTTTTGTTGTTCTGCAAGCATACTCGTCTTCATAGCTGTCAGTTCTTATTGGTGTTGAATATCCCACATTACAGTAATCCAAAATGGAGGAAAAACTGAGCATTTTAATCAGTGTCAGTATATATTCCCCAAACATTTCTCCAAAGTGGCAACAGAATCTAGTGAAATCCAACATTGGGAGGATTTATGGGCAGACAGTTTGTCATGCGCTCTGCAGGTGTGTTTGGATCATACGTGAACATTTTGACTGTACGATTATATATAATCTGGGAATATGTCACATTTATTCAGTCAGACTATGAAGTTTCTGCTATTACAGTTTAGTTTTTCAATACTTTGATGAATTTTGTCTCTGGTAAAGTGGCCGAACATCCCATTCAGCTGAAAGGACAACTTGGTTGAAAGTTAATGTTTTTTTTTGTTTGAGACATCTGCGTCACATTTAACTCTTGTTTTTGACTGCTTTTAAATGACTATTTCAATGTGAAGCAGGTCCAAACTACACGTAGAAATACAGTCATTTCAAAACCATTTCAACCAAATATTTTTATACACCTGGACTGGTGCCAGTCAATCACCAGAGCTGTCGAATGATGAAGTCAAAAAGAGAAGATTCCACTCAGCCTGAGCAAATGAAACTAGAAAAAAATGTGTGTGATTGCTAATTTTATTGACTCCAGAGAGTTTTATTGGAAGAGAATGGGCCTCTGCAGATCTTAAAGCATCACATAACTCCTAATAACTCTGTAAACTGTACATGTTCTTACAAAGAGGTTACGTGTGGTTGATTAGTTCGCAATACATTTTGGAGTTTGTATGCAGTGTACTATTATATTTATTTATAAATATAATAGTATAAATGTTGACACTAAGAAGTCATAGTAATTCATAATTCTGCACAATATGATATAAGATTTGCCTTAGTAACATTAGCACTGGAAGATGAAATATGAACCAAGAGTACAAAAGATGTTTTTCTTTTTAAAGGAGTATGTCATTCAGGATTCAAATGTATACATATTTAATGTGGGGAAACTGCATAAAATTATGCATGAATCCATATATGAATTGTCTATGAAGCATGAACAGTTTTTTGAATAAGAGATGGGCAAAAAAAAATGTAATATCAACAGGAAGTGCAAGAGAAGAATAAAGGAGGTATCTTCAGGGTCTCAATTAGAAGACAAAGTAACGCTCCTCTGTGTGATCTACAAACACACTTTGCCCGGTGCATCTTAACGGCATCACACTGAGATTCAAATAACCAGGGCGACACCTCTTCTTAAAAACCCTCCTAAATGTCTGTTTTCTGCTTGTTAAGAAGCCTATGATCCGCGGAGGCCAACGGGCCGACTGTGAGGTTTCTAATTGGCACGGGATGAGTGTGTCCGGTCGTCTGGCCATTTGAAGGTCTGAACATTGTTTCTGCCCCTGGGAGGTAATTAGTTCCACCAAGAGACCAGAAGGTCGGCATCTATATTATATGAGAAATTAACCATCGACACTGATAATGACGTGTGAGATTAACTGTCATGGAGAATTGAGCTTCCCGCTGTGACATAAGGTCCCTTTATTAAGGATTAGCAGCCACTGTGACACTTCAACCATGTGTTTTATACTTCACAATAAAATGAATTAGAGATGTAATCCTTATTAGTCCCTTTCTTTTTTCCCATAGACGATGTAAGGGGACTCACAGCTGAAGCCCTGTTACGGCTTGGATCGGCTGAATCATCAGAACAACAATGAAAAACTGAATTAAAAATGATCTTTGATTAAAAAGTTGAAGGTATAAGCCTAAGTACATAAATACTTTGAGAACGATTCCCAAGGTGCATTTCAGCCACAAACATTCAATCACAAGCTTAAAATACTTTTTTGTGTTCCTCTTACGGCGGGCACAAGCTAAAGATAACAGAGTTGAGATGGATTAATGGGTTGATTTTGGATGGATTCAGGGACTTCTGTTCACAAATGCTGAGGCATTTTGAATTTGCTCCCGCTCTGATTCAGGCCTCTGACTGGCTCATGGGACTTGTAGTATCTAGAGCCGTCTTCAGTGTCAAAATGACATTATTGCTCACAAAATAAAGATGAAATGATCAGAACTGGTGTCAGTAACAAACACTATCCAGGAGAGTTCTGTGTTTCTTAAGCAAACATTTTGAAGTAGGAAATCCTCTCTGGATTTTCTGCAGATACAGTTTGAGTTCCTGTAGGTTGTGCTTTTTTTCTTCATCTGTTTATCCACTTAAGCATCAATGCTAATAATAATGCCCAGGAGCCTTTTTTTGCCCTAAGTTGAGCCTCCAAGGAAGACTCTCCTCTCAAATCCTTACTCCTTTTTAGAACTGCTTGACCCTAAATATAACCACAGTCTGAACTCTCTGTGTGATCGCCACAGGGAGGCTGATGTGAAGGTTTGTTTCCCCTCTACTTTGGCAGCTCATGCTAAATCCATCATTATGTGAATGCAGCATCTTTTCCAAGTTCATCTTCTGCTCATTTAAACAAACTGCTGCCAGAAATAAACCATGTCCCACATGGAAAGGATTTTTAGTACAGCAAACAAGAAAGCTTGTAAAATAAATCACAACTTCATGAGGTAGGTAGACTCTACACTCCACCACGGTACAAACCCCAACCAGGGACATGTATGACCTCAAACATCTGATGGGCAGACCCTTGAAGGTGGCTGAACTCAGCCCATCCTTAAGGCTGAGCACAGCCATCCTGCACAGTAAACTAATTTCAGTTCCTTGTGTCTGTGGTCTCGTTGTTCGGTCACAACCGAAACTTCATGACCACAGCAGAGAGTTGGAACAAATCCTAAAGTAAATTAGGGCTTCAGGCTCTAGTCTAGAACCTCTCAGTTCATTTTTGATTTCCAAGGGGCGTTATCAACAGGCGGAGACAATCAATCAGAGCGACAGAACGCCGTCCTGTCGTACCTCCTGCCAGAACAACTGCAAACACATCTTTCTTATCAACAACAGACATATCTGCCAGAGCAAATTAAACACAAGCTTGCAGATTCGTCTGGTTCTCAGGCTATCTTCGTCTTAGTCTGGTACAACACTTTACTTTACATTACTGCCCCCACTGTACAAATACGTCTGTTGATCTTACGTTACTGATTTCAGTTTCCTGATTTCCTCTACGTTTACTTAACATTCATTTGCTTATTGTGACACAAACAATATCCCCCCCAATCTGTAACAAGTAGGGATCATCGGAGGGGGCCTCCTCCCCCAATACTTAGGTATGAACTCTCCTAGACACAAAGAGCTGTGTAATACCCCGATACCATGACTGTATGACTGTCTTACAGTCCATAGGCACTGCTCCAGACTTCCACACAACAATGAAAAGGTGTCTCAACCCACGATATCCAGAGCCTTCAGATACTCAGGACAGCTCATCCTCCTCCGCTCAGGGCTCGTCGGTCCAAGTGCTTCCTCCACCGCACGACTGTGTCTCCAGTTGAAGTCAGCCCACAGTTTGATCTAAACTACCGTAGCTGGTGTGTCAGACAGCAGTACAGGGTGTTTACGTTTGAAGAGAAGGTCGATGAAAACTGCTATTCAAGGGAACAAAAGTCAGAATGACAAGGCAAGAAAAGTTTGAATGTATTAATTTCAGGAGTGGAAACGTCAGCGTCTGAGTCGGAACAATGAGTCACATCAGAGGGAGGAGAGACTGACGGGGATAAATGTCAGACGGAAAAAAAGAGGACGACAGGGAGAGGAAAGGATGATTAGTGTTTACAGATGAGTGATAGAAAAATGTCCAACAGAAAAATAGAAAAGAGAGAGAGAGAGTGAGGTGGAAAAGGAGACAAGAGATTAAGATGAAGAATAGAAAGTCAGAGAGCGACTGAAGTGTGTCTATTTTAAACTGCACCGTCTCATTATTTCTTTTATCTGTGGGTGTGTGTTGTCGCCTTTGATAGTTGGTGGAAGGTTTTGTCTGACAGTTAAAATCTCATCACACGTCTTGGTGATAGCAGATCATTTCAAGTCTTTCAGTGGAAACTATTCTGTGTCTGAGGTTGATACATCACCAGAGGCAAATACTCTAACTTATTCCTCCAGATTCATGATTCATAAACACATTTGTACCTTTTTATACCTTTTTGAAGGCACTCTGTGGTATAAGACTGTCCCAAACCCTGAGCATACACCTGATCTAACCATAACCCTAAAACAAAGGCTGAATCCTCAAACAGGGTTTTGAAGAAGTGAAGACCAGACAAAATGCCTCACTTTGCCCAAATGTCCTCATATTCCACCAATTCCTTCACTTCACAAAAATGCCCCTGCTTTAAAACAAATGTCCCCAATTCCAAAATGTCCATTTTCCAGAGTCACGCTGCACAAAATTTTTATTTCCAAAATGTCTTTTCAGAAATGTTAATTTTTTTTCCAAATATGTCATCCCTTTTCACAGATTTTCCATCCATCTGTCCATTTTCTTCTGCTTATCCAGGGCCGAGTCGCGGTGGCAGCAGGGTATTCCACACTTCCCTCCCCCCAGTGACGTTTTCCAGCTCCTCCTGGGGGATCCCGAGGCGTTCCCAGGCCAGATGAGATACATAAATATATAATCCCTCCAGCGTGTTCTGCATCTACCCCGGCGTCTCCTCCCAGTTGGACGTGACTGGAAAACCCCCAAAGGAAGGCCCCCAGGAGGATCCTGATCAGATGCCTGAACCACCTCAGCTGGCTCCTTTCAACGCGAAGGAGCAGCAGCTCTACTCCGACCTCCCTCCGGACGTCTGGGCTCTTCACCCGGTCTCTAAGGCTGAGCCCTGCCACCCTACGGAGGAAACTCATTTTGGCCGCTTGTGTCCGCAGTCTCGTTCTTTCAGTCACTGCCCAAAGCTCGTGACCACAGGTGAGGGTTCGCACTTTTCACAGATTTATCACCTTACAAAATGTCCAGACAGTCGGCTGTTAAACTGGAATTGTTTCACATAAAGACGATCCAGACACACAAGACACACGTTAAGGTTACAAGGCCATGGTGATGGAAAAGCATGCCTTAAAAGTCTGTTTAGCTCTTTGTCTGTTGTAATACTCATATCGTATACCATAGTATACATTATACAACAGTGAGTGTGATGCATAAATAGTTAATAGTATAATAATATAATCTTAATAATAACGACATGAGAACAGCTGCAGTGAGTCATGAGCACCAAAGACACAGTAAAAGCCACACAGATGATTAGCGAACTAAAGATTAATTCATTTGTTAATGTTGACTTTCATAAAGTGCTCCTGGCACCGTCGCCGTGGGACTTTAACTTTAAACTCCAGATTGCTCGATGTGAAAGAAAAATGTCTTTGAACTTTTCAACTCGTACGCAGAGGGAGACAAGAGAGACAGCAGAGGGGGAGAAAGAGAGGAATGAGTTAAAAATTAAAGGTTTAGGGAGACAGGAGGGCAAAAAAGGAAAAGATGATAGATGGAAGAGTTTGGGGTCATTTTGAGGGGAACTGAGGGAGAAGAGGAAGAGAGAAAGATTGGACAACATTTTATTTGCTCATCCATCCATGTTTGCATCCAAGAATAATCCAACCCTTTATCTTGTTTATACATCCATCCATTAATTCTTCCATTTATCTTTCTCTGTACCCACCCATTTTCCTATCTATCCTGTCACTCATTCATGTCCAGTCTGTCTTTCCCTTCATTTGTTCAACCCTTCCATTTCTTGTTTTTCTATTCATCCATTCATTCTTCCATCCTCTTCATCCGTCATCCTACTCTTGCCGTTCTTCGACTCTGTCCATCTTTTACGTTTTCCTTCTATGGTCCCATCACCACCCTCCCATCCATCCATCCATCCATTAATCCGTTTACCAAACCATTCATCTATCGGTCCATTTGTCCAACCATCTGTACATCCGTCCATCTGTTGAACACCCGTCTATAATCCAGCCGACTAGTTTTGGACCCTCCAGTTCAGCACTGTGTTGAACTTTAAGTGACCGCTCTACATGGATTCCCTGCGGCCCAGTGAGTGTTTCCATTGTGTTTCCATTTGAATGAAGCGACCTGGGACTAAAGTTGTGACCGGACCTTTTAATTGTTACTTCCTCGTTCGTCTTATCTCCGCTGCTCTTTTCCCCTTTTCTTCTTTTGACTTTTTGTTGTGTTAAAACAAAGAGAGATGTCAAATCACCCTTTTTTCTACTTTTCAAAGAAAGGTAAACTAAACATTTCATCTGTTATCTGACAGTTTCCTGTTGTCATGGTTTGACTCAGGCAATCTGACATTTCTTTACTGTTTGAGAAGAACTGAACAGACGCAGGATTTGAATTGTTATTTGACTTCTTGTAAGAAACCATGAATCTGAGTTATTTTACTTCAGGAACACACACACACACACACACACACACACACACAGGCAATCCACCACCCACTACACTTATTAGTTTGTTTATCAGTGGATTTAATCTGCTGGCTGATAAAACGTCTGAAGTGCCAAAACATCTCCTGTTAAACCGTCCTGAGTTAACTGCCCTCAGGGCACAGACTCTGTTTTTCCGTTTGACTGAAAGTCAATAACACGGATTCCATTTGTTTTTACATCATAACGGTTGTTTCTGCTTTCACTCGCTCCGTATCGCCCCAGCTCTCCTCCAGCACCGCCACCGAAAACAGGCTCAATAATCAACATGTGCAGCAGTCAGAGGAGAACACAGGCATTTAAAAATCACCTCTGCAGCGCTCACTGATGTTGACAAGCCATTAAGTTCAGGAAATTGATTTGCAGATGGAAAATCCATTTTGGTTTTAAAAAGCAGCCGACGGAAATGACCTTTCAAAGTCCAGAAAGCAGAGGTCATCAACTTTTTCTTTTTTTTGTGCAAGTTCAATGAAACACACGGACTTCTCTGATGGTGTGTGTTTGGCATGTTTGGACACTGAAGGTCAAGCCCCAGACATCCGTCTGCTGCCCAGAATACATTTCACCTCCCCACCGGGACACGCATGTTCACGTTCATACAACAGTTACACTCCTGGGCATGACGAGGAATGCCAACAGACAAACTAATCAATCAGCGTCATCTCTGGTTTCCCTTTTGCTGGTTTTCAGTTTGTTTCAGTATGGGAAGGATCCACGAACGTCCTGTGTGACTGATTTCTAAGCGTCCACAGAAAGGTGAGAACTAACAAAAAAAAAAGATTTGTTTCAATGGCTCTTTAGTGTCAACAGAAGTAACCTATTTCCCCTGGACTCTTTATTGTTCACAGTGTGATGTTGTGATTTCTCCTCAAAAAGTGATGTTGTCTCTTTCCCCGAGTTCAGCTCTTGATTTCTTGAAAATTTGTTATCGACAACCAGCTGGAAAACCAACAGAGAAGATGACAGCACTGGCTGCTTGTTTCCACTGCGCACTTTTCGCCGACTCAAAGCCCCTTGTGATCGTTCTAATGATGGACGAGGAGGAGGAGGGTTATATAAAACTGGATGGATCCTCATTACCTCAAATTTCAGCTCGGTCAAGAGGGTTTGCACTTGGTCAACGGTGTGAATTCATGTGTCAGTGTTTACCAAAGTTGAGCTCTACAAAAAAAGACCCACTGCAAGTGTACCAATTCCTTTGAAATAAATGGACTTGACAAGGCCCTCAGGAGGAAGTTTGGGTGGATGGTTGGGTGTTGAAAAGGCAGTTTTTCCTTTTCCAAACTGAGGGACTAAAGCTAGAGGGTGTCGTATGCTGCGCAGATTGTAACGACCTGAAGTGTTTTGGCAGTTTATCATGACAGCATCCCTTGCAGCCGGTCCAGGTCCAGGCTGAGAGTTTCTGCGTAAAACACATAAAGTCCTTAATTTCCTGACGTTCAGATGCCATGTGTGATTGCAGCATGAGTGTTTCTTTGCGGTAAATGCCTGCAGGCTAATTTGAGGTGTCAAGTGATGAGTCAAACATTTGGATGCAGCTCTCAGCGTGAACGTCCTTTTGGACTTGTGACATGGAAAACAGAGCCTGATTCATCAAGGTGAAACAAATGATAAAAGAATGTGGAGGAGTTTGTCATCAGGATTATTTTCGAGGAGCTTCAAATGGTAAACAGGCACTGTCGTCTCCAGTGCTTCTCATTCAGTTTGCTGAATGCAAGCTGTTTTCCTTTGAGTAATATTAGTTTGAACAGCAGAAACATGTTTTTTCTCAACTGGTCTGACACATTTCTCCAAACAGTCGTCACAGCCATTAACGAACAGGTTGTCATTTTGTAAAACAGCCTTCTTAAAATGAGAAGGGAACATCAAATTCTTCCATTACCAATAACATATTCATACAAACCAATTGCCTGAGGAAAATATTACACCTCATTCACACATGCATGTTAATCAGCATGTCCATCAATTCTTGTTTATGAAACATTTCTTGTATTATAAACTAGATATCTTTCAGAAACACGATGGAGCATTTCAGTTTTCCATGAGACATTCTGGCACATCTGTGTGAGACGCAGCACAGAGGTAGATGTTTGATCAACACGATAAATGACACATTGCTGCAAAACAGATAACAAGCAATATGCACTGATTGACTAGAAAGTAATTTTTCCTTCTAGTCTGAAATCACACTTCCCGTGTCAATTTAATGCCCTTTAAGCACCAGATAACAACACTGTTGGACAGCAGACAAATAGAGACTAATAGTGGCGCCAGATGTATGGTGGCCATTTTATGAAATCTCACTCAGATTTTCACGATCAGCACTACATAGTTAGACTTCTTTATGGCCGGGTTCTGATATACTTGAAAAAAAAAAAACAGCTTTCTCGTTCATTTGAATAAAAGGAAGTCCGGCGAATTCCCACTAAATGTTTGAGCTGTACTCGAGCTCTGTCATTATTACATGTGGTGAGATCCAAGGAAACTAAAGAGAACAATCACAAAAAAGAAAATCTTCTCTCTTTTTTACACTTTTCCTGACACTCTGTCACAGGTTTAGTCTTGGGCTGTGTTTCTGATTTGAGCGTGAACTGTAACGGCTCAGTGTTACCAGGTTTGGACCCAAAAGCAAGACCAGGCAGGTAATCTTTACTTGTGATCAGAAACATGCAAAAGTCAATACAAGACAAGTAAGGGAGGAAAGTCAAATGTATCCAGGTGGGAAGGTTTGGCAGGTTAGGTTCAGGCAGGCAGAGATGATGGCAGTACGTTGAAAGCAGCGAGAATATGGTGGCGTTGACGGGAATGGGCCAGTCAGGGAAAGTTTGTTGGCAGAAAGTTGCTGAATAACTTTAATTTGTGTGCGTTTGTCAGTATGTGTGTGAAAAGTGATTAAAAAAAAAAATCATTCAGTCTGAGGAATTATTCATCTTTTACTCTGAGCCACCTGGAGACACAAATACTCAGGGATAATTGTGTCTTCACTTGACATGCCAAATGGAGAAAATAGTGTTTCGCTTCAACAACTTTTCTTTTTGATGAGAACGTGTGGATACAAGTAATGAGCTGATAAAATTTGGGGGTATTTAAGGCACAGCGGCTCAATCTTAATGGGAGAAAAAGATTGTGGGAGGTGTGTGAAAATGTATTACTGAGGTGTGATGATTCACAGAGTGCAGTTAAAGAGTCAGTTAACATAAAAGTTTGATTTTCTTTTATTAAAGTCAGTGAAACGAAAAATGAAAAAATTAATTCTTTGTTGGGTGTGAAGAAAAAAAGCCCAACGAGGTGTCCAGGTAGGAAACTAATGGAAGATACAGACATCTGGCAGCCAATCAGAGACTGTGATTCTCAATACAAAACAAGCTGTGTTTTTTTTCATTCTTTTGTCATTTTTCATATAAACAACTGAGTGAAGCATCATGAATGCCTTGAAGAAGGGACCGTGAGAGAGTGTGCACAATAATCCCCGTTTGAAACGCTATAACAACAGTGTTTTCGCCTCACACAGTTATATACACTTGCTTTTAAATGTGATTGGACGAGTAGGGATGGGAATCGAGAACAGGTTCCTGTTGAGAACTGGTTCCAAATTGTCCGATCCGTTGGAATCATATGCCTCTGAGCTTATCAGTTCCTTTTAAAAGATGCCAGATCAGTTAGCTCAGGTGGCAAGTTTGTTTCCCAGCCTTTTTTCTACACCGTGTTCAGACTCAGAGATACCTGTGTAGGCCTACCTTTTATTTTAGCACAAAACATTGATCAGGAATCAGTAAGGGAATCAGACCGATAAGCAGAAACAATAATGGCATTGGTATCAGTAAAATCTTATCAATTCCCATCCCTAGAGCCGCACTGGGATGGCAATAATACCAAGTTTGATTAAACCACCAGAGGGTTTGGTGTAATCCCTCCCTGCATGCATGGACACACTCACGCCATCATATAAAACGCTGTATTACAGCAACGTCCAAATGACACCCAGCGACAACATGGGACACGTTGGGCGGGTTTACATGCCAGTGTCTGCAGTTTATTTTTAAAACCCAGTTTTTGGCAGCTCGAGCTGATGAACAAAGCCTTCACAGTGGGTTGCTTCACAATGAACAGGGAGCATTTTCTTTTTCCTCTATTCCAAAACACCCACTTCTGGACTGTCGCTCGGTGTCCTGCGCCAACATCCTGTTTCAACTGGAACTCTGTCAAATCGTCCCTGAACACCATCCTGTGCTTGTTCCCGGTGACACTCTAGTTGTTCTGCATGTTGTAGCCCACTGATGACACGCAACCTGAATTTCTTAAACACCGCACACGTTTCCTTCCTCTTGGAATGAACTTTAAGGTGGATTTTCATATCAAACTGAAATGAAATGAAACCAGTGGCTGCTGCCTTAAATCTAATAACATGAAGTATGCTTTTGGTCAGCAACAAACACAATTTGTAGGTAGTGGACTAAAAGCGGCGTTATGTTCTTCTAGTCAGACATAATCAGTAGAAAATACTTTCCTCAAGCACGAACAAACACATTTCTTCAAGTGTGATGAATAGGTCGAAATTAGCAACATGTACAGGAGTGGAAGTGAAGCCTGAATTTTCCTCCGAAAGCTGCAGAGGAGTGTGAATCATTGTGTTGACAGCACTCACAGCGACGGAGGTTAAAAGCGAATTCAAGCGGCGACAGTGCCCAGCGCTGTCTGGGCCTCGCGGGGAGAACGTCCCGAATGAAGCGGCGGCCAGCGAAAATCTTCTCATTAAGCAATCAGCTGAACAGCAGGGGACTGAGGCTCAGGACTGAGCAGCACTTGGCAGAGCTCAGCGACAGAAGAAGCCTCAAACAAACACAACACTGGGACGCTGTCTCCTTTTGTTAGAGTGGAAAACAAAACAGCGTCAGTTCCAGTCGCTTTAACCAAGGATGATGGACTTTTCTGCTTTGTCAAATGTACCTTTTTTGCGGTTCAAACACATAAAAAACAACAAAATACTAGTCAGCCCAGACTGACTCACAGTGTAATGTTCAGCTTTCCAAGCAAGAGGGTCTGCTGAGGACAGATACATAAAACTCTGCGTTCAGGACTCAACATGAAACCTGCTCAGTTCTTTGAATTATTGGAATAAAATGATGAATAAAATGAAATTTGAGGTTGTGAACTGTCGCAATTTTACGATATGACTCAAAAGAAATGTGATAGCGAGCTCACATCCTGACTGATCTGATCGAGAGATTGTATTTATAAATCTGGTCTGAAACCTGAATGCGAGGTGAATGTTAGAAGTGGAGCGATTGCACACAAAAGTCAACATAAAATAATCGCAAACGGACACCAACAGTTTCTTCTATTTCATTTTATTGTTTGTTTAACCTTAAGTTAATAAGGAAATCTCTTTTTCCAAAAGTGTCTCAGCAAAATTAGGCAGTGGCAAACGATAAGAGATTACTTAACATATTGAGGTTGAAAGTTCCCTCTTGACGTTGGAAACAGTTGTTTTACTGTGATACAGTCAAAGGCTCCAGAACAGCCACTAAATGGACCTTCAGGTGAGACTGTTTTGTCAACTACACAATATCAGAAAGAACTGAATCTGCATGATAAAAACAACCTAAAATCTCCCCTTAAATGCGACCCAAGAGAAACTGCAAGTTCTCTGTAACCAAGGTAATGTTACTTTTATGTACGTTGAGATTTGTACATTGAATATTCTTGTTTCAAAGAAGGTGAAGCCCTGACTTGAACCCCTGGTAAAACTTTCCTCTGATCCACCAAGCTGCAGACTTCATGATAACATTCACACATTCACTGCTGTCTGACTTTAAACCTCAGTGTATCTGCAACCACCGGATTCAAAGTATTCAAACAAGCAGCTTTCCAGCAACAAGCCGAGCTCTGTGTAGCAGCCAAAAAGACCAGAAAGATTTGCATTTGATTGGTTTCCATCTTGGGAAATGATTGAGCATAATTACGGGCAGTAACCAGTAATTTAACCGATCAGTGTGATCATTGCCCGTGTAATTTCCATAATTTCCTACACTTTGCTAAATTGGTTGAAGATGTTGACATCCGCAATCAGCCGTCTCAACCTCCCACTGCCTCTCAGGCAGATTCTCACACACACACACACACACACACCGCTATGACTGAAACTGATCAGGATTGTGAGATAAAGTCAGTAACCCACAAATTAATTAAGCACATTTTCTGCTGTAAGACTCATATGTAGCATTTTTAGAGTGCATGTTGGCATGTTTAAATACATGTAGAAGAAGAATTTTACTTAAGTAAAAATAGCATTACCAAGTGTCAAAAGTAAAAGTACTCATTAGGCAGCAGAAATAACCCATAATTTTAATGTCATATACTTTATTATCTGACTTTAACATTACTGTTAATGTCATAGCTGGTTGAGTTGGAGCTAATTTATACTTTTTATATTGATTTATAATTTAATCTTTAGCAATATATAATTTAAAAAACTGAGGTTTTCTGAAAAGTAACTCAGCCTGTCAGATAAATGAAGTGGAGTAAAGCTGAAAGTGGCAGTAAAATGGAAATATGTCTCGGCCTGGCTGTGATTCCTGTTGTGTTTCTCAGTGTTTCTCTTGTGTCTCCCTGCACACCTGCCTCCTGTTTAGGTCTTGTTTGCTCTGCCCTTGTGTTTCCCTCCTTCACCTGCAGCCTACCCCCCCCCCACCAGCTGTGTCTTGTTTCTGATTAGTTGTGAGAGCATATATATTCCTGTGCTCCCTTTGTCCTCTGTTTGGTCCTTGTGGGGAACTGTTTCCATGCTCCTGAGTGTTCTCCTCGTGTCCTGGCTTCTTTGGATTTTGGATTGAACTTCTTTCTGCCGTCAAACCTTTTTTTGACGGCAGTTTTGTTGTCTGCTATTGGGTCCTTTCCCTGAGCTCCCTGGGTCATAGTGCTCCAACCCTGACAAAATACTTAAGTGAAGCACAAGTACATCAAAGTTGTACTTAAGATAGTACACGAGTCAGCCTAAACTGTACTTTTCTTATTAATAATAATATTAATCATGTGAACCTGCTAATGTCGGGGCACAGGGAGAATGTATGATTAACAGGCATTGGTCAAAACTAAAGTCACATTGTTTTCATACAGTCAGTGAAACAGAAGTCTTCGTGGACCAAACTGTCAGTAATTTTTCATTGCTTTCACACAAAATGTATTCAGTGACCACATTTTCCAAAATCCATGAACTCTTTTCTCATTTATACTCCACCACCTTAAAACATTTCTTACATAACACACTGTTAAAAACACATTCAAGACAGAATGATGGCAAATTCTCTGCATTTCTGCAGAAACCATATTCATCATTATTTTATTTAGTTCATTGCAAGTAGATTTTTTTTTTTTTTTTTTTTGCTATGCACACCTGATCATCATTGAGATTCTAGTCGGCTAATTCGTGCCCGATGACAAATGAAGCTTAAAATGCATTCATATTTTAAAGAAAGTAATTAATATTCTCCTCATTTGTGATGTATTATTTCTCACTCCATTATTAATCAGAGGGTTAATTTTTATGACCCGACCTGGCCAATCACCCGTGGATAAATGTAATCTGTGCATCATTAATGTGCAGCTCTCAGAGCGAGGAGGGCACCAAGGAGGCTTTAAATTGTAATTTAAAAACATCCAAATGATTTATTCAATCAAAAACAAAGATTTCCTTATGATGCCAATAGCACAGAAATTTGAATTTGCAGACAAAAACAAACCTTAAATTCCAGGAGTTACCTCCACTAATCCCAACACTACGGTCTAATGCTGCTGCAGTTTTTTCATCACAATTAAAGAAGAAAAACTGATAAAAACGAGACCTTACAGTGGGAGTTGAACCATGTTTATCCTCTCACAGCCTCAAACTCTGTCACACTGTTTCAAACTCCTGCCTGTTTTAATGCGCGTCCTCCACCTTCATGTCGGTGAAACGTACTTCATGCGTAGAGAATTTATTTGCATTTTAAAAACTGTGGGACTGTATAAACACTGGAACATGAAGAAAGTCTGCTTCAGTCTTCAGCCCCGTGGGATGAAACATGAAACATTTCCTGCGTCTCCCATATATCTGAATCACAGAGGATCTTTGGAGAAGGTGAATACATATTGTACTTCCAGCCAATCACAGGTGAGCACGGCTGCCGTATTACTGAAGGGAAATCATGGTGACGGAAAACAATCATCGCAGAAAAGCAGCAGTCCACGTTTATTAATAAAAGCCTTAATGAATAAATGAAGTAACCAACTCAGCAGGGACAAGTTCTGCCTTCAAAAGAGCTACTCATGAATAAGAATAAGAACAAACAGCAAAGATATTCATTCGAGTGTGAGTACATTAATCTTAAAGGACGCTGAACAGGCAGCCGTCCATCTTTTAATCTGAATATAGAATTAATGTAAATATCTGTGTCAGCACTGTTTTAAAAAAGGCCTCTTAAATGCCAGGAAAGTAGGATTTCTTCAACCCTTGGGACATGCTGAAGAAATGAAACAGGAGAAAACAAAGTCTGGCATATTAACCCCCCCCCCCCGGCTTCCGTATTAGCATAACAAGCAATTATATTTCTAATGCAGTGCTGGTGGGGGAGCTTCATGGCTATTATTGGCACAGCTGGAGAGTATCCTTGACCAATCGAAAAGGCTGAAACTAACTGTTGGTTATCAATTCAAGAAGCTGGAGGCAACCTTGGAGAAATAAGCAAGTAGAGCAGGGGGCTCAAACCACCGGCCCAGGGGCCAGTTTCAGGGCCCTGATGCACAAAAGTAATCTGCGAGTGCTAATTACATGCGGATTACAAATGATGGCATTGTCACATTTTGTTTCAGTCAGTGAAACATGTCAAAATCAACACGAGAGGAACTTATCTCACAGTTGACAGTTTTAGAACACGTCACTGTCTATAGTGTTTTTTCCACTCTTGAATTTATATATTCATAACAGAAAACAACCTATATACTGTCTCCTGTCACTTGTTCAGTATGGGAGAAAAAAATACTTCACAAGATTTCAAGGTTGCTCTGTTCATGAGGTTCCTATTTTCAGTAATGAGCTGTAAAAAAACATGTTTTCTCTCCAACTCAGATTGATTAAACTGCAGCTGAAACTGGATCAGTGGATTTCACTTGCTGATTTTTGGTTGGCAGATATTTGTTTCCACATCCAGCAGTTATGAAGCAACATGATCTTTCTTGTGGAGTTGTGTTTGTGATAAATATGAGTCCAATATTCTCTCTTTTATCTCTGTTTTTGGTCTCCACCACGTCCTGAGGGAAGATGCATGTGCTCAAAGCCGAAAGCGACACTCTCTGGAATGGGTGGATGGAGAGCCACAAAAGAGAGGCTGCGAACAGTGCAACGGGGTAACATCTGTAATTGATCTGTATGAAATGGAGGAATAACCAAAGTAAAAACAGGCTTTTTTTTTTTTTTAAACTAAAGGCTTAACCTCCAGTTTCTTATGAATATACAGCATCCAAACCCAGAACCACGGCAAAACTGCATCATCCAAATTGTTGGAGACAAGACAAGTTTTCAATTTCATCCCTTTTTGTGATTCGGACAGATGAGACTGGTGTATTTTTCTCCGTAAACGAGTCATCCTGCGCAGCTTTAAGTGTGGAAAAACATCTGTGACAAGCTGTGTCATGTCAGAGTTTTATTATCTAAGTGTGTTTGTCAAGAGCTGCAGGCTCGAACTCGTACTGCGTTTCTCCATCTGTCAGTGGGGGAAAAAAACCTCTCTAGTAGAAGAGAGTTGATGGTGAAGATGGTGCTGCATTACTGGTTATTTTGATATCTTAACTTAAAATTAAACAAATACGACCACACACACACACACACACACACACACACACACACACACACACAGAGCTCTGGTAGGTCAAGTGTTAAACTGATCAGGGACCCAGTTGAGTGTATTGACTGATGTTTGTAGAGAGCAGATGAAGTGTGTTTAAATGAGTCAAATGCATTTTAGTGTGTGTGCATCTGTGTGTTCTCTTGTTAGTGTAAGAGCAGAAATGTGTGTTTTCTGCCCTGCTATGTGGAGACTGTGTGTGTGTGTGTGTGTGGTGACAAATTATTGATGTTTTCTTGGCTGCCACAGCGTCGGACTGACAAGTTTCATGCCGTGCTGAGCCTGAGGGGACAGTTGTTAGGCCTGAAATCTGACAGACTCAAACCAGCAGAAAGACACTCGCCTGAGGAAGTGAACAGCAGCAGCATGGGAGGAGGACGCGAAGCAGAACTTTTAGTGGGAGTTTTTGCAGGAGTACTTGTACTAATAGTAGCAGGACTGTTGTTAGTATTAGTTTTGATAGTAGAGGTATAAGCTTTTTTTTTAAGCGTTTTGTTTTCACTTATGTATTAAATTGTTTTTTCTGTATATGTTGAAATGATGCTGATGATCTTAATATATAAAACTTTATCATCACTCAACATTTTCTAACATCACTGGTGGAATGCAACTAAGTACATTTACTCAAGTACCATACTTAAAGTACAAGTACCTCAAATTTGTACTTGAGTATTTTCTTATCATACCACTTTCTACTCCACTACACTCAGAGAGAAATATTGTACTTTTTGTGTCCCTACAATTACTTGACAGCTTTACAAATTTAAGGTTTCTGCACACAAAACATGTGAAAATGTACAAATACAGATGAAACGATTGGTGGATGAAGTGATTGACCTTATTGAAATTAACTTGCAACTATTTTGCTAAGCGTTTGAGTCATTTTTCATGCAAAAATATTTCCTGGTTCCAGCTTCACAAATGTAAAGATATGCTTTTCCTTTGAAATAATTCAAGGTATTTTTAACATTGGTTGGTTGGACACAACAAGCACTGTGAAGATGTCTCTTTGTTAATCCTATGTTCAGGAGATGTTGCCAGTGTATTTATACCACAAAGTTGGTCATGGTGGAAGTGAAGGAGAATGCAGAGATGTCGAGGTCATGGAGTACAATCACACATGTATCTCTGCAACAGCATCTGACAGGAGTGGCAGCCGGGGGAGATGGGCGTTACATGTTCCAGCGGGCTGATGGAAAACAGGAAACGGATGGACGACGGCTGAAGCTAGAACATGGAAACCAGCACGCAGTCCTGGATTCAAACCAAAGCTGCAGGCCTGGTTGACTTTCCATCATGTATTCACCATGGATTTATTCTGGATCAGTGCCCAGGGGGGAAGGAGAGCTGGAAGTCACCTGTCCTCCTTCTGTCCTCCATTCATTCTACTTTAAAACACTGAAAACTGATTTAATGTTTCATCTAAAGATTCAACCATCCGTTCTTTTTAAATAAAGGCAGTCAGATAAGCGGTAATTGAAAAGAGAGACATAGCTGTGAAGCTGATGACTGTGTGACCTAAATTTCATACCACCATTAAATAAATCAATTTCACTGCAGCCATTATGGAGCAGTTTGGATTCCAAACTCATTCCAGCATCAAAAGCAGAACATCAGTTCAGTCAAATTGCCTCAGTAAAACCCCAACAGCCTGCTGTTCAAAACTAACTCTGATTTGTTTGTTTTCTCAGGCGTTACTTGCAGTAATATACTTTCTCAATCCCCTTTTGCAAAAATAATATTATTAGACAACAACTGCAACACATTTCCAGAAGGAAACTTTCAGCAGGAGTGTTTGAAATGACTGTACTGGTAGTTTTACATGTTTTAGCCTATTGAAGCTACATAAAGACAGCTAAAAAGCAACAGTACACACCCATCTGATGAATCTAATTCCAATTTTCATTCTCCTTATTGCTTTGGTCTCCAAAGTGTTTGGCGCTGGCCACAAAGACTGAAGAATTAAATCTAGAAAAGTAGAGCTTTGCACAGACGACTGAATAAAGAAAAACACCACGCAACATTAAGAGAAGTTAGACAAAAAAAACGAAGGTAACGGATCACAGTGAACATGTGGGCACCTATCTCTGAAAATTCATTTTGTGAACTGCACAAACTGAAATAATAAAAATAAAACCTTCAGGTATTCTTTGGAAGGTGGTCAGCAGTGATGTAAACTATGGAAGGTACTTTTATTCAAGTACTTAACTTAAGTACAAATTTGAGATACTTGTACTTAAGTATTTCTATTTTATGCTACTTTATACTTCTACTCCATCACAATACACAAATATTGTGCTTTTTACTCCCCTACATTTATCTGACAGCTGTAGTTACTAGTTACTTTTCAAATTAAGATTTAACATAAACAACAAACATGATCAGATTATTTAATACAATCTGTTAAAGATTAAACCTTTGTCTGGTCTAGTTTGGCTGCACTGTCATGTCTCTAATGTCTATGAGATCAAAACATCCGATATTTCATTTTATATTTATTTTGTGAACCTTGCAGGGCCCTGACCCCTAGGTTTGGAACCACTGGACTCAACTACCCAACTTCACTGTATGAGATTGTTAAAACCAGCTCCATTGCAGCTACTTTCAGTATTAATAATCTTATAATGTTAAATATAATAAAAATTTCAGAATAAGTACTTTTACTTTTGATACTTTTTTAAGTACATTTTGATTATAGTCCTTTCACCTAAGTATGAATGACTTACTTGGAATGGATTATTCCTGGTATTGGTTCTGAATACTTCTACTGTTCAGAACCATGGACAGCACCTCACACTGGTTAATATGTAGTGTTGTGGCTCCAGCTGTTTTAATGAGGATACATGGGGAGCTGACTTTTGCATGTGAACTTTGGGTGAACACGTATCCCAACATGCATTTCACATCAACCAGCAGCAGTGGTGGTGGTGGTGGGGGTATGAGCGAAACCCACAACAGTTTTAATTCTACACCTGTTACTGGGTCACCAAATCTAGTTTTGACATTTTTGGGAAAGAAATCAACCATTTAGACTTCATTTGTGTGATTTTTGTGAGAATAATACAGCTTGAAAATTTCCTCTAAGTGTGTGGAGATGTGAGCACAAGGCCCAGTACAAAACATACAGTAGTAATGATGACCAGAATTCATGAGGTTTTTGGTGTTTTTGCCTTTATTGGCAGCAGACAGTCGAGATTAACATGAACCTAGGGAGATTGAGAAGGAGCTGACATGCAATAATATTGATATCACATTTGATCTACATCTTAACACTGAAGATACGAGCACGCCCCAACAGTTTTACTGCATTGAAACGTTCCAGAAAGGTGTTTTTGAAAGGAACCAAACAGATCAGGTTGGATCAGGTTGTGGGTCACTACCAGAGAATTGGCAGATGTTCAGTATAAAGAGGTAAAATTAGGACCTCGATCTCATCACATGAATGATTACATACGAATAAAAACAGATTTGATACAATTGTCCACCATGTCCAAGTTGTAGCAGAAAGAGACAGAAACCATGTGTTTTAATGACTACTGTGAAGTTTATAATGCCTTACTTTCATTTTGTTGTGGTTTTTCAGTTTATTTATCAGGTCGATGTCAGTGTCCTTTTTATGGTCTCTTATCTGGGAAAGGGCGTATTTGGGACAGGATGTATTTACTGCTGAGGGCATTAAAGGGCGGGTAGGATAAAAGTTCTCAGAGTGCAGTCAAAATATTTGACAGCATATTTATAATCTCTATTTTCCAGTTCTGTTACTAATCTTTTTTCCTGTCATTCAGTTTTCTGTCTGGCTGCTTCATATTTCATTTTTCTACAAGACACTGCCAGCACAGGACCAGCAGTTTGTCACTGTAGAGACCAGATGAACGCAAGAGATGAAGCTACATGAAACCAAAAACAAAAAAGTTTGGGAAGTAGTAGGTGCACTGCAAACTTCCTCAATACTTTAGTCCTTTTTGAGATTCTCCCAATAGTACCATTTTCCAGTACTTTACTCTCTCTGTTGGTTTCATACTAAGGTTTCCCTGAATGCTTCACGTCTATGCGGTCGGGCCGTTAATGGGCTGATATAAGAAAATGTAACGATTAATTCAATTTTCTGGAAAAATGAACAACTGAGATGTTTTTTCTCAAGGAAAACCTCCTGCTTTAATAGAGCAATAAAACAGACAGAAGAGACCTAAAGATCCCAGCAGTAATCAGACATCACGCTGTGTGAGATAGTGCAGACAGATAAACAGCAGCAGTGACATTTATTCTGTTTGCCATGGCAGTGAGCCAAGCATCGTAACTAGGTGTCTCATTAAAAGAGTATGAGCTTCATGGTGTTATTCTACTCGTGTTTTAATGATTTGAATCTCTTTTTGGTCTCATTGACTTTTTTCCCATTTCTCTTGACTCTTTTGTTAGCCAGTTTTTCTGTATTTGTCCAATTTATTTCAGGGACTGACTCGGGATCCGGACTTGGCTGTGGGTCAGGCAGCCAATCGTTGTTACTGTGGTTGTTTTCTCTCAACTACCATGTTGTCACTGTTCAGTGATTATGAGAGCCATGTGTTATGAACCACTGCCAAAGTGTGGCCAAATGTTTGTTTGTTCACATTTTTTTTTAAAGGAAGGGCATCTTTGGAAACTAAGAACAATTTCCAATTGATCTGTACAATGTGTTTAGTGTACAATCTGCTAAACTGCCCAGTCACATTCTTCTATCACTCTCATTAACACTAACATAATTACTGCAGCACTGTTTGTTAGTGTGAATGAGTGCCAGTGGGCACCTTCCCAGATCACAACAAAATGATTACAGATGGGCAAACACATTGTCTCCTTGGCAGACTCTCTTTGTTTAACCCTCTCTGGAAGACAGACTCATGTCGATGAGTGGCAGCTATGACAGGGACACTGAACTTTCACAGACTGACCTGTCAAAGTGTCCTCTTGATGTTAGGTGGGAGTGTGAGCTGCTGGAAATGTTCACGTTAAAGCATCCTTGCAACATGACTTTAACAAATCAACATTTGTTGTATCAAGAATGTCAATCCAAGCATTACTACAAAACCAGTGTTCTCTGTCTTATTGATAAATTGTGGATTTCTTTGACATTTCTCAGGGTTTTTCGTCTTTTTAACCAAATGTGACATGAACAGAAGTTCAGGACAAAGCTCTTAAGAAGACAGTCTACACTGTACCCGAGGAACAGGAATAAACTCATGCAATGTGTCCCCGTGGAAAGAATGTAATTTTTGCTGTCTAAAGGCTACACTAATACTGTGAGTATTATAGTTGTAATGGCAAAAGGTTACTGTAGGTACATTTTCAAATTGGATTTGATTCTGTTCATTGTCAAGGAAACGGCACAATATCTCAGAGACCTTGTCCTCTCTTTCCTCTCATTTTTATATTTGGTACTTTAATAAACTCCAGTTATACTGATTTAAGCTTGAACTTGCATTGAACTTGCAAACAGGATTCTGTGCCGGTGAATAAAAGACATGCTTTCAAGAGCATGTTGACACCTAAAGCTAAATAAATGTAAATTGACTGTTTTCTTTGTTGAAGGCAGAGTTCTTACAAAGAAAAGGAAAATGATAACGTGAATGATTGAAATGATAAGAGGAGGATGTAGGGGGAAAAAAAGTAGAAAAGGAAAAATAATTGGTGGAAGACAAGATCAAGTAACATATGGACAGAAGGTGAGGAGGAAGAGAAGGTTTCTGAGGCCACGATGGAGGTAAAGGAGGACAATAGCTGTACTGGAGGTGTGAGGTGGTAGAGGTAAAAAGCTGTAGGCTGGGGAGGTGGAGAAAGTCCTGGAAGGTGAAGGAAAGGATGAGGAATCTGATGAAATCAAGATGGAGGTGAAAAAACAGAAGAAGGAGATGGATCAGAGGTTGTTTGAAGTAAATGAGCTCCTCGACTCGTTTCTCAGGTCATCCAGCTCCTGTAAGCTTTAAAAAGCTAGAGCGTACCATTGAGCTTTGCAATTCTCTTTACTTTATATTGAACCCTAAAGGTCAACAATGGGCATCCCTGAACATCCTGTAGCATGCCTTGATATACCATCATCTCACCGTTTGCGCATCACCCAAGCATCAGTCAACGAGGTTTCAAGAGTTTCACCTTTTTAAGTTTGGAACAAAGTTCTTTAGATGACAAAGATTTTAGCCTCTGTGTATAATAAACTCAGTGTAAAGAAAGATGCCTCTTCTTTCTTACATTCTTCAGCATTTCTCTTGAAGACAACTTGCAAATAAAAGTACAGATTTGATAATCACCTCTTGTCTGCATTTGCTCACAGGGCTTCAGACAGACATTTTCTCTCCATCTCCATATATTAAACCAGGTCGAACCATGGATCTCATTTACTGCAGCGTAATGACCAGTTCTCTTAATTTACCAACCCTTCTACTTCCCTCACCAAGTTAAAGATGTACTCATGGGAAATCATTCTGCATTATCATAATATACACCTTTTAATATGTCCAAGCCTAACCAATCCAGCCCTGCAGGCTGTAATTCACTCCCGCCGGCTGCTGGGCTGAGTCATTATGGTTCAGACTGAAATTGGAATCCAGTGTTCTGTTTTAAGGGTCAAAGCCATTGACTCTATCCCCTAATACCAACCATTATCCCATCAACTCAAGACAACTGGGAATGTATCGACTGAAATAAGCCATTACACTCTGTCTCCCCTGTGTGGGCCCCTTGTCTCTCTCCATCTACTCTCCCTCTGATTCTTGTCATTCACTCTCGTCCACTTCCACCTCATCCGAGATACTCCCCATGGTTTTCAATCAATAGCTCGCTCCTTGTCTTTATTTCCTTCTTCCCTGTTGTGTTTGCCTTTCTCTTTCTTTCTTTATTCTTTCTTTCTGCCATTCTTTCTTTCAGCGGTCAATAACTGCATTGAGCCAGCTTTGCTCGTGCTGACATGATGGCATAACACTCATCCGATCCAACACTGGTCATTTGGTTCCTGTTCTTTGACATTTTGATAGAAAGCTCCTGCAGAAGTGACCCTGCAGAAGCCTGTTTCATGTCTGTTATGCTGCTATCTTGGAAGCTAAACTACTTAAAACACTACTACTAAAAATACTCATAACAAAAGTGATTCATCACTTTATGTTCCATTACAGTCAGTAACTGTGTCCTTCTTACCTTATAAATTCTATTTAGGTCTTTTCCTCTGAGCACTTTGATGGGGAGAAGCTGTGCATCAAAAGGCAGTTATTTAAATTCTAATCCAGACACGTTGGCTCACACTGAGGTTAAAAACACAACTCGGATATATCTGCAATATAACGTCCCCCGTGTTTTTGTTCAGAAAAGAACTCTCTCTCTCGTCTCTGTTCGCTTGTATGCCTGGTTTAATGTTTGGTCACATACAGTCATGAGTGTTTCCATCCATGGAGCACATTTTCAATCAGTGCGTGGAAAAAATCTGAGTGGAAATTCTGAGGAAAATTCCAAAATACTGCAAAAACATTTGAGTGCCTGGGTTCTGGCCATTTGGCCTAACCTTGTTACCAGAAACATATAATGAGGACGCCATAAATTCACCAAAACTATGGGAGTCTGGAGGCCTGGCCAGAAAGAACAGATGGATGGGGAAAGTCTGGGCCAACCACACATTGGGCTGTCAGACCCAAAGCCTGTGTCCTCTTCTTCTGCAATGTTTTAATGGCACCGACTGGAGAGTTAGTGCCACATTTTCTTCTGCTGCTCTTACAGAAATTCAGTTAAGTTGTGCTACAGCTGGATGGAAACTTGACTTGCTTATTATTATTGCTTATTTAATTTTATAAATTTTTCTGATCTGCAAATTTTATGACTGTAATTTCACCAAATTCATGAAAGCGCTTACGTTTCCAGTTTTGAATGTCCTGTTTTTTACTATTAAAAATCCTACTTGAAATGAAGGAATAAATGCAAGACAAACAGGATGGATAAGTAGCATGAACAGCTATAGCCACCATGACAAAACAGAAGAAGAAGAAGAAACTAACAGCTGCCGTCCTCCAATACCTAAAGCACATTAGGCTACTACTTTACCTTTTTTGAATAACTTCACTTAAAAATCACTTTGATGGTACACTGACTCGTAACAGGGAGAATGTAACGGCACTACGTCACACACCACCAACCAAGGCGTGATTTTTATTTACAGCAGTGGTGTGAAAGTGAATTGCAATTGTAGGGAAAAATACCAGTTCTTGCAAAATAGGGCTTTAATTCTCAAAACATAGATTTTCGGTGGATTATTTAACCTAGATGTCCGCAAATCAGTGCTTACTGTCCTAACGTTTCCGTCCCTTCCTCTGGTTTCTCCCTGAAACTCGCCCGCTCTTCTCTCAAATCAAACAGGTAATCCTGTTTTCTCCCCGTCCCATTAAACAAGCAAACCAGCCGCTCACAGACTCCGTAAGTGTAACATGAAGAGTTAAACGGCCAATCTCATTTCCTGTGTGGTGCCTGAATGCTCCCACTGTGCTGTAGAGATCCCAGAGTTCCTCTGTGGATACGAGCAGACATTTAGGTCTGATCAGCTTTATTGTCACAGCAAGAGTTTTGTGGCTGAGGGTGAATGAGGAAAAGTGTTAGTGGATGAGTCACCCAGTCATTCAGCCTTTATTTAAGTGAAGAATGAGTTTGCACACAGTGGGATTGTTCTGTACGGACGTCCGATGTTCATCCCGACTTCACAAATTAAGCTGCTTCATCAGAAATCTGCAGGCATGACGGCTGAATTCCAACAGTTTAATTAGCTCTTTTAGCTTCACAGAGCTTCGTAATGACCTTCATGTGTCTTGATACCATCTTGGCGAGCACATGCGTCACTCTGTGTTTCGTACAGTTTCATCATTTAAACTCTACGTGCGACGTGTTTGGTCCAGTTTTGCACAGTCATCTATGACCGGATCCACTGGAGCAGGGAAAGCAGCTGGATGAAGGGCGAAGTAGTTCCTTCACTTTCCCAGATCATATTTCCATGAATGTCAATTAATAACCATCTGGCGTATGGAAGGCCAGAAGTGATGATATTCAACTCCAATCATGACTCATTAATTTTATTGAACCTTAATTATATTTTTGGATGGGATGTCAGCTCTCAGTGACATATTTTACTCACAGAACCAACTGAAAGGAAGATTTTCTCTCCAACTTTTCAGATTTCAGAAACTGCGTCTAGGAGAAACCTGCCACTGTTTCAATGCAAATAAAAAGTAGAAATCAGTGTCCCAGTGGGACCATATAGTTGCTAAGTCTTTCATTTGAGGCCAGTTGGGGACTTTTTTATTGCATGTCTTTTCTCTTCTCTTTGCACTCATTTCCTGTACCTTCTCTACTGTTTCCTATCAGAGTAAAAGATAAAAATATACTTTAGAGTGAGATTATATTATAACAGTAGCTAATGTGATACTACTGTGATACAATATTGATATCAGAATTACAACTTTCAAAAATCCAGTAATTATATATAACTTTTGCTGAGAACCCCTTAAATTTGGTTATTAAAAAAACAAATTTTATGGTTTAAAAAATAAACTATTATGCAATGACGACACTATTGCAAACATATTTGGCATTTCTCTACTGCAGTGTTTTTGTTACTTGTTGACCGACATATAATATCAGGCTCTTGTTTGGGCTACACTGAACATGA
This sequence comes from Lateolabrax maculatus, assembly GCA_031216445.1. NCBI lineage: Eukaryota > Metazoa > Chordata > Actinopteri > Acropomatiformes > Lateolabracidae > Lateolabrax > Lateolabrax maculatus. The sequence continues at coordinate 1,244,227 of CM062207.1, read as the reverse complement.
TATTTCAGTGGAGTTTTTAATCTAATTGTAACAACAATTATTATTTTATTTATTTAACTTATTTAACATTTATAAAATTCTATTGAAAAGGAGATAATTGAATGCTTGTTTTGTTGTGCATTATGCTTTCATGTATGGGGTTGAAATTTCAGTTCAGTGACTTTAAACTAAAGTCATCTCTGAGTTTCCATACTATATCCTCTGTGTAGTCTTAATGATCGTTCCCACTTATCTCACAGTCTCTTTATGGCAAAGACGACTCTAAAAACTGACGGTGAAACGTCCCCAAAGCACGTGTTCAGGGCTTTTAGCTCAAACTAAACATCCTCAATGGAATATATGCGTGAGTGAATAACAATATTAGATCCCCCGTCTCCTACATATACTGTATAAAGTGTGGGATTTATTTTGGTATAAATGTCCTGTGCTGCACAGTGAGGCACGCTAATTGTGACCGAGCATCCGTCACCTCTGATGAGGAAAAACACAATGTGGATATTTCTGCTGAACTGCATCACACCTGGAGCTGCCAGATGGGACCAGTGCCATCATTTTGTGTTGAATATTTAGATACATGTCAGTTGCTTCAGTGAAATTGTGAATGTAACGGTTATCCAGTAAATCCAGAGGTGGTGACCCTCTGTGACTCTCCTGAGATAAACGAGAGCTTTATTGTTCAACTGTTACAGGAAGTGGATGCAATTTGAAGAATTTGGTGTCAAGATTATTTTAAAATGATGTATTCTTTGACAAAATTATTGCAAAAAACATATGGAAAAGTTAAACTTTTAAATGATCTTTAGGCAAATTAAGTCTCTGTAATGCATGATTATTCACCCGCCCACCTGGTGCTGAACCAAACTGTATAATCCACCGATCAATTAGAAACAGGGCTCACAGTTAATTATTAAACAGAACAAAATGTTTAGAAAGTCTGGTTCCTTGTTGTTTTATATGTGAACCGGCTGAATCTGTATTCACGTTGTGCTGCAGTTGGAAAACAAGCTGAACTCGAGCTCTCGGTCTGTTTGCACGATGCATACCAAGACAGAAAGTTCTCCAAACTCGGGTCGCCGTGGAGACCGCCGTACTCCCACATACAGTTAATTAGGATCTGTTGAGAATAAACTAATTAAGATTCGAAATGGAGCAGCTACAATGCAAATTAACCCTGAAACCATCTCTCACACACACACACACACACACACACACACACGGGAAGAAAAAGTCCGGAGGCGTGTTTGTGCTTGAGAATAGTACATCTGTTGTTGGACACAGGTCAAAGGCCAACAGTTTGTGCTCGGTTACAGTCTTTCACACAATATTTACACAAAATTATACAATATACAACGTTACAGCCATGTTACAAAGCAGTTTACATTCATGTTTGATAAAGGTCGAGCAGCATCTGAGTCCTCCCGTCACAAACCTTGTCAGAAAACATCAGAACATCAGCAACGAGGAACCAAACATCTTTTTAATTCTCTTCTTCAAATGACAGAAAAACAAGCTGAAAGAAACACACGAGGAGCAGTTCGTAAAGACAGTTTGACCGTTTGCTTCCCGTCCTCCAAGCTTCTCCCGCAGCGATAGCGTAAATACATATAATATGGTCGGTGCCCTCAAAAGTACCGAGTTCAGTACCCGACCCTACAAAGAACCAGATATTTTCTACCACTTTCACACTGATGATTGTGTCTTTCCGAGCCTTGAAGTGCTCTATTGACGAATGGACGATGAGGTGTCCGTGCACTGAATTGTGGGATAGCTTTGGGGGCTCACGGCAAACTGGATGACGTCAAACTGTCATCTTGAACTTCCATTTGACCTGCTTCCCCTTAAAAAATAAAATGCTGCTCAAAAGTCGACTGTAAAAACATCCAACTTAAATCCAGAGGTTTTAACTCAGGAGGCTGTTATCAAACTAAAGCACATTACGGTTTACGATTAAACTTATTCTTAAAAGTTTGAGTCATTTGCCCAGAAAACGTTGATGTTTGAGGTGGATATAGTCGGTGTGTGTGGAAAATATCGACTGATCAGTTGAAATGAAATCCCTCATTGGAAGCTGCAGTTTGACTGCAGTTTAACGTTTGAAACTCTGCACTTAGTCATACCAAAATATAATAGACATTTCTTATAATTATCCTCTGTTTTCGTCCTCAGAGGAAGACGACCACTTGTAGTTTTTTGAGGCATGCATTCGCAGAGACAGAGCGGAGAGGAGACGGACGAGGAGCTGAAACGAGGACGGAGATAAACAGCTGGCGAGGTCCAGCGGGGGGGGAACAGATTGCGGGTCGGGCGAGGCGGCAACACAGCTCAGAGAGAAAGGATCGGAGGATTTAAAGAGGAAAAGACAAGTGAGGGATGCAGAGGCTAAAGCCCAAAAAAACAAAGAAGGATTTGATGCGTTTGATCCCCTCTAACAACACATTTTTGAAGCTTTGGTTTATTTCTGATCAGTTTGAACTAATAGCTGCTGTAATGTTTTCATTCACGTTATGCAAAGTGTTTGCAGGTCATTATTCAGCCTGCTGTGTTTACACTAAATTAAGATGTTGACACAGGACCTGCCAGAGGGAAACTGAGGGCTGTAATTAAAGTTTAAACACATAATGAAACGACCTTTGGTAATAACATTTTGAACAATGAATTCCATTTGGAGTGTGGAAATTAAGACCCAACCGCCCGATTCCTTTTGTGCGTGTGTTTGAAAACACAATGATCAGATAGCGTTCAACGCATTCTCAGCCCAGCTCGGCAAGTGCGGCAGCTTGGTTGGGTCCACTTTCAATGGTCATGTTAGCAAAAATAAGTCTGTGTAAGTCCGGTTAGACTTTCAAAATAAAGCTTGTTCAGAAGTTTTGACTTGCAGGAAAGAACGTTGACAAACAGTCGCAGTTTGGTTAGGTTTAGGAAAGGGTCATTGTTTGGGTTAAAATAAGTTTGTAATGAATTTAAGTTACGCACTTAAGTTCAAAACAAGTCAATGTTGACTATTGGTTTCACACAGGTAACAAACAGCGGACTCGTGGGTGAAAGTCCCGTCTTTGAACCATCCAACAACCCCGACCTGCTCCCTACGCAGACTGTTGTAGACGTCATCGGACTAACCTGCCGGTCCTGACCAAGCTGCCGTATTTGACGCGCTGGGAGCGAGAACGGGTCGCATCATCTCAGACCAGACAGTTAATGAGATCAGCCCGTCAGGCAGCACCTGCACTGGAGCATGATGGGAATATGACTCTGAAGAGGTGGAAATCGTGGCCCCTGACATACAGCATGTAACTGTAAATTAATGTTATTTGGGTACCGATGTCTATTATTAAATTAACAGAACAACCCACAACCTGAAGTTTTAGGAACCTGTAAGTTAAGTCTTTGTATTTGTTAAGTTTAGTTGACTAATATTGATATTTTAGACTGTGGGATGCAGACAATCATTTCTGGATGGTTTTTCCTTCCTGCAGCATTTGGTTGTGCTGACCTGCTACTTACACGTCACTACTGGAAATGTTCCTAGATTTTTTTTAATCCACCAACTGCACAATCTACAGTTTACACGGACAAATAAATAACAAGGCAGCAAAACACATGTTCCCCTCTCTGATCCAAACACATCAGTGGAAATAAAGCGGATCCTGTGATGACGGATAAACACATCTTGACCGGTGGTTATGTTCCTGTAGTGGAAAAGGCCTATAAGGCACCGTTTATAAAAGGGTCTAAAAGTCAGAATTAAGTGCTTCATTAGTAATGTGTTACACATCACTTATAAGCCATTAATAAGAACAACTTTTGGGTTGCCAGGTTGTAAAGATTCAGATACACTTACCCTTTAATTTATTCCTGGTTCTCTCATTTTGATTTCATCCCTTTCCATCGCTCTGATTGGCCGCTGGTTTGTCTCTCTATCCGAGCCTCCACTGATTTTACACATCAAAGTGTTTCTAGGTGCTGGAGAGTTTTACTGCATATGTGGGGAAAAATGTATGAAGCCTTTAGAGTCTCAGAGGGAGCTGTGTGTGTTTGAAAATGAAAAAGACTCTGGGGGTGTGGAGTTAGAAAGAAGTTAGTTTGCTCATCTCTGCACATTAGCTGCTATGAGCATAACACGCCCCACTCTCTGAGAGAACTGTTGGTGGTCAAGTTGCATCGTGGGTAATCTAGGAGAAAGCTTTTGACAGCGAAAAAGAAGACGATTCCTCTGGTTGTGCTGCATCGATTTTCATACTTTTTTACAGGAGTGCAATGCTAAATCAGTGGACTACTCTTTGAAGTCTTTATTATTTATTACATGAATTATAAATTATGCTCCTCGATCAATATACTGATCATTTTTTGTATCTGTGGGACCTTTTTTTTTCTATATGATGAGAAAGTAAAGTCTGCCTGAGAGGCTTAGTTCAGGGCCAAACAAGCCCTTTGATCACCAGGTGTGAATGTGAAACTAAAGAAAATGAATCTCTCAGTACCAAATGCCATTAAAAATGTATGGAAAATGTATGCAGAGCCCCTGGAATGAGCTTCATTTCAGTGGGAACAATCATATTTCATATCTTATCTGGTGCTGATTAACGTCTGTAATGAAGCTTACATAGAAGCGTAACTCAAAGCGTGTTCATAGTAAGCCGACCGTGCAGGCGCTCACATTTAACAAATCTCCCCTCGACTGATTCACATTAATATCACAAGTCGAGAGAGACGTTTTTAAAACACCAAAATTAACAAAAAAGTAAATCCTTTTTTTTTTTTTTTTTTGTTCAAACATTCATCTGTCCGCTCTTCAGAAAGGATCTTTTCTCTGCAGTGTCACATTGAATTGCAGCCTGTTTGTTTGAAATCTCTGTTGCTGCTTTTATTAATTTACTTAGCCTCATTATCCCACATTTCACCGTTTCCACCTCCCACTGATCCTGTCATCGCCTTTTCCCTTCTGCCCCGTCTCTGTCCTTCATCTACTGAAAAAAGAAAAGAAAAAACAAAGCATCGCCCCTTTAATCCAAATCATTTGGTTTTTTTACCGCTTTCTTCCTCTTTTCATCTTTAATTTGCCCCCTCCGTCTTTCCTGTTTTACATCCGACCGTTTTTTTTCTCTTTTTTTGTAAGATAATCTACAATTAAACACACATTTTCATTACGTAACAACGTTTTGAGATTTCACAAAGCTTGCATCATGCATCCTCGTCCTCCTCGGCTTCGTCTGAACGAAGATTTCTTTTTTTGGCTTTTTCTTCCACCTGACTGAATCGGTCTGCGCGGCTCCCAGCGGCCTGTTTATATTTCGTACACTTCTGGAAGAAGGCGTGGACGACTGGCTCGTATCCTTCACATCCTTCGAAATTTTGCAGGGTTCAAACCCCGTCACCTTCTTAAACCCCCCTCCCCCCCACACACCCTTGTAAGCCACTCTGGGTTAAATGTATGAGCTAAATGCTTCACATGTGGAATGAAGATGGAGTAAAGCCCTATTTTGACAAGACTTGCGTTTAAGTCCAAGGTTATTGTAGAATCAGTTTATTTTTCGTCAGCGTCGAGGAAACAAATCTTTTCGAAAGATTCCTATTCCTCAGAAATCTTGTGAACTGAAAATCAAAGCCACTTCTCTTTCTTCAGTCTCTTGGTCTCTTTTCGGAATAAACCTTATTTCACTTGAACAAATCGCCCCATAAAAAGCTCCTCGAAGTTTTCGGATCCTCCGTCCACGATGAGGTCACGTCCCCAAAATGTCGGCGCCTCGACTGGTCGAGGAGACCTTGAGTCATTCGGCAGCTCTTCGTCTCCTCTGCTGTCATTCTTCTTCTTCTTCTAATCCCCGCTCGTCTTCGCCTCCTCCTCTATTTTGGGCTTCCGAAAACTCTTTAATCCGCCCGTTTCCTTCCTCTCACTCTGTCGTTTCTATTTTCTCTCACACTCTTATCTCCCCCTCCGTTTCTGTCTCCATGTGGAATCTCGTTTTCTTCTCACGTCTATTGTCTTCTGGGGAACAAAAGATTTCCTGACAATGATTTTCTTTTCCTCCCTGCCTCTTCACCCGTCATCTCTTTATCAGTTTCTTATCTCCCCCCCTTCTAATCCAGCACCCTCTTCATTTCAACTTCCCTCAGGCCATCACACGTCAGTGGCATTCAGGTGGGTGGACACCACATCCTGGGTTTCAAGCACTATCTTCTTCGCCCTCCCTCCTCCTCCTCCTCCAACGGGGTGGATGCTGTCCAGCCGGCCGCTCCTCCCCCTCTCCCCTCCTCTGCGGCACTTGAAGACGGCGAGGAAAGCGGCGCGGTAGTTGCGGTTCATCCATCCATACAGGAGCGGGTTGGCGAAGGTGGAGCACATGGCGACCACGTGGAAGACGGTGTAGAGCAGGCGGAAGTCGCGCATGTCCAGCACCGTGCTGTCGATGTCCGTGGCCAGCTGGAAGGCGTGGAAGGGCAGCCAGCTGACGGCAAACACCACCACCATGGTCACCAGCATCTTGGTGGTCTTGCGGCGCCGGCGGTGGCGCTCGGAGCCGGCGCTGCTGTTGCCGACGTTCTCCGCCGGGCTTACGTGGCCGCGCAGTTTGGACCAGATGCGGGCGTAGGCGAAGGAGATGATGGACAGCGGCAGGAAGTACTGCAGGATCAACATGGAGATGCTGTAGATGGTGCCGTCGGTGTTTTTACCGGGCCACTTCTCCGTGCACACCTGGGAGACGGGACGGGACGAGAGACACATTCAGTTTAATATACTTTAGTTTAAATTAGATCAGTTTGGGAAAAGTTTTTATTGGATTCAATTAAACGGCTTTAGGTTAGAGCTCTTTAAAGCTCTATGAAGCTTTTTGGCATCTTCCAGCTCATTGTTTTGGTTTAGTTAAAATATTATTCATTGTGATTGGATTTAATTAGTTTATCTTCGCTCATCTTATCTTAAATTTAGTGCAGTTTCTTTGTTGTGATTAGATGTTAGATGATATTTGTTTGAATTACATTGGACTCACCCTCCTGTCAGTTTTTGTTGCACCTTTTTGTTTCAATAAACCACCTGAACCCTACCTGCCAGCCTCCTCTCCTCCTGTGTTTGGGTCCTACCCGTTTTCCTGCCTAATTCACCGTGACAAGTTTGGTCTTATCTAACATTAGTTTTGGTTTGTTTAGGTTTGATATGATTACTTAAATTGGATTATTTTAGATTTGATTCATTTGGATTAGATGAAGTAGTTTAGATTAGAATAGTTTACATTACATTAGATTCAGTTTAAGATTGAAATAATTTCTGTGCACAATTGGGTCATCGAAGCAGCAGAGCAAAGAATAGGATTTGAAAAATGCAAAGGCAAATAGCTGTAACTAAATATGATAAAACCAGTAATTCCAAGACGAGGGCGTCAGATTATAAAAAGAAGAACAATGAAGATGCATTTAGACGGAGAAAAGCGGTAAAGAGCGGAGGGGAGAATATGATCTGCGAGGTGGAGTGAGCGATGAAAGGAGTGAAGGGGGGAGGACAGGACAGAAGCAGGGAGAGATGAAAGAGATGAAGAGGGGGAGAGAGAGGAGGGATGTGAGAGGCAGCGAGGCAGCAGGGAACGAGCCGGGAGATCAAAGAGGCGGACGAGGTGGGAAGGGAAGCCACTGATCTGCACAAGTGTTACAGGTGTGTGTGTGTGTGTGTTACAGGTGTGTGTGTGTGTGTGTGTGTGTGTGTGTGTGTTACAGGTGTGTGTGTGTGCGTACCTGTATGGTCTGTCCAGGCCCCAGAGTGAAGGAGCCGTACTCTCTGAAGATGGCCAGAGGGCTGGCGAGCACGGCGCTCAGCACCCAGGTCAACGCTATCACCCCAAAACACACGTCCTTACGCATCCTGGTCTCCAGGTGGTACACGATACACCTGAAACACACAACAACATGTGACACAGTTACACAACCCAGCAGAGCAGGTCCACCTTTTTACTTTTAACAAGGCAGGGGATGTCTGATGTAGATTAATAATGAATGATGGAACACAGTTTTTTACATTCAAATACAACAACAGAAAAAGTACAGGTTAAACTCCTGCATTCAGCATTTTTATAAATGTTTGATGTGCAACCTACTCAAGGCTGCCATTTTGGTCACATCTCTTGTAAAGGAAATAATGGATCACAAGAGACTTCCTGGTTAAATCAAGGTTAAACAAGATAAGTTTTATCTTATTCAGTTAAATATGCTTACATCCATAAACACAAAAGGAAAGAAAATACATCTTATTTTTGGTGTCAAGGGACAAAAGAGATTGTAAGAAAGTAATGGATAAGTAAGTAGGCAGGAAAACAGGAAATAACAGGGAAACAGGAAAGGAAGGAAAGAATAAGGAAAGAAAGAAGGAAACAGAACTATGTGATAAGATGGTAGATGACTATGTTTATTTATACATTTGCAAATTAACAATCAACACAAAGTACCGATGAGGCCGATGGGAATATTTGTTTTTCAGGTGTTTTGTTATAAACTAAACTAGAGAAGAAGGCGCTACATGAAAAGTCTGAGGATCGCCAAAGTCTGTAAAAATGTATATTCTCTGGGGACCATAAATGTGCGTACATGATTTCGTGCCAATCTTTCCAATACTTGTTGAGATGTTTCAGTCCGACCGACTGACAAATAAACCAACATATCAGCCCTCTACAGCCGTGGTGCTAACAGGGTTGCTGATAAAAACTAAACAAGAAACAAATCTACTCTCAAGTTTTCTAACTTTTTTCATTACACAGAGAACCAAACTCCAATAATCACCTCTTCTGTCCCTCAAAACTAAAAGGTCTTGGCTGCAGCTCATTCAGCACAACAACAGTGTCGGCAAGCAGAAGACGAACTCAGTCATTACACTCATTATCAGGTTTCTTGCTCAGTCTCCTGTTACATTAAAGTTGCTTTTAAGATTCAGCTCCGGTGCTGTAAATGGCCCGGAAGCACAATCTGCTTTGTTTTTGCAAAACTAGATGTGAGCCAAGTGGGTCTCTGTGGTCTTCTGGCAGCCGTCTGTTCGTTGTTGTGCAGAGTGGATCAAAAGCAAGCGAAGCTGCTTTTAGCTTTTACAGTCCTGGCTGATGCAAAATGTGGTCAAAATGTAACCTCTGTAACAGTGAGATTCCCTGACAAAGTTTGTGTGTCTCGATTTATGGTTTGAATGCATTTATACATGTTCTGAGGCAGATTTCTGTTTGTATGTTACTACACTGACATATACGGCGAGTGTTTGATCTAAACGAGGACACCAGACTCATTTACACTTTCAGCCAATTTACTTCTATGTTTACATGTTCTGTGGTGGTTGTTTTTTTTATATGGTGGGTAATTATGCCAACTGTGGTAGAAGCAAAGGCAGAGAACATGTCAGTGGAGCTCGTTGTGTTGAATATCAGATGATGATGATTATATAACAGCATTTTGTGTGTACCAACCACCAGAACATTGATGACGACAACAATGGATCAAAGACTTATGAAAGGGAATCTCTTGTAGGGATGAAGCCACAGAGAAATGACACCAACCAGCAGTTTCCCCACAGCTCTACGGACCGTTTTAGCATCTTTTGGCTCATTGTTTTTATCAGTGTCTTACTTCCAGTCACATCTGGCAGCTGTTTTCATCACCCAACCCTAACCCCACTGTACACTATCTCCCCAGCGCCAATCAGCAGGCAGACAAAGAAACGTAGTGGAGAAATTAGCAGCTAAAGAGTCAGATATTTCCCTCAGGAGTCGGTGGAGACCAAAAACAGAGCTAGAAGAGAGAGAATACTGAACGTATATCTGTTGGGTGGCAAGACTCCAAATGAATGTCATTCATTGTCTGTTGGATGTGTAATTAGGTAACTATTTGCTAACATGTTCAGCATATTGACTTTTTTATACAGTGCTAATATGTCAATGTTAAGCTTTCGGTTTGTTCTGCTGCCCCAAAGTAGCCAAGAGTCATATTCTAGGTTAATTTACACATTTATCGTGGAGATGAATCTGTTGACATACAAACTCTGTAGCGTTTGTGATTTCATGCACAGCACTTTAAGGACCTTGATTGGTAAGTAAACCTTGACTTGATGTAGTTTTGTTTACCTAAGAATAAACTTTATACATCAAAATCACTTGGTTATGGTTGGGAAGGGTATTTAATTATAGTTTTCAACAGCCTCCAGGACCAAAGCTTGACGTGCTACACACACATCCACCACCCCGACACCCACACCTTTACTTTCAGTCTTGTTTATTCCGCCCTGGGTCTTATTTTCCCAATTTTGTCCATCAGTAATAATAACATTGCAGTTGTCCACATGTACCGTACAGACATGAGAGTGGTATCGATCTGCTCATCTAATGCTGATAAGCAAATAAGCAAAATTCTCAATGTTGAATTATTTAAATAGAACCAAAATTTTGCCCATTTTTGAGCCCATTAAAAACATACTAATGCAAATGTTTAACATGTTTTTAAGCTGTATTGTGTTTGCTCAAAGATATCAGTATTTGGACTAAATTGGCTTGATTAATGCAACACAGAACAGAAACAGAACTCAAATTCAAAAACAAAAAAACGTATTTGAGCATCTATTTGTCAGGAACCATCTGCCAGACACACCAGTTTCATGCACTGAGCGGAGATGCTTTGTAGCACAAACAATGACAACAGATTGTGGAATCTGGTGAGAGCTTCAGGAACATCTCAACGGACCGACTATGTTTACAAAAGAAGTGTTTAAAGTTTGGTGCTTTTTAAGAACTTTATTGAAATTGTGGCTAATTAATCTTGGAAGCAAACTGCATGAGCACAGCTCCCAGTGTAGTTCCTTAATGTTCTCTGTTGGAAAGTTATCTGAACTCCACGCAAACTCTGGTCCAGCAGCTTTACAATCAGGTCTGCAGGATCACACCAAACCTCACCACAATAATACTACACTCAAACTGCCAAAAGCAGCAGCCAACCAATGCCGATTTGTGCAGCAAGGCCATCAGAGTGGGCTCCATTTGCATGTGAATCATCATCGTAATCCTCTTTTCCTGAAAGCAGCGGTATTAAAGTGAGAATTACATTATATTTTACATTTTTGTCATTTAGAAGATGCCAGCACTGGGAGCAGGAAGAGGTTCAGAGTCTTGTTGGTGGAAAGAAACTGAAACTTTCATTATGCACTGCATGCATTGCCAAACTAGATGCCCTAAAGAAGGCAGACTAAATAATCATAACTTCACATTTTAGCCAAGAAAGCTTGCGCTGATTCACTTCTTTTATACAATCTGTGCTAAAAAAATGGAAATCAATCTAAAAATGTGTACTGTTCCCTGGAAAATGGTTGATTGTAACGTTTAACCAAAACCAATTGTATGGCCTGTTACTTCATGACTTACGACAACCTGTGATGATGTATGAGTCCTATTTCCCAGTATTGGTGCTCCAACATTTTATTTACTTATTTATCTATTTATTCACGGTCACTTTCCCCCACTCGAAGCCCCACCCACCTGTGGCGGTCCAGGGCGATGACGTTGAGCGTCACCGTGGAGACGTGCACAGCGAGCCCCTGGGCGTAGGGCAGCAGGAAGCAGAGGGTGCTGCCGAACTTCCACTCTCCCTGCAGCGTGTAGACGAGGGTGAAGGGGAGGCACAGCGTGTTCACCAGCAGGTCGGCTGGAGACAAAGAAGACGGGAAGTTCACTCACGACACATGGTTGAAAACATAATGCGGATATATTTAAATAAATCTGTGATTTAGCATGTCATGTATTTTGGTGTTCATTGCTGTTGAACTGCCGTTGACGTCTTCCTTGGACCTTCTGTTTGTATTCTGACGTTCCCACCAAAAGTAACAGTTATGATCCTTCTATGCATCGGCTCGTCTGAAGGGACTTTCTGCAACAGTGTGGGATGGTATCATAATGCTGATGCTGCTTCTACTGTAAAGTGAGGAAGCTTTTAGTCACAACTTCTCTTTATATCGACTTTTCCATCTTAGCTGAAAAAAGAGTCTCTAAACTGTGTTTTCATCAGTCACACCTGCTGACCAACTGCTTCACTCATCACTTTATATTTCTGGTGAAACAGCTTATGACTGTTAAATTCCTCCACAGGGAAGTTTTGTGCCGGATCAGAGCGGCTTGAAGCTGCAGTTCAGTCAGTATTCTTTGATGAAAAGTTTTCATTTTATTTTATTATCATTAATATTTCCACCGTTTTCTTTCTCCCTTAAAAAGAAAAGAAAGAAAAAGACTTTAGAGAGCCAAAAACTGGACAGCTTTTCTGAAATATCCCAAAATCCTCCATCTGTCCTTGGATCTTTAGTGTCTTCCCTCGATCACAGATAATTGAACAGGCATCAGGCCGTGTACGTCTCAGCTGTTTATGTGATGTTCAGGGAAGTCACTTTCACGCTGCTTCTCCCCTGCTAACAAACAGGAAGTGACAAACCGAAGGAGGAGGTGAAGCAAAGTCAGACAACACAGAGTCAGAGCACATCTCTGGTTCACTCATCTGCAGTGGTGGAATTTAAGTACATATAATACATGTTTCAGTTGCTGAGACCTTTCGCCTCTAAACCTCTCACATAGCTTCATTTAAACATCTCCTTTGAGGCCTAAAGAGGTAAAACTCTCCAATATATCACAAAAAAAGGCAAAGATTAGAAAAGTTAATCAGAACTGTGTTTTTTCTTCTTTCCTCTCCTATTAATCATCTCACCACCCCTCAGATTATGTTTTGACCCTTTGGAAGGGCCCGACCCCTAGGTTGGGAACCCCTGGACTAAACCAGCTGACTGTATATAAAGTAGTATATACCTCCACCTGGAGCAGCTCTACTTAAGTAAAGGATGTGAATACTGAAAATCTGCATCAGAGCATGCAAGAGGCTTCTGACATGACTGTGCCTTATGAACAGGAATGAACTCTGTACTTATAGAACCAGTTTGTATTGTAATCACCAGCTCTTTCTGTCTCTGTATCCACTTCAACCGCTGCTCCTTTGTGCTGCGACAGAATGAAACGTTTTCATCATCAGTGACGGCAGATGAAGCAGCTGTAACACTGAGCTGTCGAGGATTGGCTGAGTCATCAAAGGACACACAGAGTCAAAGCAACTGGTGAGCCTCAGATCCAATCCACAATCAGAGAGAGACGCCATCTGCGCCGAGAGCCGCCGACAGACAGCAGGTCACATGATCGGTACATCACCAGATCCACCGCTGCATGTGTGAGCGTCAACATCTGCCGCTGCGTCAGTCCACATCTGCAGCTAAACGTCTGTCACATTCTTATAATCTACATAAATCTCTGGGAATATAGAGACCTGCACGCAAAGTCAAAAGATTCCTGCACATTTGATTACCAACAGTTTTCTTGCCAAAAATCGCCAAACTGAAAGAATGCTGATTCATTTCATCTACATTTTCTGTAAAATAATCCTATGTAGAGCCACTTTCATCACTTTGAAGCTTTAATCCTAAAGAAATGTTACAATTAGCTGACAAAGGAAAGAGTTACAGAAGTGCATTCAGTTTAGCAATATTAACAAATTAACTCGATGCAAATTATACCACAGGTTTTAAGAAAAGCTGCTGCAAATTTGGGCTGCACTTATCAAAAGCAAACACGACTAACTTTTACATTTGAAATAGAGAGTCAAAATAACTTGTGGCCTTTTAGGTCAAGTCATGGTAAGCAGTTAGCAGACGTCCTTTCTTTTTTTTTAAGTGGTTCAGTTTTGGTGTTATACATGTGAGGAACAAGAAAACGGTAGAAAACAGCCATGGATTTATTAAGAGAGCTTAATCATGCATGGGAAGCCATCTTTACTGCCATTTTGTCCCAGCGGTCTGTAAAACTGTTGACAGAACACATCTAACAGCAAACAGGCTCAATTATTAATCTGTTTTATGAGTTTCATCATTTGTAAAATGTTACCAGAGCCTTAAGAAAGCTATTTTATGTGCACGACATCATCCCAGTGCAAAGCCTCTGGGAAAGTGAGAACCACTATGTTTGCAGTGGAACTCGCACCTGAAGGAAGGACAGATACTCGATCCTGCGCTGATCGGACCGCCTGCTGTTGTGATCGATCAGCTTTTGGTGGTTGTGTTTGAGCAGAGAATGCTGGGCAGCAGGTGCAGCTGTGTTAATCGAATCCTCTGTCGGACGTCCAATGAGACGTGACCGTCTGGTGCAGGAGGGCCCAGCAGGGACTGAACCGGTCTGCCCGGAGGGGGGGCGGGGATCGTCTGCGACCCCCTGAACCACGTCAGTGTGAGATGTTTGAACTGTGATAAGGGCATCGTGCCAAATCATGTTAGACAAAAATAAAAGCTGTGCAGGGTCTCATTGAGCCTCCACCCCCTCTTCTCTGATGGTTTCCCAAAATTTTTCTCTCTGCCCTGAGGCATCACAGGAAGCAGAAGGCCAAAGAAAAAGACTCAAGTAAGAGACAAAAGGAGCAAAGAAATAAAGATAAAGAGGGATGTGAAAGAGGAAGATAAACTGTGAGAATGACAAATTTAAATTGAGAGGAACAGATTAAAAGGAGCTGTGAGATAGAGATAAATATGCTTCATCTAACGCATTTCAGACAATTCCTCTGGTTGTTTAAATTAAATAAGATGATGGTGAGCCAGTTTCAGTACATCACGGCAAACCTGTCTCCTCAAAATTACGTTTATTTTCCACTAAATTCATTTGCCAAGTAAGTTTTTGAGAAAACATAATTGTCAAAGTTCCAGACTTCGACACTGAAAACCAGAAAAAAACAGGGTTTACGTTCAACATCCTTAAAGCTCAGGTCCCGGACAGACTGTGGTTTTGGTTAAATATTGAGTCCGGTCTGCAGTCTCAGTTGACTTTCTGCTATGTTTAACCATGACTACAACCTTTCCCAAACCCAAACCAAGTGTTCTGAGTTTAACAACACTTCGGTTGCTACAAGCAAATATTGTAATAAAACAAATGAAACACTGGTGCTACAACAATCATGCAGCTTTGTCATAATTTATGGCCAAAAGCTGTCATATAGGTGATTTGTTTTTCTTGTGCCAGTATCATCGGGAAGGGAAGGGATTCAGTTTATTTACTTTTATTCGTAGTCACTTTGTAACTTTGTGTTTAAAGGTGCTATATAGATAAAGTTATTATTATTATTATAATCATTATTAAATGTCATGCACATTGATCATCCTAAAAATAACACTTCAACAGTCTATAAACAGCAGAACATCATCTGTGTCGTCTAGTAAAAAGACGACTGCCTTTGTTCCCATTAAGACAAACAGACCAAAACCCAAACACAGACTGAAAGAAATAATGAAAGCGAGCGAGCAGACGAGGCTGTGGGCGAGGCGCTGGAGCGTTCACTCCCCCAGTTTTCTGTTTGTTTATCACAAACTGTCTGTTTGCCTGCCCACTCCGGTTTTGTTTCGGGGGAATTGAACCGACAACTTTCTGGCTGCCGTCGTTGTAGCGCTCTGCACATTTCACATCACATAAATCACACTGCTGCTCTCTCTGTTCTCCTGATGTTCCTCTCAGCATCGCTCGGCTGCTCCCCTCCATCTTTTCATTCAAGTAGAGCAGAGCTAGCAGGAGAACTCACATTGAAAAAAACTCAATCTGAAGGAAATCTGCCAATTAAATGTTTTTGAGCACCGAACATTTACATTCAAAAACATTTCTGGTCATTTTTAAGCTACAGTACATGTTCCTAATAAATACCTTTTTTTTTCTTTTTTTTTAAGTAGAAAGGGACATGTAAAAGTGGAATATTTGTTGGATGTCCAGTCTCTGGATAGGTCGGGTCACGTCCCATGAGATTTGTAACCTTCTGAAACAGATAATCTGAATAACACATGCACTTCGTGCAGTGATTGTCCAGTTATGTGGAGGTGTAAGTGAAGGTGGTTTTATCCCTCAAGCTCTCTTTTTCAGTCTTGACATAACTACTTCTGTCATTTTTTGTGTTCAGAAGAGTGTGTCGTTATCCCATTTGTGTTCTTCACCACGCCGAGACTACAGATACAAACAAAAGAGACGAAGAGTCCTTGGAAAGAGATCAAGGAGGCAGTTTCAGAACTTTTTAAACACTTTGTACAAACTAGTTTGTTTCAAGCACACTTCAACCTTAAACAGCAACATAAACGACAACAAATCAAGATGTAAAGTTCTGCAGAATTCAAAAAGGAAACATTTCAAAAGATCTGATTTATTTAACAAAAATGTTCTATGGTAAAGGATAAAGGGTATCCTGCCTTAGCTGCCATGCACTGCCAACTCATCTCATCACCGGCAGACAACCAAATCAAATCATCAGGAGTCTTTAACTCAATTTTCTGAAATATCGGACTCTTTAGGTCACTGTACGCTGGGAAATGAAATGCAAAACACAACATCAATTGCCAGGGGTTTACCAGATTAGACAACTTTATTAAACCCCGGGAGGAAAAGCAGTTTGGTCCTCATGCAGCGACCAATAACTGAACAGTCAGAGGGTCACAGCAGACAACATGTGAGAGGTTAGTGCAGCAACTACTAAACTAAAAAATAGAATAAGTTCAAAAATAACTAGTGTATACTATTATACAACCATGCAAGATTACATTCCTACATTTGCTGTTAGAATTGCCTCCTGCTGTTTTTTTCACTTCCTCTGTCTTAGTGAGTTATTTAAGTCGTACTGTACACGCAAAGAAAAGCAGTGCAAAGGCTTCACAGGAAATTAATTTCCCTATCAGTCACTTTCCTCCGTTGACTTCAGCCTTTTGCTTTCGACTTTTGAGTTCTCTTCCCTTTAAACGTTCTCTCTGTGGCTCTCGTCCTCCGTCAGCACCGTATTTAAGTAAATAATTTGTTTCTCTTTTGTTTTAGTGGAAGATGTGCTCTTTAAGTACAAAATGGACAGCTGCCACTTCCTCTGTTGTTCTGTGTGTTTGCTCAGCTATGAAACATGACCGCTTGGCTCCTTGAGATGGGACCGAAATGGAAATGCAGCCAATCTAAATACAGTGAAGACGATGGGAAGAGAAGTGATGACTGCGGTGCTTGTTTCATGCCAGGCGGGTGGGGGTACTGAGGCGAACTAAACATGACCTTTAATGGAGACAGTAGCATCTGTCCACGCGGTAACATGTCTTTATATGTAATGTCTTTATGTGCTCTTTGTGAAGTGCTATTAACCAACAATGGTGGAATAGTAATATTCAGATGATTCACTTAAAGCTGTACTTATTAATATTTTTATGATGTAACCCTCAGATCAGCCGACTTCACGCTTCCCTTCAGCTCTACTGAGCTTTTTAGCATCCGTCAGCTCGTTGTTATGGTTTTACTGTTTTGGAAGCCTGGTAACCAGACTAGTTTTGTTTCATGTGTTAATTTGATGAAGGTTACAGTCTCATTACTGCTCCACACAGATGAAGATGTGCATAATTATAATGATGGATATTCAGCCTGTGTGTATTTTGAAAAGAGGTCCTAAAAGACCACGTCACTGGTTAGAGACACCTTTGTTTCTGTGTTGGAGGTTAAACCAATGTAACTCACTGTCATATTATTACAGTAATGATTTTCTTATCCAGCCCTAACTGCAGTGTCTCATTTTCTAAAGATGTGTTAAATATGCAAAATAAATATGTAAATCACAAGGTTTTGGAGTTGCTGGAAGCTGTATTTTTTATTTGTTTTTTGAATAATGAAACATTTTGCGCCAGCAGTTTCTCCCTGTTTCCAGTCAAGGCTAAGCAAAGCTTCCTCTGTATGCAGCCCAGTATCCCTAATAATTATAATCATATTGGTCAATTCTGCACCTCAAGCTTTACGTCCATCACCAACGTTTAACGCCAACACAGGAAGTTACAGTGAGGCAGGAAGTGGTAGTGTCTCATCACAGACCGGCTCTTTTTAAATTAACTAACTGTTATCTCTCCTGAACTTTAACTAAACCATAGTTGCAGAAAGCCATACATTTTAGATTTTAGAGTATTCATGTCAGCACTGTGCTATGTTAGTGCTCGTGATTCAGTGGGTGAAACCACCTGGTAGCACAATGACCACACACACATTTTAACGCAGGTGGACCTGAATGAACAGATTCAGTAATTTAACAGGAACTTTAATTGAGCTCTCAGGATTTAATTTCCAAAACTTGTAAAACTCAAAAGGCAAAACGAAGTTAATAATGTATTTCAAGGACACAGGCAATCAGTGTGTGTGTGTGTGTGTGTGTGTGTGTGTGTGTGTGTGTGCGTGCGTGCGTATTTATTAATGATAGCCAGCGGTAAGTTTTACTTTGCATCCAATTTTCTTTACAGTTTTCAGAACAACCGACACCCGAGGCTCTATAATGATGTTAGTGCACACCACACGCTGCTAAACACACACTCATACGCTTAAACACTCACACACAAGCGAGTGCCACTTCCGTCTAATTATTTATGTCTTCCACTTGATTAACTTATTTGTTTATATGTTGGTATTCTGTGACAGCAGGAGACGGGAAGCGAGGGGACGAATAAACCAGGAGAGTGCATTTTGATTTGAATTCCCATTCAAACCCCTCCGCTCAGCTGGAAACTGGGCGCAGGTTAATAAATAACGGTTAAAGAGACTTTCATGCATTCACAGCCTCGTCAATAAAGTTCCAATTCCAAATATTTTCTCCCACAGAAAACTTCCTCTAATGTTTGTTTGAAATACTGGATGGTTTTATCTCTTCAGGCCTCTGTCAATGATATCAATCACTGTTTGACTAGAGCAGTTTCATGTTCGGATCGCTCTTCTCTGTCCCTGTAAGTGTGTGCTTTTAACTGTGATGGGTTTTAATTGTGGAGGCTTAAAAACTAAATAAGAGAACATAAGTGTGGATCTCTGAAGTGAACACATTAATCATCTCACAAATGGAACAGAGTGGGACAGTAGTCAGGGTCAGGACCTCTGGATGATTAACTGGATAGTTAAAAAGGAAAAACTAAACATTGTTCTGCTACACAATTTTGTATTCATCTTTTTCTGACATTTCTCTAACCTTTTTTCGCTACATAATTTATCGTTTCAGGCCTCTAACACTTGTTCATTGTACGGCAGTACAAGTGCAGTTTCATTGGAGGATGTCCCTGTTAGAATGAAGCTTTGAACTCCTACAACCAGTGTTTTTAATTTTGTAATGCCCAAGTTTTTATAGATTTAGTGTAAATGTTGAAATCAGTTGAAACAGACTGCGTTCACAAACATGTGGAAACATGTGCATCAAAAGTTTGATCTTTGCCATCTGATGAAGCAAGGTTGAGTTATTTTATTTTAATCATTCTTTTCATTTTAAATTAACTGTTACACCCCGAAAATAGAAAATACATGTTCTCTTTAAAACAAAACGTTTTACTCATCTGTACTGGTCTGATATGGAGGGATCGAAAAATGAACACTTGGAAAAGAAAACAGTACACATTTATATGGAAAACCGAGCTCAACGAGTTCACCTACCAAATAAATGATTTTGACAATAAGATATGTATCATGTGTATGAATAAAATAGTTAATAAAACGGTCACACCCAATTGTTTGTGTTCTTGAGTGTATCAGATATCAACTTTCACCACCTCTGACGCGAGTTTTCAAGCTCCTTTAGTCCCTTAAAAATGTGATTTAGTTTGGCAAATAATCATAATAATAATAATAATAATCTTTCTATTCTTCTTCTTCTCCGCAGTGGATCATCACCTTCCCTTTCCCTCTTGCTGGTGTCATAAATCAACCCGTCACTCTTCTCCACCCTGCCTGCACTCTTTCCTTCACCATTCCTCGGTCCCTCCATCTCATTCGCGCAAATGTATTGAGTTTTGCTTTAAATTCCTCTTCTGTCCTACCTCCACCTCTCCTGGCCCTCCTCAACCTGCTCCCTGCTCTCACTACAGATCACATTGTCATCCGCGACCATCATAGTCCACGGAGACTCATGTCTGATCTCGTCCGTCGACCTGTCCATCACCACTGCAAACGAGAACGGACTCAAAGCCGATCCTTGATGTAAAGTAACCTCCACCTTGTTACTGCAGGTCTCAATTTGTTCCTGAAAATCAGGAAGTTCACTTCTTCTCATCATAATAAACACGATAATCTTTTGAAATACAGTAAAAAGGCCTGAAACAGTTGCTCTCCATGGTGCTGAAACTCTCTCTCTGCTCCATCTGGAGTCGCAGCTTCTCCACCCATCCACCTGTTTGTTTACTTTGTTTCACTTGTTCACCATTACATCTGCCTCCCCTCAAGTGTGAGTCATGAATAAAATGTATTATTGCTCATCTTCCTTCCCTCCCACACCGCCCTGCACCACTTCTCATTGTTCACAGGTCATAATTATTTGTTTGTTTGCTGATGTGCTTATTAATTCAGATTTTATTTGTTTACTTATTTTCATGTTAATTCATGTATTTATAATAATGTGTTTTCTTGTTTTTTTCCAGTTGTGTTTTTAATGTTTTAATTGATCTTTTTAACTATATACTTATGGTTTTAATTAGAAAGTGGCAGGCATTTTCTTTCAATTCATGATGTTTTGCAAATTAAAACTGACTGGTGGCCTAGGGGGTTTTAATGTAATCACAACGTCCTCCTCAAAATTACATTAAAAAACTGACTTTGAATGGATTTGTCATTTTGAGCACTTATAGTACGTCTAAAACAAAATTGATCCAGACAGTAAAAGTATGCTGAATTATGCGCCAGCGTAAATTTCACAACTGAGCATCGTGTGTCACTTCACAGGCGGGGGAACTTGTGAATCTCGCCTTTTCACACTTGTCTCTTTAGAAATAAATAGAGCGGAGGTGACATCACCCGCTGCGTGTCGAGGCTGTTACTCTGAGAAATTAATTCAGAGACAATTATTTATGTCACAGCACTGAACAGATGATAGGTTAAGTGCTGGTGGTGGCCTCGGATGTTGTTTACTGGGTATTTAAATCCTGATTGATGTCTGGAGTCAAAGTTGAGATATTCTCCAGCTCATTAAAAACATGTGAAGCCCTGCTGGCTGTCATAAATACACAGTTATATCCTTTATACTGAAGGTGCTGAGAAAACAGACTACCAGTCACATGATACTGTTGGTGGTTGGACATCTTTCTTTGTTTCTTTCTGTCTGTCTCTATTTTTGGTAACGACTCGTTGCTCTTCAGTCCTGCTGGCTGTGTGTCGGTTTCCAGTCGGTCTGGCTGCCCAACATACAAATGGTACAAAAAGAAAACATTGGCAAATGAAAGATAATGTTTCCCAAACGTAAAGTTTTCTGTATGAATTAGTGGAGCAAGGAGCGATGAAAATTGCAAAAAATGTAATGACACAGGAAATCTTAAAGAGTAATTTAACACCAGACAGAAAGGTGTTAAGTTACTCTGCACATTAGGTGTCTGATCCTTACTTTGTGGTGTTTTATTCAGCACATTATTAATGATGGGTCCTATTCTGATGCTGTAAATTTAAATCTTTACTGTCTTATCTGTTTTTTCCATCCTTGCACAACTTGACCGCGGGTTACTTGCTGCTCTGTGCTCACATAAAGAGATGCAGTGGTAACAAAATAAACAGATTCCAGGCAGCACACAAACCAGTGTAAATTCTGCATTAATTCCTCGGAGAGTACAGATAACACATTTCAGTCTCGAGGCTCGCTCACAGCAGCATTTAAAGTGGTGAAATATAGCTGCAAAATCAATTCATTCTGAGGGAGAGAACACAATCGGTCGATCTGCTCACGGGAGCAAAATCTTTCACATCGAGTTCAAATTGAACATGGTCACACAAATTGAGTTCTGACCTTATAATGAAATGCAGAGCGAAGGAGGCAGCCATCGCTGCTTGTTAGCTGTGTGTCACCATCCAGTTTTATTCATTCAGTATACACTGCTCCATGCACACGTTCAGCCATCAAATTTACCACCTTTTAAATATTGAACTGAATCAGAATAATAAAATAAATAAATAATAAAGGTAAAATGTTGTTTCACTTGTGCCAGCGGGGGGGGGGGGGGGGCTGCAGGGCCCTCAAACTTCCACTTTAAAATCTGAGCAAAAATGCTTTGCTCGAATGTTTATGTAAATCTTTATATTACGTGATTGTATTTTAAATAAATACAGTACATATCAATAATGCCCTGATGCTAATTCCTCATACTATTCTTATTTCCATTTATTCAAAACAACCCATAAAATATAGATTTCACCGCTTCCAAAGTGGCAGAAATAACTACAATACAAGGCACATACAAATAATACACAAATAACATACTATAAGAGATAAGGAAACGTAAAAGATTGTTAAATAACATCATAACTCAAAGTCTCTTTTTATCTGTGTCCGTCTTTTCGCCAACCCCTCTCTTTCTCAGATTAAAATTGTATTTGGCTCACAAAGAAACAATGTATCATGCTTGTTATCAGATAAAAATGGAAGCAAGGTTAACATGTGCACATCATGTATTCTCTGGGAGTCCTACTAAAAGCATATTTTAAATGCTTCTGGTCTGTCTGTACATACAAAATGTTTTTAAACACCAACACAATCACATTTTATATTTAACATCTTGGTAAGAATAACGGTGGTTTCTCCTTGTTAGACGTGTGAATGTCAAACACAAGAACAATAAATGTTTGATTTCATCTCTGTTTGTCTCTCTCCCACACACAGCAGCAGACAAATCCCAGACATCACAGAGAAATAGCATATAACAGTTGACAGATGTTTGAGTCACCACCATAGACGACCTACAGAGGACACACACACACACACACACACACACGGCAGCTCTGTGTTTCTAATTTGTTGCTGTCAGACTCATCACAGCCAGAAATCCTCTTTGACATCCCAAGATGGTGACTTGTTTGTGTGTGTGTGTGTGTGTGTGTGTGTGTCTATCTGGACATGTATTACTCATGTTATGGGGACATAGATCGGTTTACACTCATTGTGGGGACTCACCTTCCTCTTGGTAAACAAAGCAAGTCCCCAAAACATAAATCATTACATTTTAGGGGGAAGACTCGGTTTAAGGTTTGGTTAAGACGAACTGAATGAATGTATGTAAGTCAATGTAATGTCCCCTGAAGTACTGTAATGTAAACACTACTGTGTTTGTGTGTGTGTGCACTTGTACTTCCTTCATAGTGACGACCAGAACAAATTTTTAACCACAAAAGTGAGAACATTTTTGGGAAGTGTGGACATTTTGGCCGGTCCCTATAACGTCAAAGGGCTGTTTGAGGGTTAAGAATTGGTTTTAAGATTCAGGTTAGAACTGGGTTTAGGTTAAGGAGAAGTACAAGAAGGTGTGTATTTGTGTAAACATACCAACAGCGAGGTTGGCGATGAAGAAGTTGGTGACTGTGCGGAGCGTCTTGAAGCGGTAGATGACATAGATGACCAAAGAATTACCCAGAACCCCCAGCACGATGATGGTGCTGTAGGCCAAGATCAACACCACCTGCAAACAAGAACAACAACAAACGGCTGTCAGCAACCGCTATTTGCAGAGGACTTTACTGAGGTCTTTATTTACCTCAACTGAAGAAAGAACTGGGCTTTTATTTGAGACAAGCTACTATTAGACATTTAATTTTTCATTTCCTGTTTTGAGTCATCTAGAAAAAAGTTCAAACAGGTCTGATGTTGCACATTGACGGCTGTTTCTCACAGTTAGAGACACAAATGAAAATTAAAATAAAAACCAGGACATCATCTTCATAACAACATAACTAGTTAGCTATCCAGCAGCATCCATCTCAAATTAACATATTTGTTCACATAGTTTTGATGGATAAAAAACCGACTCTGAGCAGCAATTTGTGGCTGTGTTAATGGAAATAATGTACATTATGCTCGCCATAGCATATAAACAATTAGACTATGAAACATTAGTGCCCCTAAATTTCTAAGAAAAACACCAAGATCACTCATCATTAATCAGAACTCTGGCTCTGATTGATACGTGCATCACTTTCATAAATATATTCTTTTGGTTTTAAGGAGAATATGAAACCTGTACCTGGACACTCAGCAGTTTAATGGGGTCTTCTGGAAAATTCACTCCCTCAAACAACAATGTGGGCAATGCCGGTGGGTTAGCGCCGGCATTTGGGTCGTAGTCATGGTAACCAAGGTTGCCAGGGTCATCGTCAGGTGGGGGCAGGAGGCGGAGCACGTCCTGTGTGGCGTTGGCTGCGCTGACGGCCTCCATGTCCGATCATATGTGTTTAACCAGCAGCGACATTTTACAGGCACACACTCATGCGCACATAGCCTGCAGGATGACAAAGAAACATGGACGGACGAAGGTAAATAACAGGTCAGAAGTACAGACAGAAGTTCTGTGAAAGCAAATTAAAGACGTGAGTAGGTTGTAGATTTCCTTGATCTAACTGACATCTGCCTTAAAGCTGCATTTACTGTTTTTTCTGGCCACTAGGGGGCAGAATAACCCGACAACAAGCAGACAGAAACAGTTGCACTATTTACACATGAGTGGTGTTTGTTCTCTACTAACTCCTGAGAACAATATCTATTTACTTAATAAATGATCCATTATTGTTCACCAGCTAACTTTGTCTATCAGACAATAATTTGCTATGAAGGACTTAAATCAACTTGTCAACCATGTTCTTCTTTTCAGCATGTTTTACTCTCACTGTCCTAAGGGCTCGGGGTTTTTGGGGCCAAATAATCACTCAATCAGAAATCTACCGTTGTTATTGGGTTGTTCTTAATCTCTTAACCTGGAAAGAAACCTGGATTATGTGTACAAATGAGATCAGATTACTGCCAAAAGTAGATTGTCAGATAATCTCCAGTGCATGCAAACACACCAAATCATTCTGGATGACATTTCATTGGAAAATCAGGGGCTGTTCAGCATTAATCAGCAGACTGTAGATTATTCATTCATATTTCTTCAATGGCCGAGAGAACACAGCCGTTCACAGCTCTGGAGTTTCTGATTAAGAGCTTTTAAGGTTATCAGCTCAGAACGATTATATGTGAGCTAAAAGTTTAATTGGAGATAATTTACTCAACAACTACCAATCGCCCTGCTGGCTTCATGTCTGACACGGATCAGTTATCTACAACAAGACCAACCATCTTTGGCTGAGTGTAGATAATGCAGGCACCAGTATTCAAAGTTGTTATCAACCACGCAACAGCCAAGATTTATTTTTTGTTGCCAACTCACAGAATTAATGTAAATTAGCTACAGCAGGGTTTAAAACTGCCAGCAAGAGATGTCATTAATGTTGGCAAAATCAGCATATCTAAATCCAGTCTCCTGCAGCTTGTTAAAACAGTGTTAAAGCGGGAAATTTTTGTCAAAATTGATATGAAAATCTCACACTTTCACGCAACTTTGATGTTAATTGTTCAGAACTACTTTGTGTTACTTTTCCAACATAGTGTTGCAAATTCATTTCTGCAGTGCATTTAACACAAGAATCTCCAAAAAAAGACAGAATAAATTAAATTGACTACCACAATAGAATAAAAAAAAAAAAAACAAGACAAAAGACAACTCAAAAAAACCTGATTTGTATTGAAAAAAATTGAGCTTCTTCACCCCACTCATACTTCTTTTTAAGAAACTGACAACTTTGTTATAAAACTCTGTTGTCAAGGTGCCCTTGAGCTACACAGTGAAGCCTTTAGCCCGGGTGATGCAGAGCAGCAGATGGTGGTTGTACTGGGCAGCTCCCACTGGCCTCACACCCGCAGGCTGCAAGTATTCTTAAAGACACTAAAAAATAAAAAATAAACTTTTTATAAGCTTGGATTGATTCAGACCATGTGGGTGGGGTGAAAGTCTGAAAGTTCTGGTGTCTCAGCTGCCAAAACCATTACAGTACTTTCTGCCTTTTTAACACATTCAACCATAAAATGCTCTCTTTTAAAATGTTAAGGAAAAATACAACAGAATAACATTTGATGAATCACAAAGCAGAACTCAAATGATATAATACAAACCACTCATTTACCACCGAGGTTAATTTAATAAAAAACGAGGAACACTGAGACCACCCACTTCTATACACACAAACACACATACTTATTTTTGGTCTTGAGGGGACCACCTCTTTTTTTGCTGACTTGTGAGGACAGTCTGAAACAATTCAGACAGATCAAGAGCACTTTTTACAATTGTAACAGGTTTTGCACAAAATTAGTATTTTTACACTTGTGGAGACATTTCCATTTGACAGTACTCGTGGGGTCCACCTTTTATTTCCTAATGGGGACCAACAACAGAAGACGGTGATCACCCAAATGTGATTTAAAGCTATGTTTAGTGCATATGTAGTTAGTCTAACGCTATGGCACCAGCATAATCTCTTGTTAATGCTTTGTTTCTCTACAATTTTGCAGTTGTAGATTTATGCTTATGTTGACTTTTGCACTACTTGTCTGTGTCTACTTGTTAGGCACCAATACACCACTGTAAATTCCTTGTATGTTAAAATCTTCATGGCAATAAACCCGATTCTAATTCTAATCCACAGGCTCTCTCTTGCATAAATGTCCTCTGTGCTTTTTGTAACACCATAAACAGAGCCAATAAATACTTAATGCTAGATAACATGGCTTCAGTCTTTATACATCAAAAGGGTTAGGGTTACACTTTAGCTCCAAAATGTAAACATTTTGCACAAATTCCCATCTAGTGTCAAAGATATAGATAAAATACAGAAAGTAATTTCAACCACACACAACAAGAAGTAAAGTTAGCTTTAGTGCATGCACTGTGTAATTTGAACCCTTCAAAATAAAAGTATCAGCTAAATCCACATAGCATTTCACAGGAATTTATAATTCATAAAAAACATACACACACTTAAACTCTGTAGGTTTACAGGTGGGAAGATGTCACACCAGCTGTGTCATAGCTTGTTCACACACACACACACACACACACAGCTGTGACCTCTCAGTTCACAGCTCTGCGATGTAGGCCAGTCAACCGGCCTCAGGGGGTAACCACACTGCACACACACACACACACACACACACTCCGATATTAGCGCAGACATACTAACATGGAAACACACACACACACACATACACACACCAATAGTGAAAATGAATGCACTCACAAACAATCCAAACACAACTTCAATCTCGAAATCACACAGACTCACGTGGAAATAAACACAGACGTTCACACTCCAGTGAGCTGATTCACTGAGCAAGTTGCCCGAGGGCGTTCAGCTCCCTCCTGCTCTGACAGGATCGGTGACGACGCCAACTCACCCTTGACGACACAGCAAGACAGTGTTTGCAAACTCACCTCGCGAAAGGTCTGAGGTTTTTGTGCCGCACCATCTTATCCCCGTTTACATCTCTATAAAGAGACAAGAGGTGACAGTAATAGGACTGGACAGTGACAGCGTCCCCGGTGACTTCATGTCTTCAGTTCATATTACAAGCAACAACTATTCAAACAGAAACCTCTTGAGCACAACAAGATCAGGCTCCAATGGGACTTTAACATGGAGATGAAGCATTCTGGTGCACTCTGGGATAATAATAGCCGTAAAAACAACAACCCAGTTATTCTGTTTAACTGCATCATGTCATTGTGCATATTTTTTTGTGCTAATAAGATTTGTCTTTTACTCAATTAGCCGACAGACACAAATTAATTGCAGATCATCTCAAATCAAACAAAAATGAAAAACATTTGATCATTTCTGCTTCTTTGTTTGCTGCTTTTCTCTGATTTAAATCATTGTCAATTGGTTATCTCTGAGTCATGGACTGGTGATCAAACAGAACCCAAAGTGACGTTTTCAAATGTCTTGTTTTGTGAATTTGAGGAGGGCGTCGCATCACAAATGCAACAGCAACGAAAAACAAAAAGGGCGTAGTTCAGTTTGCATGTGATCGAGCAGGTACCTTCGACACCCTAAAAAACCCTAAAAACTCAGATCTCCACAAATCATTGGTGCCATATTTATTACTTGGTACTTGAATACTCATCACAAATGTCTCAAAAAGCTAAATTATGCGTAGTAGAGAAATAATCGACACATTTAGGAAGTCATCTGAGGCAGTTGTATGTTCACAGACTGGTGCTGGTGCAAACCACTGGTGTTAGTTTAAAATTACAAAGAGCTGACGCTGGGGGAAAAAAATAGCATCAAAGTATAAACATGGAATAATTACTATGAAAAGTTTAGTTTCAAACTGGCAGCCATCAAACTGCTGCCAGCTTCTCTCGGGAAATGCTTTGATGATGTGATGAGTTTACTTCCAAAATTAGGCAGCATCATTTGTAAAAAGCTGACACCTGCTCCCTGCTCCACATAGTGACTGCTGACCTAAAAATAAACACAAATCGACGGCTTTTTAAAGAAACACAACCCAATTAACGCCTCCTCCCTGCCATATACAGTAGTTCTACAGCATTTCTTGTTTGTGTCAAACACAGAGACGGTGGTGACTAATTAAAGACCATGCATGAGATGACGTGGTTCGACCCGTCAGGTCACCACAGCCATCACACGTCAGCAGCTTCTTCTCCTCCAAACTTTCCTCTGTACTACAGAAGACGAAGCTAATTTGTGGCCGTTTATTGTTGCTGCCCCTGGAGCCAAATGTTAAAGTCGCGGTTCAAAGCATAAAAATACAAGTCTGTGTCTTTATCTTTTCTTTGTGGCTGCAGACATTAATGTTGCATCTGCACCAGGGAATAGTTTAACAAAGGCTGTTTTCATGCTGCAGTTTGAGCTCAGTGTCAACTTTTAACTTCTTCCTTGTTGCGACAAACCCCTCGTGGGCTGCTGTTTTACCAGACCTCAAGCAAATGAAGTTTTGGTTTGATTTAACTTGAACCACATGGGTGCAGTTTACTGCCGTGGCAAGGAGGTTATCATTCCCGACTCCATACAGAGTCCCTGCACATTTTATGATTTTAATAAGCATTTTTAAAGAGCAGAGCTGTACTGGAAGCTGAAGGTTAACTTATCAGAATTTCCACCAATGACTTCCTTTTTATCCTTTCAAGACCATCGCAGAACATCAGGTAATCAGAGTTTAGCTGATTTCTGTTAGGGAGGTGGGGGATTTTGTTTGTCAGTTGACACAGAAGTGTTGATCAAATGTCAATTTAAAAGTCGTTATTTCTGAAAGTTGACCTTCAGCAACCTGTACAGCTGCGTCCATCTCATCTACGCGTGCTGACATTTTCATTTAGAAATGCTAGCAGTGTGGCTGTGTTGACACAATGATGATCTGTCGGTCCACCACTTTGGTCCATATGGAAATATCTCAACTGTTGGATGGATTGCCATGAAATTTGTTTTAGACATTAGTGGTTGGATGAATGTCTTGTTTTTTTCCTCTAGCGCCAACATGAAGTTGACATTTCAGGTTTTGAGTGAAATGTCTCGACATGAAATGTGGTTCAGACTTTGCACCACTATCAGGTGACAAATGTTATTTGTCTAATACTTTGGTTTGCAACCAAAAACCTGCAAAACTAATGACTGTACTTCAAAGCACCACTGTGTGGCTGTAGACACTTGGTCTTGTTTAAGCTTGTAGATCACTATGTAGCAAGTCAATATCCCTGAACTGCATAAACAGCCGTCACAACACACGACACCAAACCAGTGTTTTTGCTGATCAAATCATGAGGTTCTGTGCAGTGAGTCGCTACATTAACAGGCACAGTTGTTTTTTTAATGTTATTGTCATTTGATTATAATCCATGAGCTCCCTACATTGAAAGATACAATCAAATGAGCTTTTAAGGTAAGAAGATAACCAAACCACAGGTTGAAAAAATGTAATCTGTCCAGCACTGAAACGCTGGTGTTTCTGTTTGTGTTTGCTGCTTTAATGTGATGTTATACGCGCTTGGCTTAAAGGCTGCGCATCTGTTAATCATGCTTTCAACCATAAGACCAGCTGCATTTTAAGGCTCCACGTCCTCTCACTTTAATCTTTCCCTTTGTTTTCTTGCCTGTTCTGACTTTCCTGACAGAGAACAAATCCTCTTAATTTGTCTCTCCTCCTAATCCTCTGCTTGCACCTTGTTTACATTGTATGAACATCACATCTGACTAAACTAAACTTTTACTGTCTAAATTTAACAGACACTCTGTTATCTTCTCAAACCCAACCAGGCCTTTAAGGAATTGACTTGAAGCAAACACCAAATCTCTCATCGCAACATTATGTATTTTGGTGGTAGAGCCACACAGAGTCAACAAACACTTTGATTTCCTTTCATTTTTGTCAAGGGGCATTCATTGACATTCAGCAGACGACTGAAATCTGGCTTGGTCCCTCTCCGAGGACTACTGTTCGCTATTTATTTACACAAGCTGGCTGGAGTGATTAGTGGGGTCAAAACGAAGAGACGCAGTTATTAGAAAACATTAAAAGGCTCGACACGGGAAACACACACGGGAGGATGTATCCGCTCCAGAGCAACCCAAGTGTGGTAAACTCTTTAATTTAATCATGCAGTGGTTCTCAGCGGTCTGTGCATACAGCCGAGTGACCCAAACTGAAGCCAAGGTTAATAAAGCTTTCCCTACTCAGCTGCCATTATTCTCAATTCTCAGTGTTTCCATTTGAGGCCGTTCAGACGAGGAAATCTTTTCCCTGGGATCATGCAGCACAGCAGTTTGAATGTTTTTAAAACAAAGCGGCGGTGCAAAGCCAAGCATGAAGGTGATAAGAGCATCCTAGATGAGTCGAGACTGAGCGAGAGTTTGTTTCTGCTCTGGATGATTCCGCAGTTTTAAAGTTAACGTGGGCTGTCCTCACTCGTCCTCTGATGCAGGGATTTGTCAGTCTTAGTCTCAGACTGTGGGTGCAGAATGTGTAATGTTGCCGTGGAGTCAGTTAACTTGAGCCCAGTTGTTTTAGCCTATATTTGTTTGCATCTTGTCAAATTGGCACCATTAAACAATCCTGAATTATGTGTTAGCAGCTCCTGTCTGCAGTGTACCCATGGATGTAATGAAGAAAACTTAACATGATTCTAAGGCAAGTTCTGCAGCTATTAAAGCTTTTTTGTATTATTTCTAAGCAGATTTATTGATATTTATTTGAGAGATAATGATATCCTCGAAAAGTGCATGTCACACCTAATCCAAAAATATGTTTATCATGACTGTTCAGACTTCACTGTGAAAAGCAGTGTGATTTTTGATGCAAACTGCATTTTTACACCACCTGAATTGCCTCTGTGAGGAGTGCGTCACAGCCACTGCTGCTGGAACTGCTGACTGTGTCGACAAGCGGCCAAAACAGAATAAATAACTTCCTGTTGTGTGTAGAATACCAGCATGAAACTGACCCAGCCCCCAGTTGGAAAACCTCTGCTCTGATGTGACTGGAAGGCTGAAATAAACATGACAGCTCCTGGATTCAGTGACTAATTAACTGGCCAACTGACTCAACGACTAATTCGACGGTTAATTGATTGTGTAATAAACTGGCTTATTGATTCAGGCTGTTGCATTTAAAGAGGGAAGTTTGTCCGCACAGGCTGCATATTCTCAGCAGTTTATAATGAACGACTAACCCATCTGACCAAGCTTTAAATCTCACATGCGTCTTCATTAAGTTTATTATACAGCACAAATTATCCTAAGTGGCTTTTAACAGATGGGGGTTCACCAGACGGTTTATTTTAACGGTGCAATAAACAAGAATTTTATTGATGCACATAATTTACTTCATCTACACAGGGTTGTGGATAAGTAATTTAAGCCTTGTTTAACCAGGTAAGTCAATTATGAAGCAATTCATAACAGCAGACAGAAACAGGATAAAGGCCTGGATGATGGATAATAATGACAGAATAACACATAATTATTAAATAATAGATGTGAGTGATGCACGAGTGCATATGAATGACATGGAAGCTGCTGAGATTTCAAACTAATTTCTGATTGTTTTATCAGAGTTACGCTCCAAAGCAGAAATAAAGACTCATTTGGATCCATTCACTACATCTTTTAAAGCATCAGAGTCACGCAGCAGTAAATACAAAGAACAACGGGATGACTCTGCGTTGTTATCTTGGTTTTCTTTAAATCTGTTGTCAGACTCATTTGTCCTGTCTTTAGGTGACCTTTAGTCCGTGAGCTTAGTTCCTGGAACCTTCTGGTCCAAAAGTGGTAGTAGAGTTAAGGAAACTGCTATAACCACTGCTATAGTCTGAAACGTGGTCCAATGCAGAACTCTTCACATGTCCCCTTCGACGTTGACATTTTGTAAGGTGAGGTTTCACCTGACAGCAACAATATAACCTTAATTACTCATTATGTTTGGTCCTTTACATACAATTGCTGCTGTCTGCTGAAATAAGATCTGAACAATTCAAATGATGTAACAGCAGCTTTTTTCAGGATAAGATGAAAAAACATTAAAATATAAAATATCTCATTAAATCGGGAAAGAAGTTACTCCCCAAAATAGCTTGTGTGCAAACATATTTTTTTATATTGAATTTATAGAAAGACATTAAGTTGAAACACATTAAGGTTTTTAGAAGTAGTTTTTCAGTATTTTTGGTCACAAGTTGTTGCTGCTTTCCCCCTTTTATGGGATTTCTTTTAACAGCAACGTAACTGTAGTTTCTCAGACAAAATACAAGTAAAATGATTATATCCTATATATTGTCAAGGATTTTGTCCATATTTTCTAAAATGTAAACAGCACTGTCCGTTATGAGTCACAATGAGCTCTCAGTTCTGGACATCAGCAGGAAGCGTCAGCCTGCAGCGTCACATCAAACGTGCCTGAGTTGTCCGCAGCCTGGTGGAGCAGGAACTGGAGCAAGGAGAAAAGAGTCAGATGGAGGCGACAACAGCTCTGTCACCCTGCGGCCCGCGGCACTTTAACACAGGAAGTCACACCGTGCGGGGGGGGGGAACGGCCTTTTACTTATACCGCCGAGTGGCAAATGAAACAGTCCCGAGTCGAATCGAAAATCCAGGCCAACGTCACATTAAAGGTCAGTTTTTGCTCAATGTCATGTAACCAGGGAACGATGACTAAGTAGCTCTGTTTCAAGTCGATGCCCTCGTGTAGAAAACGACAGCAGGGAACTGGCAAGTAAAACCGCAGACCTCTGCTGTTCAACACCCAGACGCATCGCTGGACCAATCAGGAGCAGAGCAGCTTGTCCAAGGTTGTGCGGGTGAGAGCTGAGGGATCGACCTCTGTCTCTACCTTACTGTTTGTCATCTCAGGTTTTGAGAGAGAATCAATCACTGCAGCAACAGTGAAACAGCACAATTACTTCAGAGATTTAATGAGATCACATCATTGTGGGGTCATTCTCAGGCTGCTAGACCTGGGGCCAGATGTCCGCTTCAGTGCACTTCGGTTCAGTAAAGTGGTTCATAGAATAAAGAGATGAAAGAGATAGAAGAGAAGAAAAAGAGAGATGTAAGCTGTTTCAGTAGTTTTACTATTTAAAATTCCATTTGAGGATATTAGTATGTCATACTGTAACATTTAACATCTGATTTATTTGATGTTGTCTCCTGTCTCTATTGGAAGAAAAAGGTTCTGATCTTAATAAGCATGCATATATAAAAGGATTAACGAATTACTCTGTTATAATAAGTGGATGTTGAATAGTCACTTCACTAAAAGTGAAATACAGGATGAAAAGTTATGTTCCATACTTTCCAAAACACTGATCTGCAGTTGGGGGCAGGGAAGAGGAAGACTGCAAGCAAGTAAACATGGATGTAAATGATTTAAACAATGCAGGTTTTATGGAAAAATCAAGCATGTTAACAGTTGCTTAGTAGCAATAAAGACAAGTACAGCAGAGGCTTATGAACACGAATGTCTTAACAAATTCCTTGTAAAAGCATCCAATAACTGTTGAGGTTTTCCACCAAATAAAACATGTCAACCTCATGGTGGCGCTAAAGGAAAGGTAATGGATCACCAAAGTCAGCAGGATTCACCCTCTGTGGACCATGAATGCCTGCACTAACTTTTGTGCCAATACATCAAAAAAGGTGAGTTAACAGTTATTACAGTTCATCCTCTGGGCCAAATGAATTTCATGACAATCTATCAGTTGTTTTAAGTGGTGGACTGACTGTCAGGCCGACATGCCTATCAACAGATGTGTTTTGAAGCCCATCAACTTGTAAAATCACAATCAAAATGTCAAACCTAGAAGATTTTGTACCCTTTGCCAAGATCTGAGCTTTTGATTGACTTCATTAGTTTGAGAAGTAAGTTGAGATTCGGCACAAAATTAACATTAACATCCTCCTCATGTTCTGCTGTCCTTTAGATAATCAGCAGAAATGTATGCATGTCAATTTCTGATGATTTCTGTTGGTGTAAAAGACCTTCAAAGACTTGGTACATTGTCATTGTCATAGTGATGTCTGTTGAAGGGTAAATCCTGTATAAATCTGCAGTGACCTCTGACATGTATGATAATGTAATCACATCACTCCGTCACCTTGAGGAAGACACTGACCTCTGACCTCTCAGCGCAGTAAATCCATTCCAGAGTGACACGACAGAACACGAAAAATGAAATCTTCCACAGCATCTAATCTGAGTTAAATGTTGGTAAATTGCAGTGTTCGCTGATCTTTCGTGACTTACATGAGAAGAAAAGTGCATCAAGGAGAGAGGTGAGCTGCAGAGAGAGCACGAGGTGCTGTAAATTTAATCAGAGAAGAGAGCAGGGGACCCTGAAGGCAGCACGCCAAGCGTCTCTGAATTACATCTTTACTGGAATGACTAATGGAGACCTCTGCACTGAAGAGCTGACGGTGGGAAAACTGACCTTAAAGCTTGAGGTGTGAGCAACCCTGAGATAATAACCTGACCCTTATTTGAATGATTGATTTAGTGATCAAATCAACAACCAGTATGGGCAAAAAAGAGTAAAAACATTAATTTCAGTTGTTTTCCCTGCTTAACCATATTTTGAACCTTTTCTAAGCAGCTCACTCACCTACAGTATTTTATTTATCAAGAAATAAATCAGAAATTGAGATAAAATAAATCAGAGATAAGAGATAAAATATTTACGACTGTGAGGAGCTCATCCTCTGGGGCTAGCTGAGCCACTGTGAAGTCCTCCCACATGTTGAGGCTGTGACTCCCTTTAATTATCCCTGTCAGTCAAAACGCTGGGCTTTGTGGGTTCACAGAGCATTATAATCCAACTGGTACAGCTCTGCGACCAAGAATATGGTCTGTGGATTGCCAAAACCCTCTGTGACGAGTCAACAAAGTCTTCATTACTTATCAACAATAGATTGGTTGTTAGTGTGAAGAATTCTCTGCAACACTGCAGCTCCACAGAGCTTTTTAGAGAGCCAGATAAGGCATTCAACATGAATGTTAGACTTCAAGGATGCACACAGTGTGTATTCAGTAACACTCAATGTAAACATAACTGCAGTGCACCTTTAACTCCAATTCATGAACTTACAGAGACAAAAAGAAAATATGGATCTATAGGAAAATAAGTCAGTGCTGAACATAGACTGAGTTAACCTGAATGAAAGAGTAACTTTAATATTGTTTAACACAACCTCACAGAAAACCCAATGTTTGTGTGTACAAATAATTTTTTACATGATTTTCTGGACTTCGGGTTGACTACAGAGGGTAAATTTGATTCGCTTTAGGAGGATTCTTTACAACTATTCTACTCCAGTTAAAAACAGACCACAGCAGCAAATAGAAAATACGACAAACAGAGAGGAAATGAACAAGAGCAAAGAATGAAAAGAAGTGGCGAGCGAAGGGGAAATAAAAACAACAAGACAGAGAAATAAGTTCTCAAGCTGGTGAGAAGAGCAGCAGCAGCCATCAGCTTTCCACCAAATCCCAGCAGCTCATTAAACTTTAAAAAGTGACATTGCTCTGCTGATTAAGAATTGATCGCAAATGAGATTTCACATTGTTCATTACTTTATCGGTAGGGATAACGACACCTCACGAAAAACTTTCTGTCTTAACCAAAAGGCTAAATTTGACTGAAAATGCCATGCAGCTGGAAAACTAATTACTGTTTCGACTAATTTCTAAATTAAAATCTTAAAAGGACTCATGGTTAGTAGATTTGAATATTTACAATCATTTTCTCATTATCAGTGATTTAAAATGCCAAAATTGTGTAAATGTCAGAATACAGCTGCAGGGGGGGAGACAATCTTAACAGCTATGGATGAAATTAAAGTAGTTATCTGTTATTTTTGTCCTGTTAATGAATAAACCTTTTTTTCAGCAAGATCTTAAATGTTTTGTGTTTGGTGTTTGAAACAAACTGGCCAATGTTTCCCCAAAAATAGGATGAAAGTGATGCGTTTTACAGGTTTTTGTGTGTATTAAACAGTAAAACAAAAATAACTGAGCTATTATTTATGGATTGTATGGATTTAGAACAAATATATCTTGAGCATTAATAGAACTGAAGAAATCACAGCAGTAAAAGGAAAGAAGAAATACAGTGGGGGTAATTATTCGATTATACCACAGATCAGGACATTTTATTCTCCAAATCATAGACATAAACATTAGTGGGATATTTTTCATCTGGTTGAATAGTTATTTGGATAATAGACCAGATATGTACAGATGGCTGGTAGTAAATCAGAGGGTTACATGTGGAGTCCTATAGGGGTCACTACTGGGCCTTAAACCTTTCGCTAAATGTCAAAAATGTTGGAATTTCTTTTGTTTGCAGATGACTCAATTCTGTTTTTGATATGATTTAAAAATACTTGAAGATGGAAATACAGTGGTTGAACTTGTCACAATCTGTCTCTTTTTGCCTTTCTTTTGTCACATTCTAGCCCCAGCACTCTGTCTCACTGTTTTCCCCTGTCTCCATGTCTGCTCACTGGACTGCTCTTTCTCTGTTCCCCTGACCTGCAATCCCCTGACCTTCCACCAGATGCCCTCGGACTTTCCCTCCTTTCCTCATCACTGAGTGCCCCTCCCATCTACACACCTGTCTCCACTCCTCATCAGTCCAACTCCCTTCACCTGTTCACTCACCTGCCTCTGATCACTAATCAGTCAGTTATATATACCGGTCTAGTTCCTTTGTTTAGTTGTCAGATCCCTGTCTCTGTTGTCTGCGCTGTGTGTGATGTCATGTCAGATATGTACCCTGTGCCATGTGGCTGTTTTTCCCCATGACCTGCTCATTTACCTACCTGCCCTTGACTTTTAATCACTAAAGTTATTAAGATTCATTCTATGGGGACCATGAATATACAAAATGTCACGTAAATTGTGTTGTTGATCTGGAAGGCAGTTACACACAACATATTTTAAAACAAACACAATGCGCGCGCACACACGAGCAATGAGAATTATAAATAAGCTGGATCCAGGAAACAAAGCAATTATCAAATCACTGATAATAAAACTGAAATCAAAAGTTTGTTTACAAAAACAAAGCAGATTGATTGTGAGAAAAAAATTTAAAACTCACATACTACATTAAGGTAGATGCGTATTTCATCCATTGCCATTTGTTATTTATTTTTTGTGAGACGGGGGACAGGAAAGATTTTGCCTGTTCTCCCTCCTTTGTGATCATGTAAGGGGTATTATTTTTGTTACAGATTACAGCTCTTATTTTGACACAACTGATAAATGAATGAATTCAGAAACAGATAATCTCAGGAAAGAACAGATATGTCCCACCCACATTATTTGACAGCTGATCGTTGGGAAACATGATGCCCAAAACATGATGGTAACAAACTCTGAGCTACAAAAATGAAAATTAGAACAAACTGCAACCTCCAAACTGCGGATTTCCACTCAAACACCTTTTTGGGAGAAGCAGCACTTCAACAGACTGAACTGTGTCTGCAGTTCAACAGTGTTCACCTTTTGGACCAGGTGTGAATCACTCCCTGATTAGAGAGAATAAAAGTCAGTTTTGGGACGGAAAATCTCTGCTCGACACTCTGAGCCACACAGTGTGAGGATTAGTGTCAGGCCGATGATTACAGATGGACAGACAAGCTGCTGTCGGGCACAACAGAGCCTCTTTTATCTGTTCTGTCTCACACAAGCACTGAAATTCATTTGAATAAAAATCACCCGTGAAAACTGGTTGAAAGTAAAGAAGACTCTCCCTGCAGGGTGATTCCAGGTGGTAAAACATTCATTCAAACAACTGGTTATCAAACGCATCTTGTCTCCGTTCATCTGTCTGAAGCACAAAAGGGAAATTTTGAGGATTGACAGCTGGGATCTGCAGTCGCAGCCAAAACCTTTTTCAAGCTCAGTCTTCCGGATATTGGTCACAAACATGCACGGAAAGTAAATGCTGGTCCCGATCGATTGATGATGATAAAACCTGACAGGAGCGCAGGGGCCAGACTACATGATATCAGCCCCAGAAATAATCCCATCCAACAGTGACGGTGCATTGGGAACCAATGTGAGCGCCAGGGCCAAACAAACCAATGTTTCATCCCGTCAGACAACCTGGAGTGGACATTAGCACTCCATCGTGAAATGCTTCACATTCATATAAGTCGGTCGTAGTCCATCTTGGTTTCAGTGTCGTCCCTTCTGCAGTCCAGAGGGTGGTGGCAATGTATGTGAAGACGCCAGAGAAGGCCTAGTGAGCACTTTAGGCATTTAGTTACAACAATAGTCTTGTTGGTAACTGCTCTGTCAGCGTGCTGTCTGTGTCCGCTTAGTTCGGCCGCAAAATTAATAAAAAGTTTTAAACTTTTTTCAAGACTGATCAATGCTGCATCTCCTTTGTGAGGCAGTTTAAACTCGAAGCCACAAGGACCAACAATAGGACTTTGATTATCTTGGGTTCTCAGCTTCAAAACGTTAATGGAGAGAGTTTGATAATGTACACCATATTTATTGGGTGCAATCAGCCATACTGTGTAACAACAAGTGTGCAGAGAGTTGTAGAACACAATGTAAAACACCAGTAAATATGTAGGAACATAAATGATGCCTTGGCCTAATGCATGCTGGGAAGTCTTTCCCATACGCCTGCTCCTGAAATGTTACACACTTTCAGGAATTTGATTTATTTTCTGTCCATAGACGGTTCCTACGCATATATTTAGGTCCTGCATGCTTTGATAAGCACGGTGTGATACAGACAATATAATACCATCCTCTGTTTTGGACTCTCCAGCTCTCTGTTCCCCTCAAAGTTCAGGCTTTTTGCTGTTGTTGCTGTTCCAAGGTTTAGCAAAGTTGAACATGTGAAAGCTCAGCATGGATTTACTTTGCCTCTGCAGGCAAATCCACTGGTCGCAGCTATTTTACCGGAATTGAATCTGCCCCCGAAAATTGGCTCTCTCAAACACACATGGAGTGGAGGTTGTGGGTGCCTGCTAGCGAAGACAATTATCAGGATTATTCCCAACGATTTGAGGAGAAAATGACTTTACTTTTAGTTTCTCATTAAGGCCTTTGAGAGTTTCAGTGACAGACGTGATTAAATCTGTTGAAGAGCTGAAGTATGACGCTCGGTGTCTCCAAACACAGAACAATCAACTAAGCATGTTTCAGCTCTGCCTCTTCGTGCTCGCACTCCCTTGGACCAGGACCAAAATAGAGGTTCTGCAAGTGACAGGGAAGTGAGAAAATGGAGTGATGAATAAACCAGCGCAATGGTGATGCGTAGCTAAATGGAGAGAGAGAGAAAATGCATTAGAGAGAAGAGCGAGCTACAGAGAGCGGCTGAGTATCTGTGTTCGGGTGGATGCCAGTTAAATATAAGAGCATGACTAAAAATTGAAGGATTTAGTCGACACGGAGATGAACTGACTGAGGACCATTGGCTTTTCTGCTAAATGTATAAAAAGAGAAAACACAAATATTCAATTTTTTTTTTTTTTTTTTTTTTTTTTTTTGAGCAGTCATCCAGTGTTGTACTACAACTATGACGGCCTCAAATGTTCATGGAACACAAGAAACAGACTTAATAAATAAAATGTTCATGGAATATCAGATTTAAAAAGTCTGTTGTACGTTAGCTGCTACCAGCAGGACCGTCCCCAACCCTGAGCAAACTGTTGGCAGTTAGAGTTGCATTGTGGGTAATGTAGGCACCATATTTTGACAAAGAAAAAGAACTTGTAGAATGCAAAAGATGATATCTCTGGTTTCTGCTGCGCCGGTTTTGACCCAAAACTGTGCATCGTGGGTCTGACAACATGAGCAACAATAGTATAAGGTAATATACGATTACTTCTGTCTACTCCGTTGCTACGTCTGCGGTTTTTTCCGATTATTTGGGTGGAGGTCTCCCCTTATCCAAACCAAGCATCCAAGAATAGAGAGTTGTATGTTGTGCAGCTCAAAGCCTCCTGGGACAAACTTTGGTTTGGTGGTTTTGAGCTTTAGAAATAAACTTGACTCTGCTTGAAGACACTTCCCTCAGTGGCTAATAAGGCCTAACTTTGCTTTACAGTGAGTGAACAGCAACAAGACTTACTGCCTTCCTCAAGGACTCTCTGACACTTTGATGCACAGCAGATGGACTAATTGGAGAGTCAAACTGAAGGTATAAATCGCAGTAAGTTACAGTGAGCGAGCAGGTCGGTACTGGGCGTCTCAAGGACGGCACTTTGTTGATGTTGAGACTGATCGCTCTGGGAGTCAAATCTGTATTTTCTTCTGTTAACTCATGAAATAAACTCACAAACAAACTTCAGATCACTCTCGATTAGGCTTCTGGTGGAGGGTCGACTTCATCATTCAGGTGCAAATCATCACACGTGTCGATCAAAAAGTTTGTAAGCACCTACGCAGTCCTGAGAGGAGCTCGGATCAGGTAAAGTGAAAACTTTGAACAGACTTTGCAGACTTTCATTTGAATACATTTGGGCACAGTATTTCTGCTTTTGTTCAACATTACTTGATGTAATCACACTGTTTCTGCTGCTGGCTGACTTCAAATCATTAAACCTTTTATAAAAGACAGAGATAAACCCCCTGAGGGGAAATATTCAAACTACACATGAAACTAACAGAATTACACAACGACACCTTTCTAAAAATAGGGAGTGAAAAAACAAAGTGACACCAACAAAACACAGATCTCTTGGAGAAAAGGCATAAGATATAAGCAGCAGGAAGAACAGGAGGAGTTTTTACATGTGATTCAAAGAAGAAAAAGACAGGAAGGAAAAGGAGGCTGTAAAAGAGACAAGAGGGAAGACCAAAAAGCTGATACAACTACCGAGAGGAGGGAGTGAAGAATGAGAGGACATACAGTAGGAAGAAAGGAAACAAGGAGGGGAGGAGATAAGAGGAAAAAGTAGGGGAGGAAAAAGGAAAGGAATAAAAAGAAAAGCCTGTAAACAGTCTGTGTGAGTAGATAAACCCTCCAGCGTCTCACCTGTGATTTGTGACTGTCTCACCTCCAGGACACCTGGCTGACACTGTGTGAAACTGGGATTTATCAAGGCAATAAAGCTGCAGAGAATTAAATGAAGGGGGGGGTCCTGGCTGCAGGATGTAAATCAAAGCTACCTGGCCTGGAAAAATCCTTCAGACTCAACTGAGATGGGAGATAAAAGAGGGACGGAAACAAATAAATACACTTGTAAACAAACTTACTGCAGACGACAAAGCTGCAGAGCAACACGACTTCTCAAAGCTTCCCGTCCGGAGAGAGAGTGTGTGTGTGTGTGTGTGTGTGTGTGTGTGTGTGTGTGTGTGTGTGTGTGTAATGTTCACATGGCTAATAGTCTGCTACACTACTGATGCACTGCTGCCTCTTTAGGGCGCATTAAACTGTCGACCGCGTCGCAAGATAAGAGCGTCGATACTGCAGGACTCCGGCACAATCATGCGCTGCCCATGTGCTGGAGGCTGATTTCACACCTTTCCTCTCTGGTTCGCTTAAATCAACTGCTCAGGTGTTGGCTGCAA
This sequence comes from Lateolabrax maculatus, assembly GCA_031216445.1. Lineage (NCBI taxonomy): Eukaryota > Metazoa > Chordata > Actinopteri > Acropomatiformes > Lateolabracidae > Lateolabrax > Lateolabrax maculatus. The sequence continues at coordinate 1,202,305 of CM062207.1, read as the reverse complement.
ACTGGGCTGCTGTTTATGATTGCAAGGAGTATAAAAGATTTTGGTAAAGATTATTTTTTAAACCCCAGTTCAGTCTAGTCTTTGTTCGTCAACGATATCACGTGTTGATATAGCCGCAGTTAGTGTTTAATGACGTCGGGGCCTCGCCATCGTCTCGTCCCAGTCATGGAAGAAAAGGTTGTTGAGCATATTTAGTCTCAGTTTCAGCCTTTTCAGCTCTCTGCAGAAAAGTCTTTTAGCTGTTTGGATTCAGCGTTAGAGAGCGATAGGCTGAAAAGAGGAACAAGGATGTTGTGAATATAAATACCTCCAATCAAAGCTCATCAAGCTTCCACCGAAGACCTCTGCCAGGAAGAGAATATACTGTGTGTGTGTGTGTGTGAGTGTGTGTGTGTGTGTGTGTGTGTGTGTGTTAGAAAAATAATAATGAACGTGTTTGTTCTCTCTCCCAGAAAGCATCGTAATGAGTCAATATTTTTGTCCTATGAGATGCTGTGGCCATATGGCGAATAGAGTGCTAATAGTCAGTGTGTGTGTGTGTGTGTGTGTGTGTGTGTGTAAATAGGTTATTGATAAGGAGATTAACCGGGGACTTTAAGGCTGAATGTTGGCTGTAACCTCAATGATAGTGTCAGCTTTAATTAATTCCCCTGAGAGGGGGAGGGAGGGAGGCAGAGAGAAATCAGGAGCAGGACAAAGGCGTGGGGTGAGAAATATAAGTATAGAGAAACATATTGCACATGGTGAAAAGTATTTGGACACCCTTGTCTACATGCTTAAGGGTATTTTTGCTCTGGTTCTGTGTTTCCTGGTTGAGACCTCTCAGATGTTCTTCCATCTTTGTGTCCATGGCTGAGGCAGGCTGTTTCTTCAGACCCGCAACAAAATTTTATCTCAGCGGGGCGGTCTGGGGCCGTCCTCCCCCACAAAGAATCCATCCATTTGTTTTTTGATGTTTATCTGGGGCTGGGTCACGATGGCAGAGACGTCAAGACTTCCCCCCTCCCGGGTAATGTTATCCAGCCCCACCTGGGGGAATCTGAGACAGTCCCAGGCCAGATGAGATATACAGCCACAACATTAAAACCACTGATAGGTGAAGTGAGTGCCACTGATCCTCCCGTGACAGTGGCACCTGTCAGATGGTGGGATATATTAGGCAGCAAGTGAACAGTCAGTTCTTGGAGTTGATGTGTTGGAAGCAAAAATAAAAAAATGGGGAAGCGTAAAGATCTGAGCGACTCTGACGAGGGCCGAACTGTGATGACTAGACGACAGGGTCAGAACGTCTCCAAAATGGCAGGAATTGTCGGGGTGTTCTCGGTATGCGGTGGTTAGTAGCCTGTCTACCAGAAGTGGTCCAAGGGAAGCAAATCCGGCGAACCCGTGACAGGGTCATGGGCGCCCAAGGCTCATTGATGCACATGGGTAGCGAAGGTGAGCCCGTTCTGGTCCGATCACACACGAGCTACTGTAGCACAACCTGCTCACAAAGTTCTAAAAAAACAATATCAATATAATATAAAAAAAATATCCCCGAACCACCTCAGCAGCAGCTCCACTCCGAGCTCCCTCCGGATGTCCGAGGTCCTCACCTCTAAGGCTGAGCCCAGCCGCGATATCCTCCTTTGCTCATTCACTACCCAAAGCTCATGACTGTAGGCGAGGGTTGGAGCGTCAATTATAACGTCCTCCCGGACCCATGAAGACAATTCCTACAAATTTGGGATAAAAATGCACCAAAAAGATGCATGTTCAGTTATATGAAGACATCATCTTGGGCCCAGTGAAACTGCGAAGGGCATTTTTCATCATTATCTGACATGTAATGGACTATCAGTTAAAAAGCGACAATGAAAATATGTCATTTTTTTGCCCTGCTGATGCTGCTCAGCCCTGAGCTCCTTTTTTTGACATTTTTCTTTACAGACTACTCCTCCCTCGGCTGCACTTAATGACTGGAAGTGAAACTCCATCCTTTTAACGCGACACACACAGACCACGTCGTATAATCCTTTAATGATTCCCAGTGCCCCCGTGCACAAAGCCAGCTCCATAAAATAAATGTTTTTTCCTAGTTTGCTTTGGAAGAACTTGAGTCCTGACCTCAACCACATCTTCCACCTTTGGGATGAACCGGCACACCAACTGTGAGCCAGACCTTATTACCAACACCAGTGTTGGACCTCACTGATGCTCTGCAAATCCCTGCAGCAGGGTCAACATCTGGAGGAGCAGCACATTAATGCTCATGGTTTTGGAAATAATGTTTTCAACTATCACATATGGCTGGAGGGTTCTGGTGTCCATATTCTTTTGGAGAAATTAACACAAAAAGTGAAAGGGAGAAAGCAAAATGGAACAGGAAAAAGACAAAACAAGGATAAAGGGAAAGAAACTGAAACAAGTGCAAAAGAGAGAAATTAGATGATAAACTGGAAAGGCAGTGTTGAAACAAAGTGATTTAATGAGAATAAGGTCAGAGGCAGAAGTGAAGCAGAAAATGGAGGAAGAAGTGTTGCGTTAGTAAACGGTGTGCTTTGTGGTAATGAGCTGACATGTTGTACAGTATTAAACCTGACCTTTTAATTAAACTGTCGGCCTCGTTTCATTCCCGCGCTCCTCGTTCAGACGGGTGATGCGCTTCGACTCGCTCCAACAAGCAGAACGAAAACATCGTCAAATCATGTCAAAAAAATAAAAAAAGGACATAAATAAACTGTACATCATGTATTAAATGAAAAGCGGTGCGTATAAATAAAACTGTATATCAAGTAATGGAAAACACTGTTATGTAAAATGGATTATACATTACAGGAAATAAGACGTTTTGTGGGAAGAGGTGGCTTGGTCTAGAATCTGACATTTTATTCTTTTACAAGTAAAACAAAACTGTCTTCACTTCTCCAAATGTCCACTTTTTACGAAAAGGTCCCCACTTTTCGCAAACCTGCGCACTGTTGCAAAATATCCTAGTTTTCCAAAAATGTCCTCACTATCCAACATGTCCTGAAGTTCCAAATATGTCCTACTTTCTTTTAATGCCCTCACTATCCCGACATGTCTTCACATCCTCATCTTCCACAAATGTGCCAGATTTTGGCTGAATTTTCCCAAAATGTCCTCACATCACAAATGCAAAAAGTTCACAAAAACACTTTTCAATGTCTAAAATTCAAATTGGCCCTCACAGAAGTAGTCCTACAAGAGCACACACAGTCGCCTGCATCGCCTGCTCATCCCTCCCTGGCTTTTGAAGGCGAATGTCATCAGTCAAACTTCATTACATACTTCATAGCAGAGACTGTAAACTAAAAATATTGTCACCTTAAAATTACCAAACCACCTTTTTATGAGTGAAAACACATCAAGTGAAAATACTACTCGGGCACAAAGTAGAAGTCTTTTGTTTCTGGCAGCCAGAAGATAAACACGACTGTGACTAAGTCTTTCTTTGTCTCTTTCTGTTCATTGTAAACATGAATGACCACACTTCCTCCAGTGTTTAATACTATAAGCAGAAACGCTGAGATCTTCCTCCTGTTCCGTCACAAATGCAGACAAAGCAGGTGCAGCTAAACATTTCCATCTATTATACATGCAGTGTTTAAACCGCAGACATGAACACAGCGAACAGTCCGTCAGCTCCGTCCGTGTGGTCCAAGTAATATTAAAACTCCTGAATCGCCCCTGGCATTAATATCCCAATGTCAGTGGAGGGTCAACGCCGACACTCTGCCTATTTTAGGTTCCTGAGAACAAAACACTGACCAATACTTCAGTTTATAAGCAAATACCTGCAAAACGAATGACATCAGCCTCAGCCACATTTATTTTATATTCTATATTCCACTGGATTGCAACACAATAAGAACACGTTTACGACATACGGACAATGGGAAATGTTTGAAATACCACCACTTATATAAAATACAAGCTACGGATCCTTTGAACTGTTCGTTATTTCATGGTAGTTATATGAAGGCAGAACAATGAATTTTTAAAATGCTCCATTCAGCATCTTTAACATTTCCCTCATTTTTCCTGCAACATTTTCCTTTAAATCCCCGGCAGGTCTCGTGTCTCCACCCATGAGTCCCCAGAGGGTGGGTGTGTGTGTGTGTGTGTGTGTGTGTGTGTGTGTGTGTGTGTGTGTGTTAAAGAGAAACAGGGAAATGGACACGTGTTGTAGACAGTTGGAGGGCAGTAAAACACAGAGAGAAACATGGGGGAGGATGATGGAGGGGGCGAGAGACATGGCAACAGAGAGAGAGAGTTAAAAGGGCAGAAACACTGATTGTCAAATGAAACTGAACTGATGAAGATATGAAAGACGACATCACAACTGAGTTCTGTCACATGGACAAATCCAGAGGAGGACGAGGAGGGCCGTCAGAGTGATTGACAAGTGAGGTAATATGGGGGCGGGGCTAAAGCAGAGGCTTCCTGCCTCCAGGCAAAAAGTTGCATGTCGAAGCTCAGCTGAGGTGTGTGTGTGTGTGTGTGTGTGTGTGTGTGTGTGTGTGTGTGGCTGCAGATTAACAGCTCACACTGTACTCTGACTTTAATTGCCCAACATCTGTAGCCACGGTACATCATTAGGCAAGAGAGAGATAAAAAAACAGAGCGACATTGTGAATCCTAGTGTGTGTGTGTGTGTGTGTGTGTGTGTGTGTGTGTGTATTAATAATGTTGCGGGGACATAGACCTGTTTACAAAGTCATGTGGGGACTTGCCTCCCCATAAGGTGAATCATGAGACTTTAGGGTGCAGACTTGGTTTAAGGTTTGAGTCTCCAGGGAACGAATGTAAGTCAATGTAATGTCCCCGCAAGTGATGGAAACACGACTGTGTGTGTGTGTGTTTGGCATCCGACAACACACGCCCGCAGTGGGGGGGCCATTAAACGGCGATTGGCGACGAGGCCTAAGCACAGCAGGAGAGCCGGAGGCCTTTGTGATTATGTAATGGGGTAAATGGACGCACTTGTCGCTTTTAGTCGAAACAACGCCGTCGGACGGAGGGTTGTTTTTTAAAAGAGAATTTGGAAATAATATGAGGAGAGACACGAGGGAGGAAAAAAGGGAATAAAGTGGCGGTTGTTGAGAGGACTTCCAGTCACGTCTGGTGTTTTCAATATTTAACCAGGACAAAACAAACAGCAATCATGCTTTAGTTGCTGTGATTGGACACTGAAGGAAAACAAATTAAAGCCATTCATGAAAAACCTTTTCTCCTCCTGTTGATTAAAAAAACTAATTTGCAGCATGTTTCTCTCAAATGTTTTTCAAAATCAGTTTAGTTGCTTTAGTTTTCTCTGGTTCGTGGTGACGCAGGCAGACGTCAGTCAGGCTGTGACGGACGAGGCGGCGGCAGGAAAAGGTCCAGCAGAGCGACTGAGGCCGCCGTCAGGGTCTGTCTGTCAGACTGAGCAGCCCCCATCGATCGCTCAGCTCGGTGATCAATCAGAGCGTTTTCACAGAGCGGGGGGGGCACGGATCTATGAGGCAATACTGGAGTTTCACCTCACTGATTGTTAGTGGACAGTGTATTTTACTGGAGCACTTTTATTTGAAGTTAGAAAAAAGAAAAGCAGCAGAGAATAAACTGACAGCTGTGTTATTTTACTTTTCAGAATATGATTTTACATTAAAAATGTCGTATGATGAGCTCACAAAACACAACCCAAACGTCCTTACAAACACTTGAGAGTGCAGTCGTGTCGCCTCCTCGTCCTCCTCAAGGTTTCGGTTCAAAACAGATGATCAAATATTTCACACAAAAAAAGAAAAGTTCAGATTTGTGTATCAGAACTTTGTTTCTGCTTCTCTCCCATTAATCCTTTCACGACCCCTCAGATTTATCTGCCGACCCTTCGGAGGGGCCCGACCCCTAGGTGGGGAACCACTGGACTAAACTGACTGACTGTATATTAAGAAGTTGAGTCTCCACCTGGACCAAGTACTTTTACTTGTACATTTTGCTGATAATATCTCTGTACTTTTACACAAGTCAGGTTTTCAGTGTTTTTCCACGTCTGTCGACCGCTTAGTTACCACGTTCAGAACGCTTCGCACGCAGGTTCGATCCCCACGTGTCCATCCCCAAACACACACAACCATCGGTGCAAAACTGAGCTGAAGCTCGATCTTCACCTCGATCTTCACGGTTCAACTAAATAATTTTTTCCGGAGCTTTCAACCGCAACTTTTGTCTCCGTACAATCCAATGTGATTGTTTTGCAGGTAATTTACAGGAATATACAACATTTCTTTAATACTCTGATCTACTGTCCCATTAAAGAGAAGTTATTAAAAGACAGGACTTGCACCAACCTCCACCAAAGCTTTCTGAACCAGCCGCTCTGATACAGTCATGTTCCCTCACAGTCACAGATTGGATTTCTAGGAGCAGAGTTGGGCGTTTGAGCTGTGAACATATTAAAATTTGGTCAGTGTGATAAATTATTGGAAGTGGGTCACCAGCTGTCAGCACGTGGGGAAACGCTGCGCCTCATTTCACCTCTGATGTGTTTTTATATTTTTTTAAGAGAAGAGCCACAAATTGAAATTGACTTCAGGTTTATTTCCTGGCTGGTCTCCGTCACTCGTCACTGCAGGATGAACCCTGGAGAGGAAGAGTTCCTCTCGTTGCTGCTCCCTGGATCATCTCAGCAGGAGTTGAGGGAACAGACGGTTTAATGTTTAAGCGGCGTCCCCTCGTTCTTCTTATCGCAGCGAGGATAAGCAGAGCCGACCTGTGTGTACTCTGGCACTCAAGCCTGTTGTTTCCCGCTCATTAAACCTCGTATCTCCACAATGCTGCACTGTGAGCCTGGTGACCCTGCTGCCCTTTAAAGGGATATTCCAACACCTTTTTATGGTCAACCCATGAAGACAACACACAGAATGTGAGACTGGCACCATCATCACCAGCAGTGCATGTATTTAGAATTACAGGTGGTCCAGGTTTGTTGTTTGAATCCAGTTTTCTGGTTAGGATTTAAGTTATTTTTAATGATCTGAATGATCTCTTCTAAAATTCAATTAAAATGTAAATTCAATATTTCCTGTGTATGCACGTGCAGCACTGTACTGTGTGTGTGTGTGTGTGTGTGTGTGGCTGTGCCCGTTTCCCCCACGTCTCCGCGCGTGTCTGCCATGTGCCCTATAGTAGGTGTGCGCGCGGGGGTGAGTGACACACTGACCTCTCCGGCTCTCCTCGGGTCCCGGATCGGGTCTCAGGATCGGGTCCCGGATCGGGTCCCGGCGGCGCTCACAGATCCGGGCTCGCTGCTCTCCGTCTCCGGACGGGAACCACGGAGACAGTCACGCGGCTCTCGGTTGCCATTAAAAAAAAAAGATCGATGTTGATAGGAAACGTTGTCTGAAGAGCTGTAGGTTTAAATCCCCATCCTCTGGATCCTCGCGCGTCCGTCCCGCCAGGAGCTCCTCGCCTCTCTGTGTCTAAGCTGTCAGGATGCCAGTTCTCCTGCTGGTTTTCCCCCTTTTTAAGCAGATAATCACACAATCCGGCTGCAGAGCGGCGCTGACACGCAGCTGGTTGTCAGCCGCTGGATTCGGCCATGTGTAGAGAAGTGTTAACCGTCCTGAACCGCGGGGGAAAGAGAGAAAACTGCTTTCAGCTCGGGATGTGAAACGTGAACGACGTCCTCTTCCTCTCCTCTGTGCCTCGGTCCGTGCGCTCTGGACACGGACACGGGAGTGAAGCGCTTTACGCACGGCGCGTAAAGCGAGTGGAGGATCAGGGGAGGAGAGTTTCTTTTCTTTTTTTTTTTTTTTTTATGGGGGGTGGAGGCGAACTGAGAGAGGAACAAGAGGGGAGGAGTGGTGGTGGGCTTAGTGGGAAGGAGACATTGTTATAAAAAAGAAAAGGTGGAAAAAATAAGATGAGGAGAGACAAGAGGGAGAGAAAAGGGATAAAGTGGTGGCTGTTGGGAGAGAAAGAGGAAGAGGGAGGAAAAAAGAGCAATGGAATATAAAGCGAAGGGAAAAAGAGGAATATGTGAAGCAAAGTCAAAAAGAAAATGAGGAAAAGAGGAGAGAGAATAACAAGATGCAAAATAATGGATGAAAGAATTGTGAAGGAGAGTGAAAGAGAATAAATAAGTGAGGAAGATGAGGAGGAAAAAAAGAGAAGATGAGTGAAGGAGAGGAGGAAAGGAGGAGGAAGATTAGCAGGAAGTGGAGGGGAGACTATGGGGAGGAGAGAAAAGGGGAGAGGGAGAGAAGGACAGTAAGAGGAGGATGAGAGAGGAGAAGAGGAGGAGGAGAAAGATGATTTGATAACTGCTGCAGACAAGAGGAAGGAGGGAAAATATTTAGAGAGAGAGAGAGATAAAAGCCAAAGAAGATGAGGACGTTATCTGGGTCTCAAACAGAATCTCCCTCTACTGTCAGACAGATCTGGTCCAGGCTCGAGGACCACACACTGAAAATCCACAAGGACAAGTTGGAAACCATGGCGACCAACAGGAAACAGGACCTGTGGGACAGGTGAGGCGGAGACGACCTCCCTCCTGCACCGGACAAAACATCCAGTCAAACTTTTACTGTAACCAGTTCAACTCTGTCGCTTCAGATCCAAAGAGCTTCATGAGCTCCAGGAGACACACACACACACACACACGCACACACGCAGAGGACATAGTTCCCTTATTTTTCATTATTGGACTTTTACCTATTTAACTAGCTGTAGGCCTATTTTATTTTCTATCTAACGTTTTACCTCTAAGACTCGTGATTAAGTGTCAGATTTTATTCATGGGAAAACAAAGTGAGTCCTGACAGCGCTGCCTGCTGAACATCAGATCAGATTAAATGGCAGCGGAGGAAGAGGCGATGGCGTCTCACTTAGCTGACTTTAACGTTCAGCTCCAGAGCCGACAGCGTCGCAGCAGCGAACAGAAATATCTGGTGATGAAAAGTCAGAGGATCAACAGAGGGTTCGTCCTCTTGAAACAGTGAATGTCTGAACCAAAGTTGGGCAATCCATTGAATAGTAGTTGAGCTGTTTCAGTCCGGGACTTTGCTGCTTCTGCCAACGTGACTAAACCTGTCTATGGAGAAGCACATGGATAACAATGTGACATACAGAGGGGAGGCCAGTAGACACTTAATATAATAAGTCTCTGAGTATTTATGTAAAGCAAAATAATAAGAACATAATAACAGAGGAACTATTATTTTGTCATGTATGCCCCAGTATTTATTTACCCCAGCAGCAGTACACTCCAGTTAATACAGCTCATGGAAACAAAATAAATCATATTTCAGCCTGACTGGATAAACTGTTCAGTGCAGTAAAATAACTGCCAGTCAAGCATGAATGTAAATTGTCCTCATTCATCACACAGAAAGCAGTGGATAAAGACGTCACAGTGAACAAAACGCTGAGTATCAAGTTAACTAACAAGCTGTCAGTCATGTTTAATAAGCCTGCGTCAGCGCACTGGACCACACTCAGACCGAGAGCCACAACAAGTGCACAGGAAACCGCTTCAGTCCTGTGTTTTTCTTGGAGTTTCCCGGCAGCTCGCCGTCAGCCAAAGACAAACTCCGTGAGGCACAAGTAGAGGTAGAGGTATTTGTTTTGGACAGAGCGAGACAGTTCTCACCACTGTCGCCCAGGTATGTCCTGGAGATTTGAACCAGAAACCTTGTGCCTGTGAGCTGCTTTTCAAAACTTTAAACAGGTCTGGAATTTAAAGGGTGATACCATCAATACTGATGTGTGTGAATATTTTTGATAATTTGCCAAACATATCTATTTAATATTTTCTGTAAATTACATATTTACATGCATGTAAAATGACTTCAGATGAGGTTCCTCTTCTCGTCTTTGAACTAACGCGGTGACCGCTGCATGGTGCATATTGCTCTACTCTTTAATTCATTAAAAATGTGGAAACAACAAGATGTGATGAATAGTATTTCAAGCCCTGCGTTTGTTTGGCTGCACTGTAATCTCACAGGTTGTTCTTCTGTTGTATTTCTGCCAAAGCTGCTCGAGGCGAGTTTTCTGCCCCCAGTGGTTGATAGGTGTCATTTCAAGGGGGCCCTGGATTATTACAACACACCTGCTATTACCACCAGTGACCACAGGTGTCACCACATCCACCTGGACTAAAATCTTACAGAATTTAAATTTAAACTTTATACTAATAATAAATAAATAATACATTTCATGTGCATAGCATGAAAGTGGATTTACAATACAGAATAAAATACACAGAAATCAAAAAACTGAAGATGTAATCAAATTTCATAAGATTAAAAAATATGAGGTACAGTAAAACCAATAAAAAATCATGCATAAATGCATAATGCACTGTAAAAAAAAAAAAAAAAAAAAAAAAAAACCTATAAAGCCACACTCATGTTTATTGATGAGTCAGATTAAAGCAGTACTGTGCTGCTCTTTCTCAATAAAAGTGCCCCGAAGAGCCTGGTGATGAAAGTCAAAGCGACACTCGTAGAGGAATTGGAAGAATCCGAAGCCACACCAGCCGCTGTGGGTCACAGAAGACATCAGCCAGTCATGTGTGAGCGCCGTCAGGAAGCCTGCTGCTCGTGTGTGCGTGAAGGCCATGTGTGAGAAAGTTTGTGTTTGCAAGAGCTCAGGCTGCCATGCATGCGTTAATGTGTAGCATGTCGACGTGAGGATATCGCATGTTGACTGTGTGTGAGAGTTAACTTGGGTGTTGCTTAAGTGTGTGCCTGTTAGTGTTGTGATAGGTGTGAAAGTGTGTCGGCAGGGCAGTAATTCAAAGTGAAATGAAGTGTGCCGTGTGGTCTTGGCATGCCAGAGTACTGTGCGACTGTCTGTTTGAAGAAATAGCTCGGAGTAGTCGGCAGAGCGTTCAGGATCTGCACCACAATGGAGCTCCAGCATATTCATGTCATACACTCAGATTCATATCATGCCACATACTGTGAGTGCAGAGACTGAAATCCATCTTTGAAGGCATTTACTGAGTATGATTGAGTGTTGGGTGACTGTTTCTACAGTTGACAGCAGACACAAACTTTCTATGATGGCCTGGAGAGGACACTTCTTTAGTTTTATCATTTTGTTTTAAGATCCCAGAGGAGGGAAATCCAGAGGAGAACATGAAATCATTCTTCCAGAAAAGAGTTGGATTTGCCGTGGAAAAAAACGGAAAGGCAAGAGGACGACAAACTCCAAAGTGACATCTACGACTGCCCCTGCAAGACCTGGTTCTTGCCCCACAGTTCCCTGTTTTGATCATTTTAAATGGCGAGGGTTGATCAGGAACATATTTAAAGACCTTAAAAAACATTACTGCTCTGCCTTTTTTTTTTTTTTGCTGAAAACAAATGTTCATCAAACTGAACAGTCTGGACCCAACGATTGCAAAGGAATGAAGGGAACAGTGAGATTCATTGATGTGTTTTTAATAGTTTCTGGACAACAATGGAGCTCAATGGCTCAGAGGACGAAGAGGTATCAGGCTTGGACACACAATCCGTTAGTAGATCCATTCACTGTTGGTGTGACTTTGCACGTGGGATTTGTTGACAGTAAGAAAAATCACCACACTTGCATGTCAACATCCTCCATGATTAAGCCGGCTGGAGTTGCTATAGGAGCAATGTGGTACAACTGCAAGGTGTTTTCATCAGAACAAATCTCAGACTTTCATTGCCTTTAAGTAAATATTTTAATCCACTGCACAGGAATACGTTATCTGTGTAGATGGAGGACGATACATCATCTTCATACATCATCTTCATACATCATCTTCATACATCATACATACACTCAACATAGTGCTGCAGGGCATCTATTGCATACATTGTTCTGTAATAGATTATTTAACAGCTTGTGAGTTGACCTCATTAAAAGGCCCATTAAAAGCACAGCCACTGTGTTTAATTAATCATGGTACTGTGCCAATCGAAGCCTTTCTGTCCTGGGTGTCCAGGGGAGAGTTTTACTTGCAGCTCAGTTGTAACTTTTTATTCTACTCTGCTGTTTTCATGTAGCTGATGTCTCTGAGACCTGTAAGTGTATAGAAATGCTTATTCACAACTGTTATAACATTTAATAGTGTATGTTTTATCATACAGTACGTTAAGCCAGACTGAGTCTTTGTCTTGTCCGTGTCAGAGGCAGTCACTGCAGCAGTGTATAAGTAAAGGTGGTACACCTTTTTAGACTAAATAAAATGACAAAAACAAAGTAAAATGAACTTCTAAAAGTTGTTCCAGTGGACATCTGGGACACGTCACACCCATGTCTGGTGGACAAAATGTTGCTCAGATTTATGATGATGTTTCTGCCAAAATTTGCTTTATTCTTCTTTATTCACCCGTGGTTTCAGCCATTAACTCCCCAACAGTTAACAGTAAGCAGTCACCAAACCTCTAGCATTGCCTGTTGTGTAAGGATGCTGTGCTACAGGCTGGTGTGGTACATCCAGCTTTTTTTCTTCTTTTCAGTACACAATATTGACATCAAAGAAGTTCTAATTGCTTTTTTCAAATCTCTTTCCACGCTTGTTCCCAAAGGTTCTCTTTAAAGCTCAGGCCTAAATCACATTTTCAAGAAAATGCATTTATTGTAATTTAAATGCTGTTAAACCCAAAATGACAAAAGGCTGGTTTTAACCCGAGATGTTGTTTAGACCTGCAGTCATGTTTACTGGGAAGTTTGTGTCTTTCTCAGACCACCAGCAGAGTGTGAATAGCAGACATAAGGCTTCATCTACCCAACACACACAGTCTCTTATATAACATAGGTCATACACGGTCTTGCTTTCCATCAAACTGATGGATATTAAAGCTTCCCAAAAAACTCCGTCAGTCCGAGGGAATTTCATTTCCAACGGTTGTCATAAAATTCTGCCTTTGCAAACACTCACACACTCTATCTCTGTCTCCACACATTTTAATAGGCACACATGGAAGACCTCTCTGGTAGCGCTGCTGAAAACTTTGCAATGTGTCCGTGGTCTATATTTGTCACCGCGGCAGCACAGTCGATTCCTCTCCTCGACAGCATTTGAAGCCTCGCTGTAATGAGCCTGCCAGTCACAGCGTCTGGGATTAAAACACAGAGACGACACACTACAGATGATGATGACAGCTGCCTGAGAGAGCAGAGGCGGAAGAAAAGACACAAAAGAAGAGAGGAAAAGACTCTTTTCTTTTCATGAGCCACGACAACTTTTCGCCTGCAGACAGTGAGGTGTTTTGTAAGTGGATTCCTCCCTCCCACTCCGCTGTTAGAACAGGAGTCAAAGTCGACTGGAGAGTGAAAACATCCCGTCTGCCAGAGCACAAAACGGTGGATATGAAGTCATTTAATATCCTTTCTTCCACTTCTGTACTTCAGTGCAGTTTAGTTTTCATTTTCTACTGAGAGCCTGCTTGTCCATTTACAGCGAGTTTTGACTGCTAAGTTGTCAGAAACAAATCACTACAGTTTAGTCAGATTCTATACAAACGTTACACATAAAGTAGTTAACCTCAAGAGGTCTCGCAAAAACATGTCGTCATGGCTGATGTCTCTATGGTGAACTTGAAAATGCAGCAGAGCAGCCGTCACCTGAACAGCTCAACTGCATGAGCTGAATGTTGATGCAGCTGAAATACAAAAACTGGGACGTGCAATAAATCGATTTGTTTCAGCAACATGATAGTGATTCAGTCATTGACTGAATGGATACTGGTGGTATCACACCCCCTATCACCGCACAACAAACATCAATACTGGCTAATTCTGGAAAAGCCAGGATTTCATTAAGTGCCCACTTTTAAAAATTCTCACTTTTGATCTGCATTTTTTTTTTTTATCTCACTCAGTCAGTTGAGGACCACACTGACTTAAAGGGACACACCCTGGACATTGTTCTGTCCTCTGGCTGAGGAACCTCAAATTATTGAAAGAACTAATGTCTTTTCTATCAGAAATCAGTAAAACAACTTTTATTTTTCTTCTCAAGCAAAATTAATGAAATAAACTCCAGATAGATCACGCCACCGGTGACCTTCCTCCTCCTCCTCCTCCTCCTGTGTCTCACTCAATAACTCTGAGGCTTCACTCTGCACCTTAAAGGACACAATGGCCAAATTAAGGCTCTCTTCGAGTCTTTCAGATTTCATTCCTGCCAGATTTCTCAGAGGTTTTTAACAGCGATGGTCCCACGATGTGATCCATTGTAAACAGCTGTGTTCCTCCTGCACGCAGCAGTGCACCGAGCCTCGACCCTGCCGATTTAAAAAAGTTTAGAACCGTTTTTATTGAACGTTTTAGAGAAAACAGTTTACTTAGGGTTGATTTCTTTTATGAATACTTCTATATTTTTGACAAATGGCAATCAGGTCATAGATCCGGATCGTCTCTCATCAAAGTGACAAACGACCTTTTGCTTCCAGCCGATGCTGGTGATCGTTCAGTTTGAATTCTCCTGGATTTGACTCATGTATCACTCTATCCTACGGGATCGCCGTGTAAAGTGGGTTGGCACCACTGCTCTATAATGGTTTAAATCCTGTTTTTAAACAGGACATTCTGACTCTTACCAGTTTTATTATAACTTTTTGTCTTTGTTTAATTTCTGTAGTATTTGAATTTCCTGATGTAATTTACCTCAGTCCTGAAATGTTTTAATCCTGGTTCAACCATGTAAAGCAAAAACTTTGTTTTGTAAAAGTACAACATTATTTTTTATTTATTTATCTGCTATGGTGGAAATATTTGCTTGCTTTCACCAGTTATTTGGTGAGTCTAGTCAATGAATGCAGTTTACATGGTGCATATTGTTGTGAAGAACTGCCTTAACAAAAAAAATTTCATGGAGAAAATAAGGAACATTTTCAGTTGCTTCAACACCTATTCCAACACTGATAACACAGACTGTTTTCAGTTTCATTCATCCAGGAGATGTTTCTCAATGTGCGAGATGTTTTTCTGTCTGTGACAAGAAGCCGAGGAGGATGTGTGAGAGCTGAAAAGTATCAAACAGCATGCTTGTCAGCAGTAGATTTACCATTAAAATGATGCGTGTGAAGCAGATGGCCTTCAGGCCGGTTTCATTTCCATAAAGCTGAACATTAGCAGAGTATGTATGTTCACTAGGAATACAAAGAAAAATGTTCCACAGCCTCACATTAACTGTTTCCACACAAAGCGTCCTGGTGGCTGCACAGTGGGTTTCCCAGATGCTCACCATGGTGATAAAAAGCAATCAGGCGTCATTAAACGTGTAAACTTCACAGCGTCAGTTGATTCAGGTCCAAACTTTCAGGGATTGATAACTGCCATTGCTTTTGTTGAAGCCAATGTTTAGCTGCACTTTAACAGAACAATGAGAGTGTGGAACATGCTGAGTAAACAGAAGGTTTATTTTGTTTGAGAAGGTTCTATGAATGGGTTTTTTTTTTTTTTTGCCATGAAAGAGGGAATTTACACTGGTTTCTGTGAAAGAGACATTTTTAACCATGCTGACTTTAGGAAAATCCAATGTTGGTCAGTCAGTCCACTACTTTGGTTCAGACTGAAATATCTCAATGACTATGGGATGCCATGACATTCGGTGTAGGCATTCATGGTCCCCAAGGGATGAATCCTGCCCTGGAAATTCATACAAATCTGTGAGTTCATGTTTTATTTGCCTGCTAAAGCATTGTTATATGTGCAGGTTTAAGGCACTTCAGCATAGGCTTCAGTTTTCAGAAGTTGCTGCTTACAGCCAGCCCTCCACAGGGTTGGCTGTAAGCAGTTTGAGTTGGAGTTTCTAAGTAACATTTTCTTTTAAATGATGGAATAACGCAGCAGTATTATGTATCAAAGTGAATCTGTATATTTCCTTTCAAAAGTAAGATTTAAAATAATAAAATAACTGCTCTGTAATCCATGTAAACTGACAAGCATCCCACTCATCACCGGTGCTGTCATTTCAATGCTCTGCTGTAAAATGTTTCCTTTTGAAATCAATGAAAGCTCAGCAGCTGCCTCTCTCGTGTTGGTGTTCAATCATATCTGACGGATGAGTTTAAGCTTGACGTGGGAGTCTCCTCGTGGGAGACCATCCTCCCTCATTTGTTACATCAAAATAACAAGCAATGAAGTTGATATTACTGGCGTGTAGGTTAACATTAAACAGCATCAATGAATGTCGATCCACCTCCACTGTGATGTCTGTGAGGCCTACACAGTTTTTCAAAGCAACATACAGTATATGCTCTAAAGCTGATATCTGTGCCATAAAATTAGTCAGCTATATTTGCACATGCAGTACTTTCATATTTGTGAGTCCTTCTCTGCTGCAAATAAACTCTGCTGCTGTCGGCACATCACCAGCGTTTGATGTTGGTGAAGCTTCCCTCCACCGCAAAGCTTTGTCAGTCAATATTACAGTAAACAATACCATTGTTTCCTCCCGTTTTACTTCACAACTTCAAGTTCAACATCATTAACAGTGTTTCAGTGTTTCACAGACCAGTGATTTGTGGGGACTCTGGTCACACACTGCATTGTGGGGACTCAGCTTCCATCCAGGGACAAAAAGTAGGTCCTCACAAGGTTAAAGGTTTAGTTTTGGGTAATTACTTGTTCTCAGGGTTTGACAAATAAGCAAACAAGCTAAGCATTTTGATAGATTTGTAAACTCATCTGTTTATGCATCCTAGCTACATATCTGTTATACTCTTTTATAACTTGTGGCAGTTGATGGTTTATGTTGTTTGTATTGCATTTATTAAAGTGACCTTAATGAGGAAAACTTACATTTTAAGAAAAATTACAGAAGAAATTAATTGATGTGAATAGTTTTTGCAGCGTGAGACTTTTGTGTTACAGTTGACATTTTATCCTAATTCAGTACTTCCCCTATTGCCAACTGAAAACTAACACACAAACATCAGGTTAAATGCATGTGCAGAGACTCTTTCTGCTGTTTTGACTGTGTGATTCCTCCCCTGATAGTTTCTGCAGGACATCTGCAGATGTCATTGAACCTTTTAAAGCTCCATAACATTGACTTTAAGTCTTCTTTTCTTATTGAGCGACAGCTGCTTAAGTTGCAGCCAAAAACATTGCTGCCTCCCAGCAGTGCCGTCATGGGAGTGTGAATCTTTTCTTAGTCCGGAGGGATCCGCTTGGTGTTCTTGGCCGCCAGCCTTTGCATCAATATTCATACTTTTACATTTATTTAGAGATTTTACAGAGTCAAAGGTCCCCAAATCCCTGATTTAGTGGCCCTTTAAAACTTTGTTGCATCAAGTTTCCAAATTTTACAAGTCAAACTAGATTCATTAAGACACAGCAACAGCATGACCCATTTTTCCTTCATTTAAAAACCAGATTTGAATCGAGAGACACATTTTCAAGCAATACTTTGCTCTCAACATGTTTTTAATTTGATAAATCTTTTAACTTTTATTTAGCCTGTTGGTGTTATCACTCTTGAAAATAACTTTTCTATGTATCTATATTTTCAAAAATAACTAAGACTTGACAGACAAATTTGTTCAAAACTGCATTGCTATTGGACACTTTTTTTACATTCTTTATACAAACTATGTACTATTTCCAAGCTGCATGGTCCACTATTACTCTGAAAATTTTGATTTTAAATACAATTTTTAATATGATATATCATGATGAGAGGCCGATGGAGCGCTGAAGGTAAAATAAAAAATAAATACAAATGCAGAGTACCAAACGTGTATGTTGTGGTGGCACTTTATGTTTTTCTCATTACATGTCTTATTCAAAACGAAATTCCATCCCCAGCTGAGGTGGATAATTTGTTTTCTGGTTTCCATTTGTCACAAAAGGAATGAGGAAAAACACTGGTGAAGGTCACGTCTGACGTACGTAGAGTGAATGTTGGAGGTTAGGTGGGATTGGGTTTGATTATAACCACCATGGACAGCAGGGAGGAGATGTGACTCGGTTTGTAATGGAGACGTGAATGAATGTGGGGAGAATCTGTGCAAGGGGTAGACGTAAACTACATTAAAAAATAAAACATCACAGTGTGACAGTAGACACCTGTCCGTGGAGCATACATTGTACATAGTACATTATATAAATTATATAAATTACATATACAAAAAAATAGGTTTTTTGTTTATTTTCTGTTTAACTCATTTAAAATATTGAAAACGTTGGTTTAATGTTAAACTCTTCATATAAACTACATTGGACAATGAATAAAAGCTTTTCTTTATTCAACTAGGATGGTGCATCCAACTTTTGTTTCCTGGAGTGTAAAGACTTTCACGGCGTCCGCTGCTCGGACTAACGAGGCTGTAGTCTTTTAATCTTGTTGTCTTTTAGATTATCTTCACCCCTCTGAAAATGGAGAGCTTTGAAGTGAGAAGATCACGAGCAAACCTGAGCATATTTAGCTCCTCAAACATTAGTCGTTAACTCCAGTTAATGAGTATTTTTTTCTCTGGCGGTATTGAGTCTTTGGGTTTCGTCAGATCACAGCAGGTCTGCGAACATCGTCTAAAAACAGTCATCATCAGCAGCAGCAGTGGGGAGTCGAGTTCGTCTGTGAAATCCCAACTCTGACCTGCTGAGAAATGAGAGTGAGGGGGAATGAAAGGAGTCCACACAACCAAGAGCACTTTGAAATGGAAACCCTGTTTTTGTTTTCTGACACTGCAAGGTTATTGTGTTTGTGTGTTTCGAAAAGCAACTCTGTGTCTAACAACCTCCCTCACATTGCTCCCAGCAGGACCCAACTGTTACTGTAAACATGTTTAGGATTTCAAAGATGTGACGTGAAGACAACAATATAAACACCAGCACACTGCACTATATTTTATCTACACAATATCTTTAATGTCTATACTGTGTATACTGACAAATGCGCTATTTCTCCCTGTTTGAGTAGCGTTTTTTGGAAATCACTGAGCTTTTAAAATTAATTAAATAAAGACATTTACATAGGAATCAATGGGCTTGAGGCTCAGCGACACAGACAGGAAAGGGAAGTCAGAGTATTGAGGGAAGGACACATTGTTGTTTTTTAATGGGATTTATCCTTTGACAAGGAATTAGATATTCTGACGTGACAATAAAACTCAAATTGTAGGAGTTCTAGCTGCACTTGTGTTTATAGCAACATCATATCTAATCATAAATGTAAAGTCAAGTCAATTTTGTTGATAATCCATGTGGATAATCTGCAGCCTCCTAAACGTGAGCTTGAAGGTTTGTGAGTTATACGTCAGTTCGTTGAGGTGTCTTGTATCACAACTAGGAATGGATCAAATGCAAACTTCTACAACCTTCGCACAAGGTCACATATGGTACATCACAACAGACTGGAACAGAGTGCTAATGACACTGCAGCACCCGGTACTGAACGGCGTCCCGCTCTGCTCCACTTCCACACTTAAACATTCACTTATTAGATGCAAAGGTTTGTTTGTGTGAGATGTTAGGATTCGGGTTTCTGTCCTTGGGATGTTGTCTCATTTCTGTACGTCAAACTTTGTTTGTGTAGCCATTCATCATAGTGACAGTATCAAACAGCTGCGTAACAGCCACATTATGAGACAATAAATGAAGATGACAAACGCCAACTGCTACAGAAATCAGAACAGCTCCCATTAAAACTTCATTAGCAAACAAGTAAAAAGTTTCAAATCTCCAAAGTGGCTGAGGGGACATTTGGTGTTCATCTGTAAATGTTTTGATCACTTTTTGATAGTTTATACCCTAAATTGCCTAATTTCTGCACAAATGTTATTTCATGCTTGTCCAATTATGTATGTATATACTGTATATTCAATCAAAGGTCCGGTACTCCAGTCATATATGTGGCTTCTGGAGTCGCTGGCAAATGGCCTATTCTGTTGTATAGGTGGACGTGTTGGTCCGGTCCTGCAGAGGACACTGAAAACACTCCTTTATGTTGTTTTAGGAGTCATTGGAAATAGACCTGTTCTGTCATTTTCAATATGAGCATGGTATTGTATATTCCAAAAACCTATCCTCATTTAGGAAAAGAAAATGATTCCCTTACATTCGGCCTGTAATGCCCTAAAATTGAAAGATAATCTGGTTTCCAATTAAGCATTCTGTCTACAAATAAGGACTAAAGACATACCTGCTTTTAAAAAGTAACAATTTTTAATCTCTATTTTGACCATTAATCATTCTGTAAGAGTATGTTCCCTCTCAGTGGTAGAATCTTAATTTGGGAGGTAATTCCCCTTCTTTTCATTCGATATTCGAGCAGGTTTACGGACAGCGTAATCATCTTCATCCCGTTGGCTCTAGGTGGGAAAACCAATCATGTCTGTAAACACTTCAGACTAATCAAATATTCTCCTGGTTTGACTTAAATAGATTTGCATGCATTAGAAAAATCTCTGCTGATGCCCTTTGTTAGCTTTGGTTCCCTGCAGGACAGGAGGACGATGTTGAGGAAACACTTCATTACGGCGTTTGTTAATCACTTCTCAGTGGGAACAGTTTCCATTGTCGTCTGTGGTACTTGCAGCATTGTTTCTAAATGTTGAGCATATGCAGTCAAATCGGCGAAGATGTTTTCTTAATTTGCTTGTGTTTTGTGTGTTTTCTTAAACTGCGGCGTGTTGAGCTCTCAGGGCCGCCGTATAAATGCATGAAACTGGACGTATACGTCAGGTAGCTGGTGTCCCAGTGGGAGCATTAAAGTTTCATCTCCATTTCTGTTCGCTGCATTAAAGCACAGCCCGGTGGGGGATTTGCAGCTGTCTCAAAAATTGCCCGTGTGTCGCCTGGAAATTCTTCAATCTCTCATATTTTTAAGTGCACACCCCCCTCCTTATGCTCCGGGCCTTCCTCTCATCTTATAATCACAATAATTCTCCTTGTCCTCGGCTGCTTTTTTATCACCCTCCTGCCCATCATCCCTTCCTCTCCTCGAGCTTCTGCTTTTCTGATTTCCATCATTTCTTCCTTAACTCGCCTCCTCCTTCATTACTGCGGAGAGTTGCAACTGTCAATCCATCCATCATCCTCATGTTTCCCATCATTCCCTCTCTTCCCTCTATCATGTTACTGCTAATCCACTTATCCATACATCGCTCCTCTTAGGCTTGTTTTTTCAGTGAAATGAACAAACAGTGACATATAAAAATTACACATAACCCCCATCCCCAGGCTTTCAGAACAAGTGTGTGTGTGTGTTAGAATAACAGTATGTCACGTTTGTGGAATTGGCAGCATCCAGGCGTAGAAACCTTTCCTGGGAAAAAAGCAACACTGTGAATCACAGCTGATGAATCACATAAAACCAGGAGCACAAGTGCTACAAAGTGTGAAATCCCCCAGTGTGAGAATGAGCAATTTCTCCCTTCCTTCCCTTCCGAACTCTTTCTTTCTTTCCATCACTTTTCTACTTTCTGGATTCAAGCAGAAATGCTTGTATTATAACCCATGTTACCCATAAGGAGCTCAGTACGAAAGTCAAATTACAAAATATGTGAAACCCATTTTTGCAAACCAATCTCTGACTCAAAGAGACCAAACTGGGGTCCAAAACATCCTTTGGATTGTCAGTGTCGGGCCCATCTTATTGAATTTGCAACAATGTGATGTTTCCATTTTGCTCATTTTTCACACTGTATTTAACTGATCAAAACAAACACCATATTTCGACTCGTCGCCGAGCATGTGAGAGCCCTGTAGGCTTTTATTTCAAGATTACATTGTTTAGACGTCCATTTCCTAAAAACTTTCTCTAAACCACCCAGAGACCAAAAACATTAATTATCATTATTGTCACCAAATCACAAATTTTGGTATGCATGGTAGCTCACAGATACATACGCAGATCCAATATGTCTGCCAGTGTTGTCATATCACATGAAAATCTGATTTTTTCAATTAAATAAGTATTACTTTTGTTCTAAGTTGGGTGGGTTATTGGACCCCAGTTTTTGTTTTGTCTTTTAACAAATTTTTATATTTCCTAACGTTTCCTTTTCCTCACAATTTCTTTCAATTCTTATCTTTCATTCTTTCCTTTTTCTCTCCCTTCTCTCCCGCTGACTAACCTGCATTAACCCAGAGGCCCTTTTCATCACTTCAGAGGGTATGAGGGTGTGATGTGTCGGCATCAACTCAAACACAAAAGCTATTTTTCCCTAATCGCCGAAAAGCTCTTGATGTGAGGTTTGCAAATTGCTCCTTTTTACCCATCAGCTGTGACATGGCAGACTACACCTCGCTGCCTCCATCGGCCTACTGAGTGTTTTGGGAAGCAGATTGTGTAAGTGGATTAACAAAGAGTCAGAGTGTTTCTTCTTCACTTTGTGGTGGGAAGACGGAGTCAACAGATTGATCCCGAAATCTCAAATGCTCTCTGGACGTACATGTGAAGGCCAGATGGACAGATTAGATAATAGCAATAATACTAACAACAACAACAACCTTTTAAAAAACACATATGGGCGTAACAGATAAAGGCAAGTAGAATAATACATGATAAATATTACAAAACAAAGGTATTTGGTCATAAATCTAATGGACACATTAAAGTTTTCAACCGACATTACATGAAAAGTCAAAGGATCACCAAAGGCATCAGGATTCACCCTCTGGGGACCATGAATGTCTGTACAAAATCTCAGTGCCATCCATACAGTGGTTGTTGAGATATTTGCAGACTTAAACTTCAGTCTGTTACTTGCCGAAGCAGCGTGCAAAACACGTCAAACGATTAATCTTACTGCTGGAGCAGCTGAGGAGCTTGTGCAGCAGTTGCAAGTGAACTTGTAGGCTCACAAGCCGTTCAGATCTTCACAGTATCTAAAGACACGGATTAATGACATGCATATGCATATGCAAGAGTGCATATTTTTCTCTTCCCTCCTGCACAAATACAACATGATCTGCTTCATAAATACATACTGCATGTTTGTCAGCTCATGCTCCAGCAAGTCAGCTGCTTACTGAGAGCTTCTGTAGATGTACGATCGTACGGGTGGATGATTCTGCAGCTTAGGGCCTCGCCATAAGGAGATTCAATAAGCACGTACTGCTCAGGGCTGTGTGTTCATCAGTCTGAGGGTGGCCTGATGGAAAAGAGTGATATATTTCGTAGTTGCTGATGAGGTGCTGTTCAAGATGAATACCTGGCATCATTCGGCCCATGCAGCCTTATTTCATTTATTTGTCACATGATGGTTGCGTCACAGATTTGTCAGCGAGCTCGCCGCTTCTCGCTGGTGCTGCTCGCTGGTGCAACATATATCAAACGAGATGGAAGTTGTCACCGCTCTGGAGGGATGGTAATGCTCCTGACAAAAAAAGATATTCATCTTGTTTCTTCTTGTGCTTTGAGTGAGTGCATCAGCAGAAAATGTAGATCAAATGTAAATGTATGGTTGAATGCATGTATGGATTTATGTTCTGATGAGTTGAAAGAAAAAAAGCAGCTTAGTTAGGATGCAGTGACAGATGATGTTTAGCTCGGTTTATAAGTTTCATGTCAGACGCATGCAGGGTAAGATTTAAGATGGTTTTCGCTGGAAAATGTAGACGGTATTAAAGGCGAGAAAGAAAAATCCTAAAGTATTTGTAAACATTTCAGTAATCTGGAAAAAGTGCTCTTTTAAAAAAATATTTTAAACCACAAACATTACTTCTTATGTAAAGCTGGACCGGGGATTTTGCATGTTAACCCTTTGAAAACCACACAGGTCGCTGTTTGCATGCTCCAAAATAAAAGCAGTAATAGAGTGTTCATTTTTTTACTTGAGAGTTGATGAAGTCATTGCATTTATGTCAGAGAGAGTTTGACATGAATAGGATCAATGCAGTAGTTTTGAGTTTGTTACTTAGTTTAGTGCCCTGGAGAACAAAGCCTACAGCGTTTGCACATCAACAACACAAAGTAAAAAAGTAAACTAAAACAGACTAAAGTCAGAGGAATGCTAAAGTATTTAGAATTAATCCTCTTGGGGACATCGATCCACTAGATGTTGAGATATTTCACTCCTGACCAAAGTGGACGGACTGATCTGCCCGCCATCACGACAGACACAAAGTCATGACTGTATCATGGAGAGAAAACTGTTTACAAACTCACCGAATTATGTGTAATAAAATGTTGAATAAAAGATGGAAAATCAGGGAACAGATTCAAAACCAAAGCCTGTTTTAATTTACTTAAAACTTCTGGAAACACAAGAAAGTGAGTTAGAAACTAAAGGAAGTCTGATCTGTAATATTTGACTTTATTTTGATATTCTTTCAGAAATACCTTTTCAAAGACTCCATTTCAAACGCTGTCCTGCTGTCTCTCTTGCATTGCCAAATGAAAGATCACACACACTCTGTTTTTTAAAAAGAAAAGTATTCTTTTTGGGACCGTTTCAAAAACAGTCCATCGAAGTTACTGGAATACTGGATTGGAATCATATTTAGTTTTATCTGAACATGATGAAATTTATTGGAGATATTATGCCAGATTTAAACTAATGCATGATAACAGGTGTGATACTTAAAGAAAAAGATTAATATTTTTGTTACAAAGAAGAACTCTGTGGTGTGTTTTCAGGAGTCACAAATTATACTTTTTATTGTATTTTTTGAGAAAGATGATCCAATATTAAAGAGTGTGTTTCAATCAATGGGATGACAATCAGGTGTGAGTTTGGAGGTGACCTGCCCTATTTAAAGAACATAAATCTGAGTCTTCATCACGGTTTGGTCTCACGGAGTTGGATAGATAATGCCGATCTGCGAGATGTACCAAACGTATGACATAGTTCTTGCTCGAGGGGGTCAAACCAGCAACAGGCTCACAAACCTTTTGCAAGTTGAGTGTTGTAGTATGCTTGGATTTCAGGGGAAGAGTTAAATCTCAGGTGCAGGGATAGACATTATTTACATTAAATACCAGCTAAACTTTGCTAACCAAAAAGAAGTCAGATTGTATAGAAGTCAATGAGAAAATGAGTTGACTTCTCACCTGATTTATTACCTCAGGAAACATTTTCCTAATCAGTTTATGGCCCCATTCGCTGGTTTCAAGTATTCTTCAGTACAGCAGGATGTTCATTTAGTAAATTATGGTCCCGTTTAGAGGAAAATAGACGATAAAGCAGCGTATGCTTTAGGGCGGGGCTTCAAGACAAGTCGCTACCCCGGCAACCGCCAATCAGGATAGAGGCAGCGCTATCCTCTCGTCCAAATAACGTCACTTCTGGCTCCGAAAAACAAGATGGCGAAGGCGAAACGCTGAACTCGCAGCTTTAAAACGGCCGTCCACAAACTAATGGGTGACGTCGCCGTAGCAACGTCCACTTCTTTCATACAGTCTGTGGTGGAGTACACCTAAAAAAAAAAAACCCCACCAAAAACAAGATTTTATGCTGCTCTTGTATCAGCTAAGTGAAAGTGGAAGGTGATGAAGCAGCAGTTGAATAAGTTTACAGTGGGTGTATGAATGGTGCTCCTTTGACAAATGAATGGAAACAAAACAGAAAACAGGTCATTAAACCAACCCAATGGGGTTTTAAGTTACCGATGTTGATGAGTTGGACACGTATTTCCAGAGATGCCTGAGATCAATGTGGACTGGAATGTAAAATTGATTCAGGTCACGGTTTCAAAAAGTAGGAAAAGCTGTATAGTAATTTTGCTATTGACGTTAGTACAAATCAAACCTTTTCTCTTGCCGGTCGTCAATGTTCAGGGTCGAACATGCCATATTTATAATTAATGAGTTTACATGGGAGGTTTTTTAAAGCCCCTTAGTGTTGTTACTTTTCAACCACGAAAGAGGAGAGAGAACAAAGGGAGAGAGACTCGTGAGACGAGGGGTTGCATCGCTTTGGTAAATGAGGGCAAAGCAAAAAGCAGGATATCTTGAAAGGAGGCGAAGAAAAGTAGAGCGTCCTCATGATCAGGCAGAAATGAAAACGAGAGGTTGATGTATGGGCCGAAAAGTGGCTCGCTGCTCCACCATCCATCACCGAGAGACAAGTGAGTGTGTGTTTGTTACATCACGGTTGTGTGTATTTCCTGCTGATGTCTCACAAGGACAACAGAGACGCAGCACCAGAACTGTCCTACCTTACACTGGAGCACATACAGTATTTATACAGTGCCACACATTATTTCACTGTATTACCTGTCACGTTTTGCATCTGTCAGTGTCGGAGATGTCGGCGCGTTGCAGCCAAGTTTTCGCGATTATGAGGAGCAAGCTGGTACGATGCCACCAGCGTGTGTGTGTGTTTAGACGTGTGGGGGCTTTAATTTCCATTTGAAAGCGTTTGTAGTGTGTGTGTCCTACTTGTACATGTTGGCACACTTGGATCTCTTATATAACGGCCTTTGTGGCACTGAAAGAAAACAACTTCCAATCGTGCCTTGAGCTTTGGAGAAAACAAAGTACTAAGAACATCTTGTCACGGATACTGAAGTTACTGTTTGTGTGTGTGTGAGTGTATGTGTGTGTATTGTCATTTGATTTACTTATGTAGATAAGTAAACACAATGGAGCCTGACTGATGCTGGATTTCTGAGGCTGTTAATGATATTTGAGAGTCTGATACCAATAAATTGGCCAACATTTATTATTATTATTTTGGTACCACTTTCTAATAAGGCAGTTGTTCTAGTTCCAATTACCAGCTTCAAAAAGTCTCTTAGCAGCATCAAATATGGATGTTTTGCACATTTTCTTTTTCAGCACAACCCAGAATACTTGAAAATATAGATTTATTTGAAGTGAATAGTTGCAGTCAATATTTATAATGGATTTTATGATTAAACACCAGCGTTCTGCTGGGACTGAGGGCTGTGAGGACATTTTGTCATTCCTTGTTTCACAGATTGGGCGTGAAGTCAAAGACCATTTGTCTCTTGGGGTTTTTCCTTTTATAAACATGCTGTTTATGATGGGACAGCATGGGGAACATACGAAGGAAGCGTACAGGGCGTCTTTGCCTCCGTGACTGATGATGAACAGAAGGTGCAGCCACTTGCTGTTGGCTCCTCTACAGTGCCAACACTCGAAGCTCAAAACACATCCTCCAGTGTGTGGTGGCTTTTACCCGACATGTGTAGTAACTAAAACCCAACAGAAAACACAATCACTAACCAGCTCCTTGGTTACCATACCAGTTGGCATGGCAACAGGTGAGGCTTCTTTTTAATGGAGGGTTTCTGTTGAGTCAATGCTTGGCTGAAACTGCCTGTGTGATATTTTGACTGTTTGAACGTTTTGTTGAAATGTAGCTGTAATACAGTGAACAAAAGGGTAGAGCCACTCATTCCCAAATTCTCATTTAAGCAGACACACTAAAGCCTCTGAATAATTTAACAATACTGGAGATTTATGTTTATGTAGCCAGGAGTGGGAAATGTTTCATTCTATTTCCTGGAAAATCCTCTTTTTTTGTCTGTTTGTCTTGTTGAATGGCTCTAATAATACAACTGGGGGAGAAACAAGACTGATATTTGTTCGAAAATCTTTATCATCACCATCTTAGTTCAGCGTGTTACCAGACTGGCGTCAGATGAAAAGTCAGATAATCACCAAACTCATTACAAATCATCCTGAGGGGAACATGAATGTCTGAACCAAATTTGGTAGCAATCAATCCACTAGCTGTGGAGACATTTGCTCTTTAAGGAACATTTACTCCATTTTATTGATTGACTTCATACTGATTGACAAAAGCAGGTGAGAAAACTCATCTGTGATTAACTTAAACCACTTTGCTGCTAAATTGCCTTTAAAACTGTTTTCCACAAGGGCACGTTCACTATTTTTTTTTACTAAGTAATCAACAGATGGCTTGCCTTGCTGTTGGTTGTGGCTATAAACACTCTCTCCTCAGCTGTTTTTCCACCCTCATAACACTTGTCTTTAACACATTTTCCCAGCATCCATTACCAGGCTCCAGGCCCTGAATATTTCTTTACATCAAGCGTTGCATATGAAAAGAGTGTTGTGACCTCTGACCGTCCCTATTGTCAGATACTCATCTTGTAACTTTTTCACGTTGCCCTGGATATCATCCATTCTTGCATGCACTTGAAATGTAAAAAGCCTCTCCATACATTCAGCACTCAGTAAACTCTTCTTCAGCTGAAGATGATGGAGCCTGTGGGTTTTTCTCTTTGCAGTCACATGCATAAATACAAGCAAAAACTGGCTAGAGAATGTAATTTTACTACTGTGGGAGCCATCAGTTATGTCTGTGTATTTATGTCCGTTTATATTGGTAACCTTCCTCAAGTTGATCACGGGTGGCAGTACATAAAAAAGCACATAAAAAAACATGGTCTTCAGTCGAGTGGCTAATTGCTGGAATTTATATATATTCACTACAACTACATTAAATACATTTAATTTAAGGGAAAACCACAGTTTTTATAAAATGCTGTTTTTTTTCCATCAATTTCTAATGTTGAACATATTCTAGTAGTTATTTTATGATGAAATGTTGTATAAACTTGTATTTGTGTAGGTGGTGAGGGCAATGTTGGTGGAGATAGCGAGTTTTAACTGACCTTTCTGGGCTCGTACTCTCCAGAAGATCTGTGCCAGAAATCAAGCCAAAAGATTGATCAGGACTAAAAGTACTCCACTCACAATCTACTGAGTGTTTGGGCTATTTACCAAGGCAGAAAGAAACTGTTTTATAAGTGAGTTAAAGTGTTCAGGTTTGGATTTTTTCTGCATGAAACTCCCTTATCCGGTTAGACTCGCTGATCGGCGAATCCCGGAGGGAAAAGGCTCAGATTCAGAACAAGAGAAAATCTATTGCTATGTGGGAACAGTCATGATGTGTGGCTAATAGGTAGAACGTGGAGCTCATTCGGTGTAGAGTCTCTTCTGAATGTAGTCTCTTTGACCATGCATTAAGCCCACAGGGGGGCGAGGTGTGTTCCTGTTTAAATCTCTGGAGCCCGAAGAGCAGTTTTAAAGAGGCTGCTCCACCTCGACGGGAAGCGTAAACCCAACGCGCCTCTGGAGCATTTCCTGACCCACATTTACTTATCTGCACCAAACAGATTATCTCTTAAAACACTCTTACTCTCTGTGACTGTGTGTGTGTGTGTGTGTGTTTGTATGTAAGTGTGTAGTGTGCATTAAAAAATACAGTATAGTGTTGGCTGTGGGAGGCAGTTTAACAATACAGACTTGTGTGTTTGTGCCTGCACGTTCATATGAAGTAAACAAGACAGAACAGCCTGTAGACTAGAAAACTGTGTGTGTGTGTGTGTGTGTGTGTGTGTACCTGTGTTATGATGGCTTGTGTTGACTGCTGTGTCTCCTCTAGAGAAACGTCTCCATGAACTAGAACAGCTTCTGTCTGTTAGCACTACGTTAGATAACACAGGGACCCCTGATGGTTCCAGCCACAGGCCTGCTAACACTAGTTTTTGTCTCGTCGCCGGCTGCGATGGAGTTTGTTTCCCTGTCAGGTGGCGTGGGAAGCCTCAGGGCCAAGCTGGGTGGCCCGGTCCAAAGTCACCCATCCCAACTTCGAAACGCTTTTCAACTCTCACTAGCCCCCCGTCTGAGCTGTTTCTTGAGTCTAATCTGGATTTGATTGTTTTATGTGAAACATGGTTGAAAACAAATGTTTTCTTACCATTAAATGAAGCCTCCCCACCCAACTCTACTAATGCCCATGTTACTGAGACCACTAAACAGGGTGGGAGTGTTGCCCTGATCTCTATTTTCAACTTAACCTGCAAACAGCATATAAAGTTCATCTCTGGGACCTACAGTTCTAAATACTGTTAATTTATTGCTCATGACTGGTACAGAGTGCTGTTGTTAAACCTCTAAAAAACCTAAACTAGATCCAGGGTCTCTAAATAACTTAACCTTCCATTCCTTTCAAAAGTACCAGAAAGTTGTGTCTCAGCAACCCACATATTTAACAATAAACAGCTTGAAACTTTGCAGCCTGCTCTCAGGGCCTGTCATTCCACTGCAACTGTTTGATCAAGTAACAGTAACTCTCGACAACTGCGTGATTTCTCAAAGTTTAACAGCCAAGAATCTTGGCTCTTGACTCTACCCTTTGCTTTGATCAGCACATTAAAGAAATCACCAAGATCGTCTCTTTCCACCTATGTAACGGAGCTAAAATTAAGTCTTTCCTGGCCATGGCTGACGCAGGGATCCTAATTCACGCTTTTGTTTAGTCCAGATTTCATTCCTCTTATGTTTTGTTGTCTGGCCTGCTGCGTGCTCACACTGAAAGTCTTCAAATAGTTCAGAATGCTTCATAATACAAGCTTCACTTTATTGGCTCCCTATCCATGTCAGATCAGACTTTAAGGTGCTTCTGATAACTTATAAAGCCCCTTCATACCTGTCTGATCTTATTAGACCTTATAATCCATCTCGGGCACTCTGCCCTCAAAATCCAGGGATCCTGTCTGTCCCCAGAGTTAAAAAGAAGTCTGCTGGCTGTAAGGCCTTTTCCTATCGGGCCCCTTTGCTCTGGAATCACCTCCCTACTGACACCAGACAATCTGACTCTGTTGATGCTTTTAAATCTAAGCTTAAAACTCGGGCCACGCACCTGTTACCATTATCCTTCCAGTGGGTCGCTCTCAGCCTCAATAACCTTTAACCCTGGTGCTTATAGTCCATGTGTGTCCTGCCGACGAGAATAAACTGTAAACTTTCTAAATAACCTCTGCGTTTCTGTAAGCCTCTGTTTGTTTTTGTTTCCCACAAGCCTCCAAGCTGTGTGAGTCGCTCTCGCCATGTGCTGGACCATCGGCCGTCCTGGGACCTCGCCGTCTCTCTCTCGGCTGTCGGTGCCTCATCCAGACTTTTGGATCTTGATCATCGTCCCCTAAGAGATTTAGCCTTTCCCCTTTTTTCCCCTCCCTCTCTAGTTTCTCTAGTCGTCCTTTCTTTCTTTCTTTCTTGGTGGATGGTTCAGGTCCTTATCCAAATCGAGGGTCTCGGATAGAGGGTGTCGAATGCTAGACAGCATATGACACATTCTGAGTTCCGGTCCCAAGCCCGGATAAACGGGAAAAGTTGATTCAGGGAGGACATCCGACATAAAACTTAA
Organism: Lateolabrax maculatus; assembly: GCA_031216445.1. NCBI lineage: Eukaryota > Metazoa > Chordata > Actinopteri > Acropomatiformes > Lateolabracidae > Lateolabrax > Lateolabrax maculatus. Next base: position 1,171,235 of record CM062207.1, on the reverse strand, counting down.
GGCCAATCAAAATATGTGGATCATAAAATCAGATATCCACTGTGTTGACCTCCAACGGGAGCAGCTGAATGTCATTTCTAGTTCATCTTTTCAGTTTCCATTAGAATTGAAATCTAATCTACTTCCAATCTAACTAGCGTGAAAATTGGTTTGGGACTGTTTGAGGGGTTTTTATTAAATTTAGCTTTTTCTGTTTTTCCCCCATCTGTTCCGTTGTGATGTGCAAAGAGAAAGAAGCACACTTGGATGGAAACCAAGCAAGTGTTTCTGTGCCTCGTCCATTACCTCCTGTTTTCTCTGTTTTTATTCAGATGTGTCACTCTTTTACCATCTCTCCTTCACTCTATCACTCCTTAATCTGCTCTGTTATCAGAGTTTTATGTTGTTTGCTGCTGAAATGGTGAGATAAGGGAAGCAAACATACAGCAGAGGGTGTTGCATGCTGTACAGATTGTAAAGCCCCTTGAGGCAAATTGTGATTTGTGGTTTTGGTCTATATCAATAAAATGTACTTTATTTGACTTGCTTGGATCCATACCTGCAGAAATACAACAGCACCCTACCACACTCAATTAGACTGAAATATAATGCAGACCCAGTGTGTGATCCCTCATCAGGACTTGGTTTGCAAGGAACCAAGTGGACCTGTGAAGACCTCTAGGAAAGACTGCATTGAGCAATGAATGTAACCTACTAACAAGTATTATGTTTGTATCCAAAGCCTGATACATCTTATTCCTCTGTGCCATAGAGGTTCATGTTTATCACACGAATAAGTTTGTGTGATTTTGGAGAGGACTATATGGGTGTAACTCCACCAAAAATAGACAAAGAATATGGAGACAGATTCGTATTAAAGTTGAAAGTAGGCACGTTTTTATGGGCGTTTTGTTTTTCACATGAAAGTAGACATTAATCTTTGTGGTGTTGCATGAAATCTTCTATATTTGGAACAATAATCTGTGTGCGTATTCCCTCAGGTCAGAGCTGAAAATGGAAGAGGGGAAAAAACGACAAGGACGAAAATGATGGGAATTGGTCGCCCTTCAGTCTTTGCAATTGTTTTTCACGACTGACAGTTTTTCTCTTTTGTTGAATCACCAGAATCACTGTCTACCTTTGATGCACCCCCTTTTCATTACTTGTTTTTGGCTTCATCCCTGTCTTTTGTTCCCAGTGTCGTGCCTACTTTCCTCTCCTCTCTGACCCTCCTTAATGTGCTGACATCAAATAAACTGCAGCACAAAGACTTTGTTTTACCTTCTAATAAGCAGTGAAGAAGTAACTCCACATGAGACCTCGACTACCTCTGCTGTTTTTTTTACTAGAAACCAAACTCTACCAGATTAGCTGTTGTCTAATCTAGGAATTCAAAACAAGGCTGGTTTATTAATTAGCTGCTAGCAGATGTTCCTCGGTCTGCTCTCCTGAATGCTCTGCACAGCGTATCAAACACACAGTATGTAATTAATGAAATGATGAGCCTTCATTTTCTTAAAACTTAAAAAAAAGAATTTTTGGATTACAGCACATTTACTGTACGCTTCAGTCTCAGTGTTTCCAGCTGCAGAAAGCAGTTTTTCTCATCTAGTAAGTGTCTGCTAATGAACCCACCTGCTCAGCACCAAACAGCAGACAGACACTAGGTGAAGAAAGTGGAACATCTAACAGCTATAGAGGAGTTGGTGGAGACCAAACACAGAGCTAAAAGGAGTGTGATGCATTGGACTTACATTCATCCAGTGGACACAAACACCACTCCAATGGGATGATCATGATCAGTAATAACGTCACAGCTGTGTGATCCAACAGCACGACCATTTGGGAATTTATTGTATCCTGATTACTCTGGCTTAAAACTCCTGAATAGCAAAGTGTCAAAGCAAAACTCATTCTTTGGAGTGTTTAAAATGTTTTTTAACTTGAAGCTAATTGTTTTGTACGTGAGTTGTTGCATATTTGCTCAAAGCACAAAATGCTTCAGATCCATTGGATTCTATTGGGAAAAGTCCAGCCAAGTCTAAATAGTTGTCCAGTGTGATTACGGTATGTATAAATGTTTTCTCTTACTAAGATTTTCCCTCCTTGGTACGAGTGGAGATGTTACTGTTTAGCCACATCTCATAGAAATTGAGTTATTTGATTTTCAGTATTTATGTTTCTCTGATCTTACTCAATTAATTACTCGGTCTCATGTACTGTCCATTACTAACTCCAACTTCCATATGTGAAAATGAATGTGTAATGTGAAAATGTCTAGGAAATCCTAATGGTTTCCTGTCAACACTGAGTTTCTGCTCTGGGGGATTCTCTGTTCTTACTGTATTTGGTGAGATTAATGATGCAGTGTTTTGAAGCTTAAATTAAAATAATAAACACTCCTACTAATGCATAGAACGTATATGGAAAGAGCTTGTAGGCCTTTGATAAGATGGATATCTGTTTTGCTGCCCTTCTTGTTTTACATTTTTCATCTCTTTCCCTTTGTTTCCTTCTCTTTATCCCCTTTTCTCCACCAGCCCAACAACCTGTCACAGTTCAGATGAAAAATTCACCTGATATTTGGAAATGAAGTTTAAAAATAGGCTTTCAAAAATGGCTTCAATGAGTGTTATGTTTTTCTTCATCTAATGGACATTTTTCATGTTCTCCGGGAATGAACAAATAAATACTGTAACACTGTTGAATGCAGCAGCTGATGGCCATACGGCCCCGACAGGCCATGAATTTACGCATGTGACTGAAACACATGTGGAGGATTTCAGGCCCCTCTGAAATTGATGCAATTATTAAACCTGCATAAAGTCGTTTCTCGTTCATCTTTTCTGTTTTTTTTCCATTACAATTGAAATCTAATCTGCTTCAAATCTAACTAGCGTGAAAATTGGTTTGGGACTGTTTGAGAGGTTTTTATTGAATTTAGCTTTTTCCATTTCTTTTCCCATCTGTTACGTTGTGATGTGCAAAGAAAAAGAAGCACACTTGGATGGAAACCAAGCTAGTGTTCCAACGCCTCGTCCATTACCTCCTGTTTTCTCTGCTTGTATTCAGATGTGTCATTCTTTCTCCGTCTCTCCTTCACTCTATCACTCCTCAATCGTCCTGTTATCAGAGCTTTATGTTGTTAGCCGCTGAAATGGTGAGATAAGGGAAACAAACATGCAGCCATAAGCACAAGCGCTCATTCTCCAACCAACTGACACACATATATGCACACACTCACACAGATATGTACAATCAGCGCTGGTATAAACAGCCTTTAATGGTGTTTGGAAGAGACGTGCAATCTCTCTGCTGGTTTATAGGGAGACGGTTTAGAAGAAAAATCTTGATAGCGTGAAAAAACAAGATGAACATAGACTCACAATTTTCATACAATTCTGAGTGTGTAACACACAGTTGTCAGTCCCATTTTTCAAATGCACATAAAGCACAAAAAAATGATTGATGTTCACATTTATGAATGTTAACATTGACATTCATAAACATTGTTTGTACATTTACTCGTGAGGCGCCTCATTGACATAATCCATTACCCCGATCTAAAACCTAATGCCAGCCTTAACCCTCCAACCCGCTGAAGAGAGGAGCAGACAATAATCTGAATATGTATTTGCAAAATGTCTATAGTTTATTTAACCGTCTTTGCTTTCCAGCATGTCCTAACTTTACAATAAGGGTGGAACATGTGCTGACATTGAGAAAAAGCTCACACTGGTTTTTAAAAAGTATCCCCAAAATGTTCTTGTTTTTAAAAATCCTCTCCATTTTCACAAATGTTAATACTTCAAAAATTCCTTAGTTCCCAAAAATGGCCTCATTCTTAAGGTCTAAAACTCAAACTGGTCCTCATAAAGACAGACAAGAGCACACACACTCACAAACACACACAATGACATAATCTTTCAAACACACACTAATGCAAACCTTCACACAAAAAGGCACAAGCACTCTCTTTTCTTTCGGCCTCCACACACACACACACACATCAGAAGAGAGGGAAACTAATGTGTGAGTGGAAAGTAGAGCAGTGCTGACTGAGCGTGCTCAGTGAGTCCACCCCGAAGACACAGATTAGAGACAGAAATGATCTTCCAGTGGAAATGAATCCACAGAGGACGCAGTATTAAATACATTTGCATACACATGGTGAATATAAACCTTTAATATCACATCTGGTTGAGCTGAATGAGATGCAGTTTGAGATGGTTAAAGTAGAATCATACAAATAAATGATAAATAAATGCTACGATGATCAATATGATGAGTCAGTCAGTGATGTTCAGTGATCCAAGAGTCGTTTAAAGAGTAAAATTGACTTTTCCCTTGAACCCCATTGACCTCGTCTGCTTCTGCTTCTGCTTCATGTCCTGATTTTTGTCATTTACCCAGAATGACTTCTGACTTTCTGTGGGACCGACTGCAGAACTTGACATTTACAGTTTGATCTTTATGATTTTTTCCTATCATCAATCTTCACCGCAGCTGTTTTAAAGCTCTTGAGTGACAGGTTGAGTCACCTCAGCAGCACAGTTTTCAACTGAAAGACAAAGAACAGTCAAATAATCCCAGGAATCCATGGCCCATCAAGTTAACTAATAGTTAATAAAATAAAGTATAAGCTGAACTTTAAATCTCAGCATCTAAGCCAACATCAACAAGTCCCTAAAATGTTCAGAACAAATGGAAATTTGACACATTGCATGAAATAGTCCTGTAAATAACCACAATTTGCTGTTTTTACATTTCTGTCAACAGAACATGTTTGTTCAGCTTTAGGTTTGTTGGTATGCAGAATGTTGTATTTATGCTTGGACAGAGCCAGGCTAGATGTTTCCAATCTTTAGTTTATGTTTAAGTTAACTAAGCTTTATATTTACCATACAGACATGAGAGTGGTATCAAGCTTCCCATCTAAGTTTCAGAAGTAAAGCAAACCTTAAGTTCCTGTATCCTTTCACTTCAAGCATGTAATCTGTTTAATATTTTTTTTCTGTTTAATCGTTGAGTCTAAAAAGAAGTCCAGAAATATTGAAAATGTCTTTGACAAGTTCCAACAACCCAAGAAAACGTCTTCAGAGGTCTTGTTTTGTCCAACCAACAGCCCAAAGCCCAAGGAGGTTGATTTTACAATGATCAATTTTCACATTAACAAAACTGGAGGTCAAAACTGTTGTTAATTTCTTTAATTTTCTGTCATTTTGCAAACCAATTAACTGACTAATAGTTTCAGTACATAATGCTGTGAGAGTCTTCAGCAGAGAGCATATATGTGTGTCTCGGTGAACTGAACTCCTCCTCCCCCTCCTCTGCTGTAAATAGGAAAGCTCTCAGAGTCGACTCGCCCGGTTAAATAAGGCTCTGAATACACGGATATGTCTCCATAATCTGCTTAGCGACTGGAAATGTCAGAGGGCTGACGGCCAAACATGAATTGAGCTGAGTCGGCCGTGAGCGGATCGCCCACGGAGGAAGTCACGGGCTCTGAGTGAGTTTAATGTTGGGATCAGTGAGGGACAGTCGGGCTTTACAACGCAAAACTGCTTCAGATGTTGATTCTCTGACGCGGCCTTTTCATTACAGAGATGCACTTAAGCCGCCGGTCTTTTGCCGTCACGCTGCTCACCCAGAGACTATCTGCTGCTGCTACTGCTGTGCCATATAGCATCTCAGATGCCCCAGCTCCACCCCAGCATCCACCTGTGGGCTCTGACTCCATGTGACCCTAAACATTAAGGTTTATCGTCACTCCCCACTCCCTGCTATCACAAGCTTGGTGGTTCCTTTTTGGGGAGTGACGAGATCAGACCTAGACATCAAACATCAACACTGCACATATTCTACATTCACAAAAATAATTTGCTGAACTTGTTGGCAAACAGTTGCTTATTTACAGGAACATTTATTTGGAGTCGAGTTGGTGTTCAGTATTCTCTCTTTTAGCTCTGTTTTTGGTCTCCACCACCCCCTGAGGGAAATATCTGGCTCTTTAGCTGCTAAATGCTCCACTATATTCACCAGCTCGTCTCTGTTATGATTTCCAACCCACTCACATTACTCTTGGCAGGGACTCAAATATTCCCCAAAATGTCAATTTATTCCTTTTAATGTTCTGAAAATTTATTTTGCTTAAGGTTACATTTTGGTGAAATTACAAAATCATCTCCAGAAACAGCAGAAGGTTGCTTTCAGTTGAGAATTCCTCAAGGTTGTTTGAGTTGAAGCTAAATGAATTTGGGATTCACACACTTTCCACTCCTGTTCTTCATCTCATCTCATAGGAAATGAATTGTATAAAAACTAGTTTCGTGTTCTTCAAGTGGTATATATGCTAAGAAGCGGACTGCATGGACTCATCAGGGTGGATTTTCTTGTCAAACTGCACGTCATGTAACAGAAACTGGCTCTTCATCATCTTTGCCTTCTGCCAATATTGCAGTTTAACCGCCTCGACCTCACCAGCCTTGCTCTGGGTGAGCATTGAGACCCCCCCCCCCCCCCCCCCCCCCAATAAGGATGTGAGCTGAGGGAAAAATCTGTGTCACAGCTTCAAACGTAACAAGATGTAACCTGCATTTCACAGATGTCAAGTGAATTTTCATCACATCTTGTCAAAATGGGCGATATTCACCATTACATGCCTGAACATTAGACCAAACTGTTGCTCACTAACAGTTTCAGAGGTCAGAGGCTGCTTCCTCTTCTGTGCTGTGGAAATTCTGTCTTTTTCTTCTTTATTTAACCATTTATCTTGTTTTGTCTGTACAGTTGCTTGAATGGAGCGTCTGTTATAGTAAAAGGTGACATTTATTTGATCTGCTCTATATGTTATCATGTTGAATTTGATTTGAGGGTGTCTGCTGTGTCCTGTCAGTATTTCCTTTGTTTCCTCACGAGTCCTGAATGTTGTATTTGTTGTCCACTTTGTGCCTGCAGCTTTATTTTCTGACCACATCAGGATGAGACTTTTCAATCCAATCAAACTCTGCCTCATTCATTTATCTCTAAGCTATGTGGGTGTGTGTTTTCATGTGTATCCTGTATGTTTGTGCCTTTTGTGTTGTGTGTGTGTGTGTGTGTACTAGACTGTCTTATCTTTATGTACTGTATGATTGTGTGTGCAAGTCTGCAGGGATGTGTTTGTTTGTGTGTGTGTGTGTCTGTATGACCAAACTCTGAATTGAGTTGCGCCTTGCTTCAAAGAACATAATGGATTTTTTCACTCCTGCCTGTAGAGTTAAATTATTGATGACAGAGGAATATGGAAAAGAGTCCTGGAGTATGTGAGAAAGGAGCGCAGAGGAGAGGCCAAAATCACAACCAATACGAGGGTCTTCTTATCAGGTTCTCAAGTATTTGTACAAACATACTAATGAAATAATTATAATCATAAAACTTTATGTACACAATACATAGCCGTCATTATGAGCAGGTTTACTGTAGATAATGGATGGATGGTTAAAAATGTGATATGCCTTCAGTAAATCTACAAGTAGTCCTGAGTGTAATTCTTTCAGTTAATGGAGAGGTAGTAAAAGGGGCTGTTGCTGCTGCCGTTGTTTTTTCCTCATAGTTATTTGTTATTTATAAGTTATTTGTGCTACTTTGGAAAAATGAAAATTGCTCGATAATGAGAAGCACTGAGTCATTTTGAAAAAAGCAAAACAAATAATGGAAAGCAGAATTTTTTTTCCGTCTGAAAGAGAGAGAGAAAGAGAAAGATTGGCACAAATTAAAAAGGTTATTTGATCACATTAATTGAGTTCGTCCATAAAAAAATAATGTGTCTGAATGTAACAAGATGAAAACGAGTCTGAAAGTACCAGAGTGATTATAAGATGATAAATGAGTGTGCGTCAAAGGGAGCTGGAAGAAAGAGGATGGGAGGAGAAGAGACGTCCAGAGGGAAAAGCAAGAAGGAAAGAGGGGAGGAAGTTGGAGTGCAAAGAGGGAGAGGAGGAGAGGAAAAGACGGGGGGAAGAGATAAAATAGAGGAAAAGGAAGAGGGGAGAGAGAAATTAGGCACATTATTGTGTTATTGCTTTACTGCTGTTGTTACAACCATCAGATTTATCTTCAGTTTTTAAATACCAGCACCAAAATACCACAAATTTTGTGGTTGGTGATTCGTTTCCTTATGTGACAATTTTTCTCCTGAGAAAAGGGTTTGTCTTCGTCTCCCATAAAAGTCTCCTGTTAACATGATATTGACTTACAGTAGATTCCTCCTGGTTATCTGATCTTCATTTTGCCAGACATTGTGTCACGATGCTTCATGTGAGAGGTTACATACGTCACCGTGGTACACTGTCAGATACCGGCATTAGTCTAATGATGTGTACTGCTAATGTTGGACAAATTGAATGCAGGAGAAATGTATGATGGAAGAATATTAGAGCAGCTGTGGTTCATGTTTAGACAACACTGAGATCCCCGCTGACTTCCAGCTATCGGCTGTTTTCTTGCCAACCGAAAATAAAAATAGACATAAATTTGTCCCTTGATACCGGAGGATTTTTTACTCATTTCTGCTCCATATCTTCCTTTTCTCTCCCCCCCCACAACCTCACAGAGTGAAGCATGACTGCACAGCAACGATGCAGGAGATGGTGTGTGTGAGTGTGTATGTTAGTGTGTGTTTGTTGGCTTTTGGTATTGCGTTTTACTCTGAAACAGAACACACTCACACACACACACACACACACACACACAGGCTCAGTGGTTGAGTGTTTTGCCAGCCTCCTCGTAGCCTCCATGAATCTGTCTGTGGATTAACGGCCCCTATAGGCCCCATATTCTACCATGAAAAATGTCACCCTGTTTCTGTTCCTCAGTTGTATTCTCTTTCTCTCTCTCTCTCTCTGACTCATTCTGTTTCTACCTCTCTCCATCTCACTGTTTGTTTTTCCAGTTTCGTTTTATCTTTCCCTTCTCTGTTTCTGTCTGTCTCACATGTACAACTGCTGATCCTCCAACCTTCCTCTGTGCCCTCCCTGTCGTCTTCTATTACACAAGAAGCTGTCAAATCACAGGGCAGGAGACACAAAAACAGAGAGGGAGAGGGAGGGAGGAAGGGGGAGGCGATGTGCATGAAGAGAGGTAGAATGAGAGACAAGATGGAGAAATGAAAACAGAAGGAATGCACATGGAAGGAGAGGTGAGAGGGTGCTGAGGTGATGTAACGTCGCCTCAAGCTGCCGTTCTGCTCGGTTCGGCTTCATATCTGTCTGTCGGTTTTTGAACTGATCCTTTCATCACGATCCATCTGATTGATTGTGTTTATCAGGCTCTAAGCCAAATGTTTAATCTTTTCCCAGGTCCAGTGTCCCCCCTACAAGCCTGCAGCAGGGTCACCTGGATACAGGCATTTCTCTGGACATTTTTTAAATCTTTTTTTGAGCTGTTAAATCCTTACATGAGAGTAAACATTAAAGAGATGACGGGACATTAGAGAAGATTACATTTTTCTTAGCTCCATGATACCTTGCATGGAAGAATATTCCTGGCACTGGTAGGCAAGTGCCTGTAAATTTTAATTGTCAAGAAACAGGCCGAGCAGCCCTAAAAGTCAATTTGAGACACAAAGAAATACTTGTTAAACACTGCAGACCATCCTCAGCGATTGTGAATGTTGATTTGTGACTGGAATCTGTAAACTTTGATAATTAGACGCAAATAATGAAGATGTTAATTGCATTTTTTCCAATTTTGTTTTGTTGACTGTGTCTCAGTAATCGATCTCATTAGAGTGTTACTGAGGAGCTTTACACACACAAGCTACTTCAGCTCGTCTTTGTTTACAGCCCAGCTGTTTGTTCACACACAGCTAATTCACTGCTGGACTTCCACAATGGCACCTGTTGTGTTAGTGACCTGTGACACAAGTGCAAACCTCCACAAGACAAAGTGAATTCTGTCGGAATTGACATCGGACTAAAATTCAGTGTGATGGATGAGATGCTGCAGGGATGGATGGAACGAAAGCAGGCAAAGTGAAAACTGGAAACCAAGGAAGACACGGAAAGGAGTGGGAGGACTGAACAACAAGATGGAAATGTCAGAGAGGAGGAAGAAATGAGTGGGGGGAGGTAAAGGGAAGTGCAGTGATTGAATGTGGGGTTAATTAAAGGAAGAAAAAGGTGGGCAGAACACAATTAGAAGCCATAATGAGTGAGATACAGAGAGAGGGAAGGGAAGAAAGAGAGTGGCAAGCAGAGTAACAGGTAAAGATGAGGGAAAGATATATACGACTAAAAAGACAGTGACAGTGTAAGACAGAAAGATTGGGTAGAATCGCCTGAGTTAGAGGAAAAAAGAAGAGAAGGGGATGAAGGTAAAGATGAATCATGACTAGATGAAGAAAATAGGAGACAGAGGATGGTGCAGCTGCTGTCTGTCATCTTTACGCCCCGACAACGATGGACCAATTATCCGCAGGCACATAATCCCATCCTACAGCTAAGTACCATGACCACCCACACACTCGCAGAATCACACTTTAGTGCCGTAACGTCCAATGATGTATGTATCTTAATGAGCAACAATTGTGTCAAAGTGTAATTACAGAACAAGAAACACTTTGTGTAATATGCACTGAACACAAGTAACACTTCCTACATTCTCTTCAACTAACATATTTTTCTCTCCAAACATACTCAGCCAACACAAATTGTTGTTCATTATTGTTTCTGTTATTTTGAAGTCCACTAAATTGGAGGCAGTTTTCATGATCGCGGCGATAATGAAGTTTTTGTTTTGCTTCTTTTCAGCAGGAAGAAATCATTGCAATCAGAGAGCAGAGTTTTCACAACCACACACACTAGTTCAGGCTCCATTAGCACATTGGTAAGAGATCCAGGAAATGGAATAAGCTCTCCAATAAACATGATCTTTCTTCGTGAGAAAGCAAGAGAGAGAGAGAGAAAGTTGGATGAAGAAGGAAAAAAGCGGAGGAAGAGGATAATATGAAGATAATAAATGAGGCTTTTGAGAAACCCACGAAAAAATAGGGAGATTGGAATGGGGAGGAAAAGAGTGATGGAGGGAGGAAATGAATTGGAAAAACATTGTTGCAAATAGGATGATGGGAGTGTGGTGAGAGGCATGGATGGTCAGGAGGAAGGAGAGATTGACAGGAGTTTAAATGATGAAGAAAGGATGCTCAGGGAAGTGGTTACCAAGTAGGACAGCTAAGAAAAGAAGAAGACAGAATAAAGAGCCAACAGGTCAGAAAGCGAAAGAAAGTTCCACCGAGCGGATTTCAATTATAGAAAGAAAATTGAGCTTATTCAGTGCATAAAATGACACGAGGGCAGAGAGAGAAGGCTGTGTGGGCAGGAAATGGAGCGACAGATTGTCACAGACGGATAGTTAGATTAATGCAATACATACATTAAGAATCGGTCTACTACTGTGTCTCACCAGACATTTATTTGATTATACTGATCAATATGTTCTATCTATATATATTTATACAGAAACACACACACATGTTTATATATATATATATATACACACTATATTATACTTAAGAGAAACTAAACTTTTTACGTTTTTTGTAAAAAACCAAAGGATTCAGTCTGTAACTGTTATCATATAATAAAAAAAGTACTATCACTATCCTGTGGTCATCTGCTGTCATGGTTCACTTTTACTCAATTACATATGTTAAATATAATACAGATGTTTTAATGGGAGAAACGAGGCCCATTATAGTATAAGTTAAGTTTCCAGTTAGAATTTTTAGTTGTTGAATTAGACACAGTGTACTGTGTTTAATAAGTTTTGTCAGACATTATATTATATAAGTATTTATAATGCTGCACTGTATCAAACAACTGAGAACTGATCACAACTGACAACAGGGATAAGTGTGGGAACATCAATAGTATGAGCTCTTGTGCAATGTATACATTTTGTCTTGAGTGTGCAAATTAATACAAACTTTGAATTAAAAAAGAAGTCTGGAGGTCATTAAAAGCAGTTTAATGTGGAGAAAGTCTGTATTTTAGTACAGTATCGTCAGCATAGAAGTGGACATTGAAGTGTTTCAAGTTTCAATAAATCTTTTGTCATCGATGTAAGTGCAGTACAGAAAATAAAGATTCAAGTGTTTGTGATATTTTAATCAAATGCTTTTGAAAAGTAGTTATATTTATCCTAAATTAATCCATAGAGACAGAGACAAAGAAAATGATAATTAAACAGGACGCAACTAACAAAAGAGACAGCCACAACCTTCTCAACAATATGTAGTTAAGTTTGGTCAAATCTGAACCTGCCCGTCATGGTTTGGGTTTATCTCATCGTTAGTTTGCTGCATCAGGATGAATCATCCTGGAGGAAGTGCAGTCTGTGCAGTGTGTTCACATTTGCAACAAAGTCGTTCCTGCAGGCTGGACATTCATGACTCAGCTTGAGTCATGATGTTGAACTTCATTCTGAAGTTTAACATCCACTCAGATTCACTGAAAGTCTCCAACCTGTCCTGTTGGTCAGCTTCCCCTCCGGTGTGGAGGGAAAATCACTGAGTACAGAAGAGAGAACTCTGTGTATGTTGCTATAAGTTAAAGTATTTTTTACTTTAGTAGACTATTTGAATCCCTGTTCCTTTGCTCCTCTTCACTTTTCTCAGTATTTTCTCAACTTCGGCTACATTTCCCTGGACTAATATCGTTCAAAGATTGGATACAGATTTCTCCATAAGAATAAAAGATTATATTCAGCACTCACACATTCACACACACACACGCACACACACACACTTTCAGTCAAGGATCTGTGTTTCAATGTAATTTTGTAATTTAAGTTTTTTGTTTGAGCCAGTGAATGTATTGTGAGCACAATGCATGTTCACTGGCTTAGCTGTTCTCTTTGTTTTATACTAAAGTCAAACACATGTAGGATTGTTCTTACTTGACCAGGCTGAACATGGTATGTGTGTGTTTTCTATGTCTCCCTACAGTTCTGCAAGATTTTTAAAATTTTAGGTTACTAGCCAACTCCAACTTCCCTTTTTAATTCCCTTTACTTTAATATTTGTACTCACTCTACAGAGTCGGACACATTTACATGCAAAACTGGCCTTGTCTATTTGCCTGAACTGCAGAAAATGCACAGCCAGTCTAATTTATGTCTCCTCGCTTTCTCTCCCCTAAAATACATATTCAATAAGGAGAGAGGCTCTCAGGCAGAGTGCTCACTGAGCTTCTAGATCGGTCCGCCTGTTGAATAAATGACACCCATGACCACAGGCGTCGAGATGAGGCGTGAAAGGCTTTGTGAGTGTCACTGCCTTTTAGAATAAAAAACTAGTGGCTCATAATTAGGGAGCCATTAGTATGCCAGCGATGGCATCATTCCTGTATTTCTTCTTTTTGGAAGTCAGCCCTGCTCAGGATTGCCATGGCAGATTTCTCATGAGGTTCTTTGGGTTTTTTGATAAATAAATTAGACCTGTAGCTGATGAACATTTGTGTATATTTTACTCAAAAGGAAAATCTCATTACATTTTTATTTTTTACTGTTTTGGAACCAAAATCAAATTCATATATATATATATATATATATATATACACACACACACACTTTTTTTTCCTTTTGTTTTTTCATTAAAATAAAAAGAAGAAAAACCAGTGATGTGACTGGCTGAGAGTGTATTTATTATTCACCACACTCTTTGATTTACGTTTAACTTCACCCTTTGCTGCTGAACATGAACCAAAACAGCAGGTGCCCACCTCTGACTACAGGGCGTTAAAAACATTTTTCATATCAATTTCATGACGTAGATGGGTCTCAACCAGTCGACTCTTTCTCATCATTGGCCTGTGAAGTTGAGGGCTGATTTAAAACTGTTGATGGCATGCTTCAACCCGTGAAGTACCGATTTTTGGTAAAAAAATGTCAATATGAACACCAGCATTGATGTGTTTCATCACAGTACAGTCACATCATTCAGTTTACAGCTCAAGGAACAGAATAAAAAATGTTTTACAATCAATAACAATTCAACAATCCCATGATAAGCTTAAAACAGAGAACATGTCAGTCTCTCAATGTTCCCTTACCTCTAAAAACACTTTACAAATACACAGTTTCCTTTTTTTCCTTTTGTTTTTATCAAACAAACAAACTGGAGGAAATAGTGCATTTGTTGGGGAGTATTTGGGTGCGTGTGAGTTCATGGGGATGAAGGAACACAGTCAGATGTTGGGGTGACAGGGTACACATCTTAGACCCCTACGTCACCATGATGCCCAAAAGGTTTTTTTTTTTTTTTGATTTTTTGCTTAAAATTTAAAGTAATTTCATAAATATTACCTGTCTTCCTTGCACAATTTGAATATTTAAGTATCCGTTCCAAAGGTCTAGTAACCAGTGATGTAGACAAAATGATCAATAATTATAATAAATAACAATTAAATGTGTATATGTACTGCACTTTTCCAATCAATGTGCTTTACATGGCCAAAAACAGCAGCACAAACGGATTAAAAAGAGGTATAAAGCAGGAAGACAATGAGACAACTATAACCAAACAATGCAAAGAAAACTATAAAATAGAATAAGTTCCAAACAGATAAGAGACAGAATCAAAGACTGCGTTTCAAAACTAATCCCCCGCTAACAACTAACTCAAATCACAAATTGGTACCCAAGAGTGTCAATTCAACGCCTGCTCTCTTTCCAACAAATAAATTATATTAAAGTAAACAGAACTGCAATAACAAGCAACATCCAGAAGGTAAAGCTTTATTTAAATCCACCCGACTACATCATGTTCTGTTGTTTTGAAGAAAGTTTGCATATTTATTATTTTGGCTGTATTTTTTTTCCATTAAATGAAAAATTAAAACAAAGCAATGTGTTGTGTGAGGCCTTTAAAACTGCATGATCAATAGTATTAGTAGCAGATTAGAATATGAACAGACTTTCTGACTGGAGGAAAAAATTCCAGGCCTCTTTTAAAATCCCGAAGGGAGACGTAACATCACAAAGTAAATAATCCACAATAATAAACTGAAATAATCTGAAGCTTGGAGAGCATCTGAGGTCTACGGGGAAATCATTGTCTTTCTAACAAGGTTCCAAATACATTTATGTAACAGATACAGGAGTAAATGTAGTCAATGGAAGATCCTGGAGTCAAAGGATTCCTGCGTCTGCTGGCGTTTGATTCTGGTCGGCTTTGTTCCTGTTGCACTGAGCAGGAGGGAGGAGTGGAAGAAAAAGAAGAGTGGAGG
The DNA here is from genome assembly GCA_031216445.1 of Lateolabrax maculatus. Lineage (NCBI taxonomy): Eukaryota > Metazoa > Chordata > Actinopteri > Acropomatiformes > Lateolabracidae > Lateolabrax > Lateolabrax maculatus. Next base: position 1,155,990 of record CM062207.1, on the reverse strand, counting down.
AGAAGAAATGAAAGGGGAGGAGAAGGAGCAGAACCCGAAGGCGAGGAGACACTGAAGAAGAAGAGCGGCGCAGGAGGCCAGGGTGTAAACTGGGATTTCTCCTCGTTGCGTAACGGGATTATTTGTGGCCAAACTCGGGAGGTGACGGCGCCAGCGAGAGCGAGGCTGTCATGAGGAGCCGAGATCAGATCCTCTTTGATGCTGAGCGACTGTATGATGTGCTGTACTGTACATACACTCCCCCCCGTCGCCCAACACACACTCACAGTCGGCCCATTAGACTGCCGCGCCCCCTGCGGAGAGGCGTCCTGTCTTCGGGGGAAACTAAATATTGCCTCAGATCAGGAGTCTGACGCTGTGTTCTCACCGCAGATACCTGCTGAGAAGTCTTCTCCACCAATCACAATCAAGAGTATGTTAGTTTGTACTCATTTCCACCAATCAGAATCAAGATTTCAATAGACTTTTCATTTTCCCAGTCATGTTAAACAACAGACAGCAGCAGCAGAAGCAGCTTCACAGGTCTCTGCTCTGTCTCACTGAGCCAAAATGTCCCAGTGTAACAATTACTTTAATAAGAGGAGCAGCTGAAGTGAAACATAGACACTGGTGTCTCTGTAGGTCTTTACTGCTTGGGAACACGCAGAAAGAAATGAAGAAGGAGGTGAAACACAATCGATATGTACAATTAAAATGTAAATTTTTCCTGCAACACAAACCACACTCCACCACACACAGTTTTTGAGTGCAATCCATTCATTCTCCCTCGAATATAAACAACTGGAAAATATCATCAGACATTTATTTCGTTTTACATTTTTGAAGCTTTGGAATAAAGACACACACACACACACACACACACACAGCCTGGCAGTTGGTTTCTGGAGGGGCAGGATTAAGAGTAGTTAGTATTCATGAGGGTAAAGGCATTCATGACTACTGTCTTAATGTCACACTCCCCACTGTGTGTGTGTGTGTGTGTGTGCGTGACCTCCATAAATTGTAGTAGCACTGACTTTTCCTTAAGGGCGGGCGGAGCACTTTGGATTGAATAAAGCCACACACACATAAAGATAGATATGTATATATGCACACACACACAAACACACACACACACACACACACATATTTTCCTCGTCGAAAAAGCAATTTGCAGCCCTCTCCCGTTCTAACGTATGCACACACACTTAAGCCTCTAAAGCTCCCAGCAAAATGAGGAAGGAGTGGAAACATGGCGACTGCGTTTTTTAAAGCTGGAGAAGTGGAGCGACGAAGATGATGGTGTCGAACAAGTTCACACACACACACACACACACACACAAATGTGAGGCAATCAGTTGAGTTAAAGGAACATACTGGTGTTTGTTTGTATGTCTTTGCATATTAACGGTGACAGTTATGAAATAATATTGGCCATGTTTGACTCCTTAATAAATGGATAATATAATAAACTGAGTGTGAAAGGACCTTGAAAAGTTATTGAAAAACCTCTTTTTCTATGATAATTTAGATGAAAAAAAGACAATTATGAGGTGAATATTTCTTCTTTCTTTCTTCAGGACCCCTACAGGGAGCATTACAATACAACCTTTATGCTCCTTATCTTCTGCTTTTCCAACACATTTGAAAAGGTCACTTCTGTTTACTCTGATTACCTTAAATTAATCATCAGATATCTCCACAATACGCAGCATGAAGTGAGATAAATTCACCATGCACCCGAATCTGTTTTTTCTTCTTCTTTGGCATCATTGTGTAATAAAGGGCATCACTCTTCTATTTCAGCTCGGAGTAAAGTGTTATTTGCAGTCTGAATGCTTCCAATAAGGAAAAAAATCAATCAAGTGAGGCAGTGAGGGGGATTAAAAAAAGAAGTTCACTACTGTGTGTGTGTGTGTGTGTGTGTGTGTGTGTGTGCAGCATGACTCAGCACTGTTCAGGTTCGACGGCTGGTTGAGGACACGGTGAAACACTCAGCTGTCTCACTAATGACAGCACTCAGACAGACAGATACTGTATACAGTGTGTGTGTGTGTGTGCCTGTCAGTATCAGTAATGAGCGGGACAGAGGGGTGAACAGCCCACAAACACACCGTGAGCGCAGCACTTCCGTCCCGTATTAACGATGTCACATGTTTGAAATCCTGTACATTTTCAAACCGTCGGACTCAGGACGGAGTTCACTGACTGAAGGGGCGTATTGACGTGATGACATCGTTTGTCAGTCCCACTCACCCACTAACAGAGTCAGCTCTTGTGCAGCCGCTGTCGTTTCGCAGTATGCAGATGCAGTTTTGGGGGATTTGCTGAAACTGAAGTGGCCGTTTCTTACTTGCATGGTTCTCAGGTGACGTTCAAAAATATTTTAATAAATGAAACAATCGTGTTTCCTTCTGTTCCTATTTGTATTTCTTTAATATCTCGGTTTCCATCCACCGCAGTTTGATTCACCTTTAACTACTTTCTACCAGTAACTGAGAAAATGCAGGTTTTTAATCCCCTATTTATTTTTGTAAACTTTGATCATTTATGATGACTTTTGGGTGTTTTTTTTTTTTCAAGAGAAAAATGTGATAACATTTTGTGCAAGAATGTTGAAAAATCTTGGATATGTTTATTTCATCTAACTTTATATTCTCACATTAACACTTGCTGTTTTTGTCTGAATACATAATGTTACTGAGACCTGCACGGAACCAGAGAGCTGCAGTAAAGATGCATGAAAACATCCACTTTATGACAGGAAGTTATAGGATTTAAGGGGAACATGGTCGCTAATATATTCAATCTCAATTTTGAGAAAAAAAAAAACAAACACTTGAATGTAAGAAAAATAATTAAAATAATGCAAAACTATACTGTGATAATTTACTGGTCCCTGAAGTTTTCATTGTCTTCATTTTCTGCCGCTTCACTGTTACAGCCTGCAGCGGAAAACACCAGTAGGTATTATAAGTCCTAATAAAAACAAACTGCTGCAGCTTGTAATTTGCCAACGGGCACGGCAAAAGTTATTTCACAGCTCAATAAAAAGGAGAAACAAAAAGGACCTAAATGTCCATAAAACCTGATTAAAATACAGAAGAAATGCCATTCAAGTAAAGTTAGTTTAGTCTGGGTTCAGGACGACGGTGACAGATCGCAGAGTGACCCGGGGTCTCGCTCGAGGAAACAGCCACAGCCTCTCCATGGAAACTGGATGCTTTTACCAAAATAAAAGTCCCGCTCACTTCCCATCCATTAAAATGATGAAGAGGAGGAGAGCTCAGGGAGGGGAGATTCTGTGATAATGAACATCATTCAGCATCCTAACAGCTCAGCAGAGAGGAAACAGACATCAGTCTGAAACTCCTCATCCTTCCTCTGCCTGAACAATGAGCAGAGTGAAAATATAAAGAGAGACAAACTCTGGAGAAACAACACAGGGAATAAAGAGAGAAGGATTGTGTGACACAGAGGAGAAGAGATAAAAGAATAGGGAGGACACAGAGTGCTAGAGCAGGAATCGTGTTTACAGTTTCAGTTTGATTTAATCTCCCTATAAACATTTTCTGCTCCAGCGGCCAAAATCCAGTTTGAGAAGCTCTGAGTTGATAAAAATGTTGATACATTCATCTACGTAGGCTTCATTTATCACAAGGCGCTTCAGGCCTCAAAGACTGCAGGAACGCTGTGATGGACGGAGTTTAGAACGAAGCTCTGCAGACACAGTATTCTCCCTCTACAAGTGTCTGAAAAACAAAATCACTGGGACAAAAGACGGTGAATTAATTATCAATTATACAAATATAATCTCCAGTGTCAGTGTGTTAATCTTACTCTGTAGGACATTTGCTAATCATTTTGTTGGACTAGTGGGAAACACAGAGACCAGTTTTATTTTACTATACTGCAAATTAATGGCATTCACAGTTTTATAGGTTGTTTTTTATATTTCTGCTTAAAGAACCTCAGATTTCACAGACAGATTCCTCCTGAAGAATTTAGACATCTATAAAAATACTTTTTTGAAAGCAAAAAATACACAGTAAACAAAAAAAGTTGTGACGGGCAGAAATGAAACAGAATGAACATTAAAACAGGATGAGAGACGGAGGAGATACCTGGAATGAAATATGTTCAGACCCTTTCAAACTGACATCAAACGCCTCGCTGTCCCAACTGTTCTCCACCCAAAAGCATCTCACACTTCTAACAGAAACAGTGTTTGGAAGTAAAAAATCCTCCAGGAAACACGACTTCACATTTGGATATTTCCAGCAGTTGCAGTGAGATGGACATTTATAAACTGTCTTACAATCAAGGGCGACACCCCCCAAACAATGGTTATACTGCTGTTTCCAAGGCCAATGGTGAACTGTCAAGCTCAACAGTCAAAGGCTTTATAACATACTGTAAGCATGTTATAAGGCAATATACAAATATCTTCTAATTGTTTATTGATAAATATCTATTTCTTAAAAACCTTAAACCCATATAAAAACCTTTATAGAGGACTTTTACAGGGAGGAGGAGACAGACAGCTGCAGCTGACAGAGGACATAAACAACAACAGATGCCGGTAAACACTGAGCAGCAGGTTCAGACAGATGCAAACAGCAGTGAAAGTTAACAGCACACTCAGTAATAAGCAGCGACAAATGTCAAACAGCCAGAAAATACACAGAACCAAGCAAATGTGGAACCACAAGGGAGAAACAAGACGCTTTCAAGGCAGGAGACAGGACATGACAACATCAACGGAACCTCATACAGCTTCACTGTTGGACTCCAGCAGGACAGAGAGACATGCGGTAAGTGTGTGTGTCCTGCTGTGTGGAGACGCAGTACAGCAGGCCTGAACAGTGCAAACACACACACACATCCACTGCTGCATTAACATTCATGTGTTCTGACCACTGGAAGAAAACATTTATTCAGCCAGCATCTCTATCTTAACCTGTAAGTGGTGAAAAATGGCTCACACACACTTATGTTTGTGCTTGTGTATCAGACCCTGGCTGATATGTTCTCACTTTACACAAATGCACTCTTCTAAAAAGTCCTCACTTTCAAAAAAAATGTGCTCGCTTTCTAAAATGTCCTTACTTCCTAAAATTGTCCTCACTTTCCCAAATTTTTTCTTATTTTCCAAAAATGTCATTTTCTAAAAAGACCTCAAACACTTTCTAAAAAGTCATCACTTTCTAAAAAGAAATTTATTTTTAAAACTGTCCTCACTTTCTAAAATATTCACCACTTTCTAAAAATGTCCTCCCTTTCTAAAGAGGTCCTCATTTTCTAAAAAAATAATCACTTTCCAAATATGTCCTCACTTTCTAAAAAGCATTTTTTCCAAAAAAGTCATGACTTTCCAAAGAATGTCTTCACTTTCTGAAAAGTTATTGGTGTGAATGTCGTTTTTTGTTGTTTATTGTGTCGTTTTTGTTGTTTTCTGTTGTTTTTCTGTCGTTTTTTGTTGTTTATAGTGTCGTTTTTGTCGTTTTTGGTTGTTTATAGTGACGTTTTTGTTGTTTTTCTGTCGTTTTTTGTTGTTTTTCTGTCGTTTTTGTTGTTTATAGTGTCGTTTTTTGTTGTTTATAGTGTCGTTTTTGTTGTTTTTTGTCGGTTTTTGTTGTTTTTTTGTCGTTTTTTGTTTATAGTGTCGTTTTTGTTGTTTATAGTGTCGTTTTTGTTCTTTCTCTGTCGTTTTTGGTCGTTTTTTGTCGTTTTTTGTTTTTCTGTCGTTTTTTGTTGTTTATAGTGTCGTTTTTGTTGTTTTTTGTGTCGTTTTTGTTGTTTTTGTGTCTTTTTTTGTTGTTTATAGTGTCGTTTTTGTTGTTTTTGTGTCATTTTTTCGTTGTTTATAGTGTCGTTTTTGTTGTTTTTTTGTCGTTTTTTGTTGTTTATAGTGTCGTTTTTGTTTTTTGTCGTTTTTTGTTGTTTATAGTGATGTTTTTGTTGTTATTTTGTCGTTTTTTGTTGTTTATAGTGTCGTTTTTGTTGTTTATTGTGTCGTTTTTGTTGTTTCTGTCATTTTTTTGTCATTTTTTGTTGTTTTTCTGTCGTTTTTTGTTGTTTTTTGTCGTTTTTGGTTGTTTATAGTGACGTTTTTGTTGTTTTTCTGTCGTTTTTTGTTGTTTTTCTGTCGTTTTTTGTTGTTTAAAGTGTCGTTTTTGTTGTTTTTTGTTGTTTTTCTGTCGTTTTTGTTGTTTATAGTGTCGTTTTTTGTTGTTTATAGTGTCGTTTTTGTTGTTTTTTGTGGGTTTTTGTTTTTTAAAGTGTCGTTTTTGTTGTTTTTTGTTGTTTTTTGTCGTTTTTTGTCGTTTTTTGTTGTTTTTCTGTCGTTTTTGTTGTTTATAGTGTCGTTTTTGTTGTTTTTTGTCGGTTTTTGTTGTTTATAGTGTCGTTTTTGTTGTTTTTGTGTCGTTTTTTGTTGTTTATAGTGTCGTTTTTGTTGTTTTCTTGTCGTTTTTTGTTGTTTATAGTGTCGTTTTTGTTGTTTTTTTGTCGTTTTTGGTTTTTATAGTGTCGTTTTTGTTGTTTATAGTGTCGTTTTTGTTGTTTTTTGTCGTTTTTGGTTGTTTATAGTGACGTTTTTGTTATTTGGTCGTTTTTTGTTGTTTATAGTGTCGTTTTTGTTGTTTTTTTGTCATTTTTGTTGTTTATAGTGTCGTTTTTTGTTGTTTTTTGTCATTTTTTGTTGTTTAAAGTGTCGTTTTTGTTGTTTTTTTGTCATTTTTTGTTGTTTATAGTGTCGTTTTTGTTGTTTTTTTGTCGTTTTTAGTTTTTTATAGTGTCGTTTTTGTTGTTTTTTGTCGTTTTTTGTTGTTTATAGTGTCGTTTTTGTTGTTTTTTTGTCATTTTTGTTGTTTATAGTGTCGTTTTTGTTGTTTTTTTGTCATTTTGGTTGTTTATAGTGACGTTTTTGTTGTTTTTTGTCATTTTTGTTGTTTATAGTGTCGTTTTTGTTGTTTTTTTGTCATTTTGGTTGTTTATAGTGACGTTTTTGTTGTTTTTTTGTCATTTTTTGTTGTTTATAGTGTCGTTTTTGTTGTTTATTGTGTCGTTTTTGTTGTTTGTCGTTTTTTGTCGTTTTTTGTTGTTTTTCTGTCGTTTTTGTTGTTTTTCTGTCGTTTTTTGTTGTTTTTTTGTCGTTTTTAGTTTTTTATAGTGTCGTTTTTGTTTTTTGTTGTTTAAAGTGTCGTTTTTGTTGTTTTTTTGTCGTTTTTAGTTGTTTATAGTGTCGTTTTTGTTGTTTTTTTGTCGTTTTTGGTTTTTTATAGTGTCGTTTTTGTTGTTTTTTGTCGTTTTTGGTTGTTTATAGTGACGTTTTTGTTGTTATTTTGTCGTTTTTTGTTGTTTATAGTGTCGTTTTTGTTGTTTATTGTGTCGTTTTTGTTGTTTCTCTGTCGTTTTTAGTTTTTTATAGTGTCGTTTTTGTTGTTTTTTGTCGTTTTGGTTGTTTATAGTGACGTTTTTTTTGTTTTTTTGTCATTTTTTGTTGTTTATAGTGTCGTTTTTGTTGTTTATTGTGTCGTTTTTGTTGTTTCTCTGTCGTTTTTTGTTGTTTTTCTGTCGTTTTTTGTTGTTTATAGTGTCGTTTTTGTTGTTTTTTGTCGTTTTGGTTGTTTATAGTGTTGTTTTTTTGTTGTTTTTCTGTCGTTTTTTCGTTGTTTATAGTGTCGTTTTTGTTGTTTTTTGTGTCGTTTTTGTTGTTTATAGTGTCGTTTTTGTTGTTTATAGTGTCGTTTTTGTTGTTTTTTGTCGTTTTTGGTTGTTTATAGTGACGTTTTTGTTGTTTTTTTGTCGTTTTTTGTTGTTTATAGTGTCGTTTTTGTTGTTTTTCTGTCGTTTTTTGTTGTTTAAAGTGTCGTTTTTGTTGTTTTTTGTTGTTTTTCTGTCGTTTTTGTTGTTTATAGTGTCGTTTTTTGTTGTTTATAGTGTCGTTTTTGTTGTTTTTTGTGGGTTTTTGTTTTTTAAAGTGTCGTTTTTGTTGTTTTTTGTCGTTTTTTGTCGTTTTTTGTCGTTTTTTGTTGTTTTTCTGTCGTTTTTGTTGTTTATAGTGTCGTTTTTGTTGTTTTTTGTCGGTTTTTGTTGTTTATAGTGTCGTTTTTGTTGTTTTTGTGTCGTTTTTTGTTGTTTATAGTGTCGTTTTTGTTGTTTTCTTGTCGTTTTTTGTTGTTTATAGTGTCGTTTTTGTTGTTTTTTTGTCGTTTTTGGTTTTTATAGTGTCGTTTTTGTTGTTTATAGTGTCGTTTTTGTTGTTTTTTGTCGTTTTTGGTTGTTTATAGTGACGTTTTTGTTATTTGGTCATTTTTTGTTGTTTATAGTGTCGTTTTTGTTGTTTTTTTGTCATTTTTGTTGTTTATAGTGTCGTTTTTTGTTGTTTTTTGTCATTTTTTGTTGTTTAAAGTGTCGTTTTTGTTGTTTTTTTGTCATTTTTTGTTGTTTATAGTGTCGTTTTTGTTGTTTTTTTGTCGTTTTTGTTGTTTATTGTCGTTTTTTGTTGTTTATAGTGTCGTTTTTGTTGTTTTTTTGTCATTTTTGTTGTTTATAGTGTCGTTTTTGTTGTTTTTTTGTCATTTTGGTTGTTTATAGTGACGTTTTTGTTGTTTTTTGTCATTTTTGTTGTTTATAGTGTCGTTTTTGTTGTTTTTTTGTCATTTTGGTTGTTTATAGTGACGTTTTTGTTGTTTTTTTGTCATTTTTTGTTGTTTATAGTGTCGTTTTTGTTGTTTATTGTGTCGTTTTTGTTGTTTGTCGTTTTTTGTCGTTTTTTGTTGTTTTTCTGTCGTTTTTGTTGTTTTTCTGTCGTTTTTTGTTGTTTTTTTGTCGTTTTTAGTTTTTTATAGTGTCGTTTTTGTTGTTTTTTGTTGTTTAAAGTGTCGTTTTTGTTGTTTTTTTGTCGTTTTTAGTTGTTTATAGTGTCGTTTTTGTTGTTTTTTTGTCGTTTTTGGTTTTTTATAGTGTCGTTTTTGTTGTTTTTTGTCGTTTTTGGTTGTTTATAGTGACGTTTTTGTTGTTATTTTGTCGTTTTTTGTTGTTTATAGTGTCGTTTTTGTTGTTTATTGTGTCGTTTTTGTTGTTTCTCTGTCGTTTTTAGTTTTTTATAGTGTCGTTTTTGTTGTTTTTTGTCGTTTTGGTTGTTTATAGTGACGTTTTTTTTGTTTTTTTGTCATTTTTTGTTGTTTATAGTGTCGTTTTTGTTGTTTATTGTGTCGTTTTTGTTGTTTCTCTGTCGTTTTTTGTTGTTTTTCTGTCGTTTTTTGTTGTTTATAGTGTCGTTTTTGTTGTTTTTTGTCGTTTTGGTTGTTTATAGTGTTGTTTTTTTGTTGTTTTTCTGTCGTTTTTTCGTTGTTTATAGTGTCGTTTTTGTTGTTTTTTGTGTCGTTTTTGTTGTTTATAGTGTCGTTTTTGTTGTTTATAGTGTCGTTTTTGTTGTTTTTTGTCGTTTTTGGTTGTTTATAGTGACGTTTTTGTTGTTTTTTTGTCGTTTTTTGTTGTTTATAGTGTCGTTTTTGTTGTTTTTTCTGTCGTTTTTTGTTGTTTATAGTTTAGTTTTTGTTGTTTATTGTGTCATTTTTGTTGTTTTTTGTTGTTTATAGTGTCGTTTTTGTTGTTTTGTTGTCGTTTTTGTTGTTTATTGTGTCGTTTTTGTTGTTTTTTGTTGTTTATAGTGTCGTTTTTGTTGTTGTTTCTTTTTAAAACTGTCCTCACTTTCTAAAAAAGGTTCTCATTTTCTAAAAAATTCATCACTTGCTAAAAAAGTCGTCAGTTTCTAAAAAGTTCACAATTTCTGAAAGTCTTCACTTTTTAAAGGAGTCATCACTTTCTAAAAATGTTGTCACTTTCTAAAAAGTTAATTCTTTCCAAAAATGTCCTCACTTTCTAAATAATGTAATCTTTCCAAAAATGTCCTCACTTTCTAAAAAGTAATTTCTTTTTCAAACTGTCCTCACTTTCTAAAAAGTTAATTCTTTCCAAATATGTCCTCACTTTCTCAAGTTTTTTTTTTAAAAACCGTCCTCACTTTCTATAAAGTCGTCATTTTCTAAAAAGTTCATGCTTTCCAAAAATTTCCTCACTTTCTAAAATGTCCATCTGTGTTAATACATCCAATCCACACTGTGTGTGTGTGTGTGTGTGTGTACAGATAGAACCTATTAAATAAAGTCTTATTATAATTCAAGTCCAACTTAACTCGCCCTGTAGGTCATCTTTTCATCTTTCAATACCCCATCTTTCTCTCATTCTTCATTTTCATCTCATTCAAATTCATATTAAAGTTTGATCAAAGCTTAACTAATTAAAAACATTTTTTTTATTTCCCAGTACTTTTATCAATAAATTACAAATCATTTACAATTTAAAAGTATGAATTCTTCAAATGTATTTTACTTTAACGAAATGTGGTCAATTTTCTTTAATTTCTAAAAGCTATTGAAAATATCTCAACCTGTTTTCATGCAACCCAACTAATTATACTTTCTAATGTGTAAAAAGCAGAACTGAGTGGAAAACACATATATTTTATATTATTTACATATTTTATACATATTTATAACACTTAATTTAGTTCTTTGGAGTTTTTTTTCATGTTGGTTTCATACACATTTCATTTTATTGTTCTATGTCATTAACAATGATGTTTTAATTGCACAGACAAATAAACAGATGAGCAGCTTTTCTGGAGCATCTTCTGTCTTTGTTTGAATATTATTTCCATGTCGCCTGCCACCATTCATTAGTTTGTATTCTGTACTCATGTTCTTTAAGAGATTAAAGCCCCTGGAATCGAAACAGAAACAGCATCCTTTGTTAATATTTATTGAGCAGACTCTGATTCATTGAGACTGTGTGGTTTGATTTGATGAGCAAATAACCAAACGACTGTCGCCGCAGTTTGATTCAAATATCACTAATTCCTGTTTGATCGTCTCACTGTGGATATTTTAGATCCCTGAAACATGTCTGGCTGCTGAAAACACTCTTAACTGCAGGTGATATTAAGTGGAAGGGAAATACTCATATACCAAAATAACGAACCAGCACTTCTTATCATCCTCGACCATCGGAAGTAATTCCGTCCTTCCATCTCTTCCTCCATCTCTCTTTCATCTCTCTGAAACAGGCCACATGTAATTATAGCTCTCATTTGAATTCCTGCCTCTGTTTCTTTGTCTAAGCCCTCTGACACCGACACAACAGACAACAGGCCTCTCGCTCTTTAAATCTCTAACTCTTCATGGTTATCCTGCAGATCAGCCAACTCTATTGATTGCGCTGACGTCCTGATAGCCCTGTGGAAGGTAGCAATGATCTGCTTGTGACTGTTGATGCAGGAAGTATATTAGCCAATTAGGACAAAGACAGGTGGGATGATGAGGAAGAATCATTAAGATGTAGGAAATTAGCTTTGAGATGAGTGTTGAGGGCTGAAGCTCAAAGATTCCAGATTTAGACTGAAAACAAATATGTGGATTTATCTTAAACTCAACAGCTGTGGAGGATAATTTCAAATGGAATTCAGGAAAAAATTTCAAATACATTATTATTATTTTATTACTCAGGATAATCAGGTCACAATTAAATGTTAAAAAGGAAACTGACAAAATAAATGACAAATTAAGATATCGAACTGAAAAGCTTAATGTAAATTGAAAAATTAAAATATGTTATCAAAAATTAAAATTAATCATAAGAAAATAAATGTTTAAGCTATAAAGTATAATATTTGCCCTGTACCGCTTAACATTTTAGTTTTGGCTTTTTAAGATGTATGTAAATGAGCATTTAGCTGTACTTTTTTCCATTTCAGTATTTTAAATTTCAAACTCCCCATTTTCAAATTGGCATTTCACAAGTGAGTGAGCATGCTCAGAAAGAGTATAACCATTAAGTATACACAACGTATATATATTTATATAAGAAAGAACATTAACATGTCAGATCTGTCTCTTTGATAGAGCTGATTAGGACTTTTGTAATTTGATCAAACTGACTGACATTTCTTACAGACTGAGCCTGTTTTCTCTGATCAGAAGTGGTTTTATTCTATTGATCATTTATTCTGAAAATTAAATAAAAATAAAATAAAAGGCAGCGGGGAGGGGGGGGTGTACTGGGGAAGAAAGTCAGCCCTGGACGTACCCGGGCGGGTACTGTGACTGGGCCAATGAGCCGGGTGAAAACCGATAAAAGCTTTATGGACTTTCTGCCCACTGGTTTCCCTCAGCGTTTTACAATGTGGATGCTTCGCCTGAAATAACGCCAGCATCCTTTACTATCAGAAGTTCTTACACTTCTATGAAATGTAACATTTAGCTCATTCAGGGAAAAAATAAATAAATAAACACAAAAGACTTCACTCTAAAGTTTGCTGAAAGGCTCCAGAGACTGTTCTGGTTTTTATTACAACCTGTAAAGCAGGGCAAAAGAAGCAAACAATTTATTCAACTACCAGGCTTATTTGCTTTTCTCATTAAAAGTTTATTAAACTCTGTTGACAAGTGTAAGAGAAAAATAAAAGTTCTTTGTATTTTGAAGATGAATATCAGTAAAGTGGCAGGTCCATGATGAACGATACCAGAGGGATCTTTTCAGAAAGAAGTGGGAAATATTAATTCTGTATTTTCAGATGAAACCGGTGAGGTGTCCTGTCACAAACAACGGGTTATCATCAGCGAAAACACGTCAAGTCTGTACTTTGGTCTCTGCTGCTTTGCTTTAATTAACACAGCAGAGACATATCACAGTCTGGCAGTAGAAACATCCACAGAAAGTTTTTAAGCCTGTTTTTGAGGCTGTTGAAGAATCAGAACAGATTTTCTAGCAGGACGAATGCGATTTGTGAGTATTTCACATATGGAGTTGACAGTCAAATGAATACAGTTCCTGTCAAAAAGTACATGAGGTGTTCTGTTGCATGAATATAACATATTATTATAATTGTTGTATAATATTTATTTAAGGAGAAACCATTTTCTCCTCAGGAAACCCACTATTCACAAAGAAAAAATGTCCCTGCCTCTGTATATATGCATTTAAACCCACACACACACACACAGTATACACCTGTGTATCTAGTACTTGTAGTAGTATATTATATATTCTGCTGTAATTTCAGTTCAGCTCACAGCTGCAGGAGAAGATAACAGTTATTCATAAATTTCGGAAAGCTTATAGGTGAGAAGTTCAGGTTTTCATTTTCCAGCCGCAGACATTTCACCTTCAACAAGGCTAAAATGTGTCACTAATGTGTCTCTTCTTTCTTGTTTTTGTTTTTTTTTTACTTGCTTGCTTTTTGTGTCCTTCAGTTACATGAAAAAACTAATTCATTGTGTTATCGTTAACACTAAAAGTATCACTGTTTTATATCCATGCAGAAGTGAGTCATCCTAAAATTTAGGATGGATTAATCAAGGATGTTCACAGCTCACAGCTCCAGCCAGCGCCAGATGAACCAAGATGTGGCTGCCGTTCCCACGATAACAGCTTTGCCTCCTCTCCATGATCCTCAGCCAGAGGGCATGGAAATAAACCTATCCACCAGATCACAGGCTGAGAAGTGCTTGAAGACCCTTGGCTGTCTTTAAACGGCTCCACCATGCATCCATTGGACAAAAACCACTTCAAGGACATGTTGTTTTTTTTTTTAATTCACAAACTTTCAAGGATTTCTGAAGGCCTGGCAGTCCCACAGGGCTGGAGGTCTATGGCTGAAGGGTTTGGATTATTCAAATCCTCCTTCAGATCTGTGTACATGGGTAAAAAGGTCCCATTTATCCTGCTGTTGCTCTGATCCACTACAGCTGACACTTGCTGAGTACATGCAGATTCTCAGCAGGTTTTTACTCCCTGATGTGTTCATCTGAAAAATGACAAAAGTAAAAGTCTGGAAGCCCTGGCCTGAAATGAACACTAGGAACTGTAATGTTATGTAAACACAGCAGGATCAGCTGGAAACACAAGATACTGTAAAACTGGAATATTGTCCAGGAAACATAAGAGAGGTTGATCTCGATCCTGTGTAGGTACGTCACTCAGTCTTTAGTCCCTGTTGGTGTTTGTCAACCATGATCAAACTGTGAGGGTGCGATTGAGATTCATGACAGTAAAACGGACCTCATGGAGCAGAGGTTTATGGTTTTTGCCTTCTGTTTTTATTCCAAAGTCTCAGTTTGTCGTTGGAGAAGCTGATACCAGCACAGAAAAGACTTCTACAACCAGATTAAATCTTGGTCTTTTGGATTATATCCTTGATTGAAATGATATTTGATGGATATATTTTCAGCATGTAAAAGGTTCTATAGGAACTATTGGGCAGATTTCTTAGCAAAAGACTTAAAAACTGAAATCCTTAATATACATCACAGTGTAGGTTTAATGATTAATGAGGTGCTACTGCAGTAACCGCTTGTTTACTTCCACCTACAACCCAAATTCCTCCATACTAACTGACAAAACAGTACATTATGACAAAGTGCATACTGTATAATATAAATGTGTGGTATTGAATTGGAACATAACAAAGACACAAACTGATAAAAACTTCACAATCAACAAAAAAATTTAAATAAATATAGTCGATTACAAAGGGTAAAAAATCACAATCAGCCTTGGTTGTAATTTCAGAGTACAAATTTTTATGAGTGTGCAACCTTGTGCATGTAGGCTTCAAAGATCAGACATAAGCCAAACCATACAATGTTTAGAATTGAAGTCAATAAAATCTTTAGTTTGAGTTAAAAGCCAAAAAGGTGCAATGATTCTGCAATTTGGAATCAAGGGATATGATAGCACTATGATGATATTTTTATACACTAACAGACCCTGGTCACAGGTTGGATTATTTCATTAACTCATTTGATACGGAACAAATGAATGATAATTGGTATTAATCCAACCCTTTAAGTGCAGACTGCTGTATCACTTTAAAAGTTTTATATTGATGTGCATTAAAGTTTTGACTGGGTGAAAGACCCATGGCAAAGGTAAAAAGGACTTTAATTAAAAAGAGATGCATTCGAAGAGATGCGTATGTGCACCTTTGCCCAAACAAAACCATAAAAACGGCTCTTTGATGTACAATATTAGTTCAGATCTGATCAGACAGAAAGCAAGTGCAGTTTGAAGCCAAAACGAGTACTCACATTACACTGCAGCACAGGAAATATAATTGGTTGACCAGATTGTGGGTTGATAGGGCCTCTTGGAGAATATTGTATTATCAGTGTTCCAGAGAAGGCTGACTGAGCCACTAATGAATGCTTTCTGTTTGGTTTTGGATGAGTGACTGTTTTAAAACTGAA
This sequence comes from Lateolabrax maculatus, assembly GCA_031216445.1. Classification (NCBI taxonomy): domain Eukaryota; kingdom Metazoa; phylum Chordata; class Actinopteri; order Acropomatiformes; family Lateolabracidae; genus Lateolabrax; species Lateolabrax maculatus. The sequence goes on along the minus strand of CM062207.1, from coordinate 1,140,697 downwards.
CAGTCTATAAAATACCCAAAGGAATAACAGCGATTGGTGGATTAGTCGATGTCAAAATCTAAATCACACTCTCTCTGTCTACACACTATCTGGCTACACTCACATACACTTTCTCCCTTTCTCTACAAGCTGTGTTTCCTTCCCGATGATCTGCAGTCACAACATGTCCATATTTCTTAAGGGAGAAACTCTGGAAATTAATCCGAGGCCTACTGCCGGAGCCTGATATCAGAGCTGCACAGTGATCTATTTGTCCATTGCAGACTGGATTTCATATCAAACCTTTATTTAAAGAGGGAAAGTTGACCAAGCGTGAACACTTTTTGTCAGTCCTGGCCTGCTTTATATTTATACATCTCTGGCATCTCCTCTGTGTCAATGTGTAAAAGTCCAACTCAAGTTTCTACTTTATTTAGGTCGTCCACTGGTTCTGTTCTCTTGTGTTCTTGGAAAATTCGAAATGACAACTTTGACAAATGACAATAGATGAATCAGTCTGTCGGTGACAGCAGAGGACGGCAAATTAGACGTTGTTCAGACACTCCAAAAACTCAGTTTGGAGCAATTTCATGACTGAGTTCAGGTATCAGAAGGTCGTAAAGTGTATCAAGGGAGTTTTCAAAATGGCCTATCCAGCCTTGGACCACAAGGTTAAAGTACACCAGAGGGAAGTGTACTTGGGCCGTTTTTGTTCTGCATATATATTCATGAATGACCTTTTGATGAGAGGACTAAATGTAGAATTCATATGTATGCAGATGACTCAGTCCTTTACTTTAACGGAGAATGTGGAAAGAGATGCCTTATGGTTGAGAGTTATGGTTTTTCTCCACCAGGATGTTACTTTGATGTGTTTTAAACTGAAATATCTCAACAAATATTTGATGAAATGCTGTGAAATGTGGTTCAGACATTCCTGTTCTGCTAAACATTAGCATGTCATTAGCATTGTGCTTAAAGCACCACTGTGTCTAAGTATACCCTCACAGAGCTGCTGGCATGGCTGTAGACTGTCTTGTCCAGTGATTGTTCATGATGTCAGTAGATCATGTGGCTGCCACACAGCTCATTATTTTTAATTAACCCCATATTCAGTCCATTACCACCAGGTTTGACCAATACATCTGTTGCCTGTCAACCAATTACACTGCCAATGTTTTGAGGTAATGGGCTAAAATGTTTCCTTGGCTCCTGATGATGTCTCACAAAATGGAATTTGGTTTTCTAAAAACCCACAAATTCAGATATTTAGCACCTGATTGTTTTAAATGAAAGCCAAAGGAGGAAAACCACAACAAATCTATAAATAAAAGGCCTAGGTCAGATCCCTGCAGGGTGAAGGTTCAACATTATTAGTAAAAGGTCAACAAAGTGAGGCATCACTCTGGAAGCTGACAAACACTAGGAAAGCAAACTCTGAAGATCATTAGACATAGGAACATTGAGGCGACACTGAAACTGTAACAACAAATGAAGAGGAGGATATGCAGCCTTGTGCTTAATGTACTGAGGAAGGGAAGAGTGTCTTTAGTTAGTCAGACCTGTAATGAGTCAAGCTTCAAGGCAGCAAGATGTCTGACTGCACAATTATGTAAAAACAAACACAATACGTAGCCTAACGTTAGAACCCTCAGTCAGACTAGCAGGAGAAGACACTGAGTATTTTTCAGGAACATTACAGAGAGTCATATATTAACCCACCGCTTGTGGGTGGAATTAAGTATTTGAGTTCATTAGAGCTGCCATCAGTAGGCAACAGACTGAGTGAAATCCTCCCATCAGCCATTACTGCTGAGAAAACAGACGAGGCAATTTGTAGGTTAAAAGCCAATAAATAGGCTTGTGGTGATGGCTTCTCATCAGCAGTACACAAACCTTCAGGGAGGAGCTGAGGTCTTTGGTCCCATCAACCTCACTCAAACAAAGCCTAATGAGAGAAGATTCAACCCATTATGGAGAGAGGACTCATCAGGACCACATTTATCATGGAGAAAGTCTGGTTTAAAGGATCATACCATTTACCAAATCCTCACTACAGATTGTTTTCCCAAAGCATCATATATGTCTTTAAACATCAGCGGTCGGTCTTCACACAATCAGTCAGTAATCCTTCGTTTGAGCATCACAAAATGTTCATCAAACGGAATTCAGCTGAAATTCAGGTGAACATAAGTTATGGTTAAATAACTACAGTTACAGAGCTACAGTTCCTACAATTTTGTCTTGCCTATGTTTGTTTCCATTTTGGCAAACTGCAACCGTTAAAAGTATGCTGAATTAGAATTTTAGCAGTTCCTGTTTGCAGTGTACCCATGGATGTTAAGCGTATAGTGCGCTCAGTACATGAACACATAAATCAACATGATGTTGACCGAATCTGAAGCTTTTAGCAGTGGAGCTCATCATCTCAGCCATTATATGATGTTTCTTTGTACTTTCTGGTTTGAAAGCTGACTAAAAGTGAGAAACCCACATCAACAACCATGATGCCAAAACTGCTGCAGATAGAAGTCTGCTGAGCTACTGACCTTATTAACAGGCCGAGTTCTGAATGTACTGAATGAATCAGCAACCTGATTAATTTCCATCTCTAGGAGCCGCTAGTGTCTTATTTTATGTTGTTCTGCACAGATCAGTATGAATCCACCTCTTTGTCCTGTGCCCTGGACTTCAATAACACTTGAAATGTCTCCACCTTAGGATCAATAGTGTTATCTTGTTTCATTCTCTGATCAGACCCTGTAATGTGCTGCTTCACTGAAGCGTCTTGAGGCTTAAGAGTCCTGACCCCATCGGTCAAGGGCAGCATTTTGAAGGAGAGTTTTAATAACAAGCCACTGATCTACGCACACATTCAGTCGATGTTCCTTTAAAGGAGTGGAGTTAAACACCTCTCCTGTTCCTGCTGAGCATGGATCCCACACACTGAGTTTTTATCAATCCAAGGATCAATACTGGGAAATGTGGGGGAGGTGACCAATGATGAGTCTCATTAACATTTCTGTCCTTTCTCATCTGACAAAGGACTTAAAGTATTGATTATATATTGTGGTGTGTAACTGATACCTGGGAATTGGCTGTAAAATCAACCAACCTGTCACTCACCCTCATTTGAAATGAATTTGAAACTACACAGCAAAATATGATCAGAGTTTACAACACAGGCTCATTGATAAATGCCAATGTGATGATCAGCCTTTTAATGTGAAACATTTGTGCAGGAAGAGTTTTATTGATGGTAGCTTAACAACGATCAAAAAAAGTGATTGGAATTAAGAAGTGTGTTCAAATAATATGCACACTATAGCTGAGCTTTATGTAGCTCTGATGTGGTCACTCGGTTGGGTTTTACAACTGCGTAGATGGCCATCAATGATCACACGCAGCCCTGAGTCATGAACTTTGACTGAACAAGAAATTACAATTCATCCTGAAGTGGAAACAATTGTGTCTGAACCAGATTTCATGACAATCCACACAGTAGTTGTTGAGAGATTTCAGTCTGAACCAAAGAGGTGGACCAACAGACACAACATTGCCATCCACAGAGCCATGCTGCTAGTGTGTTGATGCACTGATGAGTTTGCATAAAATGGGCCCAACAATAAAATTGTCAGATTGAAGCTCACGCAGTTTATACTGTTTTTCCTGCAAACATTAAAACTGTGATGAAAGAGAGTTGCTGTCAGCCTCAGAGAGAGCACGGAGCTCTGTACCGACACAACAGACATCAAACACATCTCCGTGTCAGCTGTCTCACAGCAGAAATCTTTGCATGTCGTGGTGAAATAGACTTTCAGCCGACTGTGTAGCAAACATACAGAACAGTTTTTATTTCAATTCAATCATAAACGGTCCGCCAGTGAAAAGACAGAATATAAATTGGAAAATAAAAATGGAGAAAGTTTGCACCAGACCAGGTGAGGAAAATTTGCATGCTGACATGCTGTGTTCTTAACGTCCCGTGCACCACAATTCTCCATCACACGGGTGTGAACAGCATGGAGCAGCAGTGTCAGTGGTGTGAGATTCAGGGTTCTGCCCTAATGAAGGCACCTTGCCTGTTAACATATTTTAATAACTTTACTGCATTGAAATTCAGAGCGTGCAGCTTCAGTGTTAATGTTTCTGAGTCAGTACGCTGCTGCTCATACAACATACCAACTAACTGTTTTATTATCATTATATTGAATGTGTTCTTGCAATCAAACCGCAGTTTTATTTACATCCAGTGTTACTCACAAAAACACATCGTCGTATCCTTGAGGTCTAACAAAAGAGCTGAATGCATTTTCTTCCTCATAAAACATTTACTGAGCAGATTTCTTTAGTATTTGAATTCAATGCAGTGTTCCTGTTATTCTGTCCACCCCTCTGGAGATTACTTAACGCTCTGCATGTTCACATATTTAAGTACACACATAACACACAGGTGCATCAGTCATTTTCAAACCTATTATGCGTGAATACAGTGACACATATGAATACATATTAACATAAACACCACATTAATATTCATGAGCATGTAGTACAGATAAATATGCATTAAAAGCTGCAACTAAAAAAAACAGACAACAAGAGACACTGGCCTGATCACAACTCCTGTGTGTGTGTGTGTGTGTGTTGTACAATCACCCCACGTTTCACACACGTGGTCGCCACGGCACCGGACCGTCGTCCCCAGCGACGATTTTTCGCTAATTGCCGATCGGTTTTAGATGACCTTTGGTTGATGGGGTGTTTACATACTGACACACACACACACACACTTATGAATTAAACCACACAGCAGATTAACGCACAAACACACGCACAGGGAAACTTATTATGGGGTGTTTGAAGAGGGAAAGTGAAGGACGAGGCGTTTGATCAAACACACACACACACACACACACTGACCTGAAACCGTAGACACTAATTGGTCGATCGTGTCCATCACAGAGCAGCAGTGCACGAGGCATCACAGCTGACGTTTGCACCTCATGAGCACAGCAGCACTTAGTAAGAACTGCCGAGTTCTTCATCATATCTTCACTTTGGCCACTTAAACAGCTGAAGTTCACCTTTAATGTCTCCTAAGTGTTGTTGCTGGTTTAAATGAATATTATTACGACACTGATTTATTCATATCGCTACAGATTATGGATAATCTTCAGGGAAAGTAGATATTTGGATTCAGCATATTACTGCTCATGATAACTACCAAGATCTCCTTCTGTTTCTACTGAACAAGCTTGCTACCACACATAACGGTACTCATTCAACAACATTTTCATATTTTCATCCCATCTCTTCTCTCTCTTACCTTTCTCTGTGAGGTTTGTTCATGAGTCCAATTCGCCAAACTCTCTTAAATGGACAAAATTGTTGTAAATCGCTCTCATCAGCTTGATGATGAAGAGGTTCATGCATGAAAACTGAAGTAACGAGCCTGTTTTGAAAATGTGGATTAGAAAGTACAGATATTTGTGTTAAAATGTAGGGGCTAGCAGTGAAAAGTTGTTAGCGGTTGTTGAAAATCTTATTAAATGTAATTTTTAATTGATTGTGGTATTATATTTAAATTCTTAATTCATGTGGTCATGACTGGTACGACCGGTCCGACCTACTTTAATTTCATTTAGATCTAAAAAAAAGAGAAAATTGTTGAATGCCACAAATTCTCTTAAATCTTTCTTATATGCATCTTCAGAGCAAATCTGCTGGTACGAGTGGTTCTTGCATGAGGCCCGTTGACTTCATGGCCTTTACAGTGGAGATGTGTTTTTTCACAGTGTCACCCATGGATCAAAAATGTATCTGAGGATACTGCAGACAAGAAAGGACACATCCACTGTGTACACAGGTACAGTAAACCTTTCTCCACAGGAAACAACGGTTTAAATAAAAGATCTGAAGCGCAGATATTCAGAGCGATGAGGTTACTGACCAAACAATACTCAAAGATGGATATGATGAACACACACAACCAGACAGACACCAAACAAACAGCAGAGCCCTTGTATCTTTCCATCACACCGTGACATTTTCCTTCTCCACTATCTTATAGCCAATCAGAGGAAGGTTTACTCAACAAAGGTTACCCCGAGGAGGTTTGCCACAGAGATGGAGGCAGAGTGAAGAAGACAAACAAAAGATGCTGATATGTTCTTCAACTCTTCTTCACATGTTTTACAGGCAGGCGGATCACTCGACATCACGGATTCGAGTCCGTCACGTGACCTTTGCCACAACCTTTGTCATGTGTCATCCCTCATCTGTGTCCCACTGGGCTTTCTGTTGATCCACTTCCTAATGACGTAGAAATGCCACAAAGTTAATGTCAGATAAAGGTTCCTGGGTCGTCAGCACGACAGCACAGGAATTCACCCAGTCAATTACTGGCCGGTTTGTTTGTTAAATGATCTACATAATGCGGTTTTACTGAGAAAAATTTTCAAAGCAAACTGACTGTACTGAATCCCTTCTGGGAACCAGATATATCTGTAGCTCATGTCTTATTTGCTCTGGCAGATAGGTCTGGCCCTCTCCCATTCAGACAGTTTTCCACCAGACCTGGAGTGTGTCGGGCCAATCACAACCTTTTATCTAATATTGATACGATAACTGACAGATGAGGCTTTTTTGTAAACAACCAAGATGGCTGCCGCTGATGTGGAACATTGCATCAGTATTAAATGAAGTGGAAAGTAAATGTTCCAAAAGAAAAACAAAGAACTGCACTTCAGTGTTGATAAGAAAGAAGTGTTTGTACAGGAAGTACAATGTTTTGTTGCTGTGATTGGTTGTAGGTCATCCAATTGATAACGGCCCTTAGAAATCAAAGATGACCTGAGAGGTTCCAGACTAATACGCATTTGCGAATTGGTCTGGCGATGCCAGGCTACAGAGTCACCATTATCACTGAGCCAATCTTTCAAGCTCAGCTCTGTACTTTTAAGGGTACCGACCGAACTACGTTGGTATTACCGAGTACCGATTCACGTTAAATCAATCAGTTCCAAATTACGGTACCTGAGAGCCTCTGGGTGAGAGAGTAGCTAAGCTGGAGTATAATGGGCTTTTTTAAATGTGTTCAAATGTGAACAGTACCCAACCCTATTGAGAGCTGTTGTCAGCTCAGCCATGACACACTGCTTACATCCATTAAAATCCTATTGAAAGGCTGTGAAAACCACAGAAACATTCATAATCTGATAACTCTGTGATATATAGAGTTATTAACCTTACAGTGTGTGCAGTGCTTCTATGGGTTGGTACTGAATTGAACGAAACAGATTCAAAGTACTCCTGACCTGAAGCTGCAGAATCAGACTACATACATGAAAGGTGTCATTTTGGAGAGGCGCGTGTGTTTGTTTGGAAAAACTGTAGCTTTTACACACATGTTTAGGGACCAATGGGCTTAAAAATCGGTTTCTCTTATTTGGCATGACAACATAAAATCAATGAACAAATTAGTTTCTTATCCCCAATGATATGTCCTGACTGCAGTGAGGCATTTCAAAATGAGTTGAGGTGAATCAGTAAAAGTGACCTTGGAGAAGTAAATCCTTCCAGTTTCACTTATTTAATTCAGTTTATCGCCGTCTAATGCAGCAGGACAATCTGTTGGGATTCTAATCGGATAATGATCGTATTCTTAAGATGCACACACGAGCTGGTATTAAAATGTGATCTGCATCTGCATATCTTATCTGGATAATAGGAAATAAAATGTATTCAGCAGGAGGAGTTTTAATGGGATCTGCCAGACCAGGAGATGATGATCAGATCTCTGAAAGGTGGAACCTGGACAGGAAAGTGAATTTGCAGTGATGAGAAAGTATCGACAGCAGAGATATGGAAAAGTTCTTGATATGTCTTTGCTGGATGGAGAAACATGACCTGGAAACTTAACCTGCGTGGCTAAAAACATCACCACCGCTGGTTGAGACATCAACACGACGTCTTTGTGGATAGAAAGATTTGTTGACTGATGCAACATGATTATATGTGAACTTGAGGCTACGATATCTTGAAATCCAGCTTTTATTCCTGTTGTGTGGAGCTCATGCGTCTGTGGAGGAGTCCTGCCTCCTTCTCTTTGATGGTTTAGGTGTACTGTTGGCAGAGCTGCAATCGATGTTGTGTTGGCGGTGGTAATATTGATCGATGAAAGCATCCAAGACCGTTTAGCGCAACACATAATTTGTGGGTGTGAGTAGATGCAGTGCTTTGGTTGTTTTTATTCTTTTTATTTAATGCTCAAATTCAAAGTGAAATACAGAGGTAATTGAGCGTGGTTTACATACATTAAAACAACCTATTATTGAAATCCCACAGCTCTCGTGGCACTTTACTGCAGGCAGGAGGATCCTCACCTGTGCAGGTCGGTAGAAATGTCTTGAGGTTGATAGTTGGAGTGCAGGAGTGCAGCTTGGAACGTCTGACCTGGGAAAAAGAAACTTTTCTGTGAAGCGACTGTCCAGCAGACGAGGTAAGAGCTTGGCTCCCTGTGTTCTTCGGTGTTTAGCGTTGATGGTTCGCTCTATTTTAAGTGGCCGGGCTCCATGTGAAGTGCATTCAGAGACCTGTGAACACTGACAGTCCCGTGAATGAAAATGGCCCATCAGAAACAAACGTCTCAGAATTACCATAGAAACTGGCCATTTCACTGACTCGCCGTCTGAGGGGAAATCATGCAGAACGTTTGTTGACAGCGCTGCCTCTGCTCCCATTTGCCTCGGTTTTATGGCTCTGGTCTTTTTCCTGTACAGGCTGATGGGACTGAAGATGGCAGCGAGGTGGGGAGGCTGCCGCTGAGATTGTCATTTCAGACTGCAGCAGGTAGGGAGTGAGAGGGGAACTCAAACAGACAGAAAATCAAACATAACTGGGTCAATTTTCTTTGGTAAACACAAATGCAAAAGACGTGTGGAAGAAGGTGGCGGCACATTTTCTGCTGGAGGATTGAAAATACTTTTGTGATCATCAATTCACCAACAATTGGAACATGATAAACAAACACCACAAGAAAAATGCCAGATGCCATGAAAGCATCAATGTCATTGTTTTACCAAAATACACCCACCCACCCCAAAACCATTAAATGTCAGAAAAACACTGAAAGGTTGGGATGGAATTCTGCATTTTCCTGTTGTAGTATGAAACATCCTGATAAGTCGGGTACAATCCTTAAAACTCATGTAAAATGCTGAAAAGTTTGCAGGAATCCAAGTACAAACCTTCTGTGGTCGCAGAATGTGCTGAATTTCACGTAGCTGACACCTGACAAATGACACAATTATCGTTTGAACTTCTTGTCGTGGTTGCGTGATCAGTCTGCTGAGTCACAGCGATGTCACGGAGTCTCATCGAGGGTGACTCAGCAGCAGGTTGGTTTTATCAGGATTCAGCTGTCCAAACAGTCAAACCTTTGAAATACTGAATGGCAAAATTCAAATGTTGGTGTTTTTTCCTCAGCTTGTCTGAAAAAGTTAATTAATTGTCATTAAATAAGTTACTTTTGTCAGATTTAAAATGTTACACAGTCAGAAGCAGGTACTCGGACTGGCAATCAAAAAAGAATATTGACTGTTGGAACAACATCTGATTGGGGGTTACATGGTCCCAAATAGTCTACAGCTGTCCGGACATCGCCACTTCCCAGGGCCACTTTGCCAAGGGTCTGCGGCGGTGACACCAGCCCACCCAACCCAACCTGGTAACTTTTCTGCCGTGTCATCACCATTAATATCTATACAACCAATGAGTTTATGATGAAACTGTTCACGAGAGCACAAAGTTCTTCATAGATGTAATTCTGCTCTTAAAGTGTACCAGATTGATGGTCTTGCGGGGGAGCATGACCCACCCATATGGGTCCACCCACCACAGTCCAACAGAATCCTGTGGGAAACGCTACATAGTTGCTTAAAGACCCTGTACTGCCAACTACATAGCTTATATGTTCTAAATAGCCAGTTATTGCGGTTTAAGTTGGGCCGGTCCAGTCCGACCCTGGTCTGAACATAAAGACTCAGGAGAGCTCCGGGTGGTGGAGAGACGATCTTTCTCCGTCCTGATTGGGATTCTGTATTTTTTAATTAAACCTCCGAGGGATCAGTGCTCTGGTGAAAACCTTTAATTACATTCTGATAACCACCATGTAGAGATCTTTATAAAAGACCCCTGCTGCTATTTTTAATATTGTCTTAACTTTCTTGTCTGAGGGACATTTCAAGGACATATTCAAGGATCTTTCCAGAGGGAAAACTCCACATTAATATTCAAATACATGAATTAATGGGCTTAAACCGAGATGTGAGAGACATCTTTACAGTTGGTCGTGGTGTGTGGATGTTTCTCAGATTACCTGTCAACATAAACGTCTCGTTATTTTGTCCATAACTGCAGTGCTGCTTCAGACATTATTAAAAATTCACTCTCTCGGTTCATGTGTGAAAATCATGTGTGAGAAATATCAGATGAATTGCGAGGAAACACATTCATTGTCACCTGAGGATGCATCCTCCCGACTTTAGTACATTATTTACTGAACCAGGGAATGTTTGAGAGACACTCCTGGTCAAATCATACATTAAAATAAACATGATCGGATTTTATCACAGTTAAAACTCAACATTTTGGGACAATATGGTGTATTTTCTGTCCATTTTACCTTTCTGAGTATAAAAAAGGGAGATTTATGGTGACTGTAACTGCAGCAGAGGTTGGTTTGCCTCGGTGTGAACAGTTTGAAGAGATGAAATAAGTCCTATAAGCTTTGCTGTGTAGAAACAGTAGGGGAGACTAAAGTGGAGTCGAGTACAATGGCAGCAGGCAATCAGCGCCCTGCAGCTGAGAACATTCTGACAGGGACCTTTTCTGACCCTCCGACTAAACAATAGCTCACGTCGTGTCGCCTCAAAAAAAACACCAAACCTGCTGGTACAATCTAATTCCATCGCTGCGCTGTTTGCACACACTTTAACCCACCAACTCAGTTGTTTCTTTGTATAAAACTGTTGCAAAATGCATCAATCTGCAGAGCTCATACACATAAATCAATTTGTTCTCCTCATACTGGGCAAAACACCGAGTTTCACTCCAGATCCATCTCAAATCCCAAAGTCTCTCATATTCAGAAAACCTCATCGCAGAGGGCTACTTCAAAGCTTTACCAGTTCAGCTTATTATAACAAGGTGGAGATGAGCCTCATGAGAGAGTTTTATCTGTGGGTTTAGACAGAATAAAGGAAATGTCAAAATAAAGCATGATTGGGTTTGGAGCTCAAACGGCTTCAGTGCACCTTGGCATGAATTCTTAAAATGTCTGAATGGAAAAAACACAAGTTCAAAAGGAAAAGTGTCAACCGATATGACTGACTGGTTGTGATTAATCAGAAAAAATGATTTTTCTTTAAGTCCTTGTGGGGATTTTTTAAATAATTGATTATAAGTTTGTAACAGCTTGAAGTTTCATATATCAAACATTCTGTGGTACTGAGGCACGTCAGAAGTGAAAAAGATGAAACGACGTAATGAAAGGCTGAGGTTAGACAGCGGAGCTCACACTGTGCTGTACAACTCCGTCACAACCGGGACAAGATGTTGGAGTGCATTCTGGGAGCTTACAACTTGGAAGCTGTGCATGTAACGGGGGAAATATACGCTTTCCAAATTCAATTTTCTATGTTTATGTCAAATCAAAGACCAAACTGTTTGTGCTACTGTGACGAAGTGAAGAACAAAAGATCCATGTGCATTAAACATGTGTACAACCCTCATTTGATAATATTGTACTCAAGTTAATTTCTGATCAACAACAAATGCAAACAAACATGGCGTCTGCAGCAGCATGTACGACACTGGCTGTTACTTTTTCACAGTTCCAGTCTTTCACATCAACATGTTTACAGTACTTTGAGCTCCTATTGGTCGACCTCACGAAACACGTGGACATAGTCGGCAAAAAAATCTGATCCTCTAGTCCTTTTGTGAGGAAGTCGTGAGGCGTCCCAGGTTGGTTGTCATCTGTATGATACAAAACACGGGTCAAACAACTGCAGTGCTGATGCTACGTCTGTCGTGTTGGACTATTATCGGGCTCATATCCTGCAGTCTGAACCCGACATTAACCACACAGTAACAGTGTTCTTCTTCCAGGGCTAATTCTGCACTGTGACTTAACCAGGAGTTTCCTTTTGGGGTAATGAACATTTTCCACCCATTACTTCTGCGATTTATGTAGTTTAAGGCACAAAAACAACTCCACATGTTGATCCTCTCAGTCAGTACCACGGTTTTTATTCCACACGAATGTCTGACTGTATTGGAGCAACGTGGCAGCGTAGGAGTGTCGGGAGATGAACTGCCTCATTATCGGACTGACCCGCTCTGTTGCCGAACAACTCGCTTCACGCTTCGTTCCATCGTTCAGAATTAGTTGATGCCTTTATTTTGACAGCTTCCTGGCCGTCTTGACTCCCACCTGAGCGGCTCCGGCAGAAGCTCCGGTCATTATTCTGTAGTTGTGAAGCAAAGTTCAGTGTCAGACTCCCGGCTGTTTTGGTATTCAACCAGCAGCTTCCACAGAGCTCCTCCGGCTGTTTGTGTCAGGGTGTGTGCTTTAGTGTGTGTGTGCATTATTGTGTGCATGTGCACTGCTTTGTTTATGCTGGTGTATGCTTGTGTCTGTGTTTGTGTCTAAGAAAATGAGGCAGATAAAGAGCTTATATCTATCCCGGATTGAATGAGAGGCTGTTTTGTCGCAGCGAGGGTCTTTGGGAGGTGTTTGTGTCTCTGTTGTGAGTTTGTGCTTCTTTGTGTGTGTGTGTGTGTGTGTGTGTGTGTGTCTTTAACTATGTGTGTGTGTCTGCTGGAGGAACAAACTGATAGCGGCAGTAATTGAGAGATAGTTGTCACTGATGTGTTATCTTGTTCTGGTGTTCTGCTGACGCCTTATTAGCCTTTTCTGCACTTGGCTGGATCTATTTTTGTCGGGGTAGAAGACTCAGTGATGCAGAAACCTTCGAACACTCAGTGAAAGTTTATCACCTGCAGTGGAAAACACTCCCTGGCTTTATACCTTTTGTTTATCGAGGAAAAGGTGACAAACTCCTATGGACAGATTCCCTTCGGGGGAGCTGCCCACAGCTGCCGAGTCCTGTTTATCCGACTCTGTCGAGGGCACCTTGACTGAGAGTTGTGGAGTCGGAGGAAGTTTCCTGAATTTAAACTCCTCCAGAAAGAGAAAAGCACCGACTTTATGGAACCTACTGCTAAACTTTAATGCAGAGCATATTCTGAGACTTAAAAACCAAGCTGAACGTGTTTCAACAACTACACCCAGGCTAAAAGGTCTGCTTATGCTGCAAAATTAAAGAGTCAAATTAGAAAACATTTTTACATCACCAGATTGGACCAGAGGCTCTAGTAAACTGATCCCAAACCATCCGTCTAGCTTTATTTTCTGATGTGCCGCAGGGTTCAATCCTAGTCGTTCTGCTACCAGACCTCAACCCGATGGGTACCAGCAAGGTATTGGCTTCCTTTCTTTGACTGCGCTAATCGTTGCATTAGTCTGGCAATGTAACGGTCAATAATGGATCAAATCCAGTTCAGATCTGAAATTGGGCAGTAGGAGGCAAGAGCCACAATCAGCAGGAGTGAGACTGGCATTCGGGGTCAGTTATGGACGTCAGGACGGGTAAGACATCACTACTCTTTGGGGGCCATTTTGTTGTGTGAGGCTTTGGGCTCAGATCAGATTTGGGTTTGGTTATATTTACCTCCCTAAGTGTTAATCATTGCGTCGGTCAGTGATGGATGAAATTGTGTTTGGGTCTCACACGTGTCAGGTCAGGTCTTAAAGAGAACAGGCCAGGATTAGGTCCCAGTTGTAGGCCCATGCAGAACTCTAGTGTGGGGTATTACAGCTGAACTGGTCACTAGGAGGTCGACTGAATGTTTTTTCCCCACAGAGTGCAGCAGCACTTCTGAATGTAAACCCAGTGCTGTCCACTGGCACCTCTCAAGTCCTGTAAATGTACCAAACTCTTATTTTTAACTCTGTTTGACAGATATTTACATTACACAGGAGATAAGATACTGATGGGGATCCTAGAGTACACAAGGCTGAACTGTTTTAGCAACACAGTTACAAACCTGCTTGAGGTATTGATATCCAAGGTAAACATTCCCATCAGATACACGTTTGATAGTGATTCAGGGAAATTACACTCAGGAGTGGATGTGTTTAAGCAGCCCAGACACAGTATGTGAGGTATCTGGGTCAGTGAATGGATGGTGGGAGGTAAACAGTTTTCCTTCCCGTCGGTCGGGTCTGATAAAGTCGTACTCCAGAGTTCCAGTCAGCTGGGGCTCGAAAAACATGTAAAGTTGTGTTTTTGTCTGTGGGAGCTGGTGTTTATTGATGTCGCTGTCAGTTATCTTGGCAGAGTGGGTCAGAGTCCCCCTGAGGAGCGGTGGTTTGGATATTTTAACGGTGGCTGTGATGTGTCTGGGAGCGGTCGGTAGGAAGCTGTTTTCCTGGTGGCAGCAGCTGTTAAAGCTCAGCCACCCAAGTCATCATGTCTCACTCTGTGTTTTCTCTTTCTGTTGTTACGGTTTGAACTCGTCTCTCCGGGAAAGGCTTCACACATGTTCATCACGGCTTCGATCACAGACACCTCTCCTGTATCTTAAAAAATATGTATTATTTCTTCTCCCAGAACATTTAGATTGAAAGCCCACCTTTGTAGAGAGGAGAGACCCGATCAATTGTCCAAATGGGGATAACAGCTCACGCTTTGAGACAGTCTGTCCTCGAAGGCACTGATGGTGTTGCATTCGGTTCTTCACACAAAAAGTGACAGAAGTTGTATGAAGACTGAAAGAAGAGATCCTGAAAGAGAAGGTCAAAGCAGCTCACTAATCGCTGCATGTAGTGGGAACGATTATCAGATTGTCAGTTTGGAAAGTTGCAAAAACAGACAGATGCAGCCCCCCTGATTCCAACCTCTTTGTCTGGAACAAAAAGCAATGCAGAGACCAGCATGTTACTCAAAACTCAGCCAGAAGGAACACCCAAAACCTTTAGCAGAGGGGATAGAGTAATCAGGAGGAAGGTGGAGAATCAAGCATGCAACGAGCTGTCCAAGTGTTCACCTCGTTAGCTTCAATAATGTTTCTGCATTTAGAGAAAACCATTTGGTGAGTGAACAAGAGCCCAGACCAGGTCCAGGACAGGATCGACACATCAAACATAAATGTTTAAACCACATCCTGGATTTCTGTGATCTTGTTTCTGTCATGCAATAGCGTCGTAAGAAAGAAAATCTGACTTTATAGTTTGCCGTCAAAAAGGCCTTTCAAGTCAAACTGAAAAAGTGTTTTATTGGCTGTGAGAGACACATTTGTTAAAGGAAATCTGACAGTTTTAGTGGTCTTGGTTTTTATAGTTCTCTGTACTTTAAGTTGGCTGGAAATGCAAAAATGTACAACTGGAAAAGGTTTGATCAGGTGAAATAAATGCTGCCCAAATGGATTTTAAAAAAAGAAGTTCTTTAGAGAAGTTTGGAAGCTCACAGCAGTGACGTTTTGATGTTTAACTGGATGTTTTATGGACGAACTGCAGGGAGGAAAGTTGGTGGTCTGAGCAACAAGAGCCTGAGGGGATTTACTGTAAAGGTAAAATCTGCTCACAGAGGTGTCAAGGTGCATGTCAGGGCTGAATCTTTTTCAGATTTCTGATTTATTTATAGAGCAGAAAGAAGAGCTTTACAAACCCATGGAAACGTCCTTCGTGCTGCAATAAGACGTTCAGTGAAATCTCCTGTGAACAAGCCGTTTCTGCTGTAAAAAGTATTTTTACAATCAAATTGTCACCTTCATTTTTCTGATAAGGAGTTTCAAATTGCCAGGTGTTTTGATTTTTCATATTTTCAACCATTTGTTTTAAATCAACACAAATTAATTTGACTAAAATCTGAAAGTATGATGTACTACTGAAGTATTTTAAGGTCAGTGAATACTGTGATGACACTTGTAAAACTGCTGATGGTTTGTGCACTAAAAGGTTATCACAAACAAGACTCTTTTTACTTGGAATTAACTAATTATTGAAAGTAATTGCCCCTTAAACTTCTGAACTTAATGTCTAATTGAATGTTTAAATTGCTCTGTAAGTTTAGAGGACAGGCGGCTTAGATTTCCTCAAAGCTTTAAGTTATCTCACAGATCTGCTCTGTGAAGGATCTGATTTGGAGATTTTACCCTATAGTTACTCTCTTTACTAGTCACATTCTTAAATGAAAGGTTTACAGGGGTTTTAGGTGGAAGATGAAGTGCACACCTGTGGTTCGCCTCCCCATCGGCCTCCTGTCGCCTCAGCGGCTCACCAGGATCTCTGCAGATTAAAGACTTTTCTCAGTTGCTCTGGTCAGAAGTTTCACACGTTCCTGTGTCTGTTCCTGCAGCTCCTGTTGCATTAAAGTCTCTCCTGCTGCCTGACAAGAATAACAAACTCATTTTAGCATTTGCAGATAATTAATGTAAATGTATTGCTGTAAGGGGATTGTTTCCTGCTGACAGACAAGTGAAAATGTCTTTAAAGGCCGCTGTAAATCAACTGAATGACGACCGATTATCAAATCTACAAATGAAAATGGATGTTTTCTTAAAGAGTTTTCTTAAATTAATTAATATTTTTATAATGTATCAAATGTGAGAATGTGGCAGGTGTCGCTGGTGGTGACAAAGCCGAAATATCAGCAGAATCTGCAGCTCTTGGATCTAGAAATCTTAATTTTTGTGTTACAGTTCTCCAATTATATCACAGAATCCATAATTGATTTTAAATACTAGGAGTCCATTATTACAACCTGCCCCACCAACAGAGCAAGTCTTAACAATGAGAGTGAAGAATTAAAAAGTGAGACTGAACCACAAAATGTAGTTATTTGTCCAAGGAGAAGATTTAAAAGTGGAACTTGTCAGCAGCATTTGCAAAGTCAGTTCTTATGTGTTGATGAGCTCTGACTACACACATTAACCTAATGTGAACATTTGAAATAATAATAATAAAAAAGAAGTTCAGTTTTTCCTGCGTCATCGTTACAAACTCGATTCAGTGCAGCCAAACTTTGTTCAAACCCACAGAACTTTATTTTAAATTCTGGAGGAGATCCCAAACTTTTAACAGATACCAAACAAATCTTGGAGAAAACATAAATACAGTGTGAAGAGGAATAATAATTTGAAGCACCTTTAAGCTACTTGAGGGAGAATTAAAGAGGGAAAGTGGATATTAAAGGGTTAATGTTACCTAAAAGCAGAATCCAGTAGGAGATAGTGGCGACGTGTTTCAGGCTGATCCTCCAGTCTGCAGACAGGAAATCTTCAGTTGCACGCAGACGGAGCAACACGTCTCTGAGCCGAGGCTCAGCAGATCCCACCGGGCTCGGCCTCTGCAGCTTCTGCCGTCTGGCTGGAGATTATCGCGACGGTTGAGCCGCTGCTGTGGCGTTCTCGTTTTCATTAAGTGGAGAGATTCTCTGAGTTTATTTCTCAGATAAAGCTCTGCCCCGGGGTTGTGGCAGAGCAGCAAAAACACTGAAGAACTCTGAGACGTTATTTCAGAAAAATCACGCAAAATATCCAGAAATTAGTAGTGCTTTATAGTCGATTTTAAAGCAAGTGACAGCAGGTCTTTACATCATTTTTATCGAGATCACATTCATTTTATGATGTTTCTGTGGTGGATGTTTCAGGCGGAAACAAGGATTTTTCAAATTTATTAAATTCATATAAAGTATAAATTATTATAACACGACAAGCTGAAAACAGAAAACAGAAGAAAAAACATTGAAGAATTACTTCAGATTTTAGTTTTTAGTGGTTTTAAAGAAACACATCCCAGTCTGAAAGCATCACAAGTCCTGAACTTCAGAACAAAGTTGAGGAACTTGAGTATTTCTATTTTATTTAACTTTAAACTACATTTCAGAGAGAAATATTGAGCTTTTTACTCCTACATTTATCTGCAGGCATCTGGATCTTATTTATAATATAAAACCTTCAGTGTTTGATGTTTTTTTCTCAAGAAAACCTCCCTTATATCAGATCATTTCAAAGTCTGTAAAGTCTTATTTTCTTATAAAAAAGTGATTCAGGAACATTTCAACCTGCTTCAATGCAAATCAACATATCAACAGGCTGAAATATTGTCACTGTACTGAAGGAAAAATGGAGGTAGAAGGCACAAGATAATCCACAGACCTTGTTGTGAGCAGTTTCACGCAAGAACTGTTTTCTTTCTACACGTACACCCGCCAACCATATCACCGCCGTATCACCGCGCCCCGTCATTACATCAGAGAGAAGGCAGATGTCTGACGTCTCCAACACTCGCTATCGTTAAATAACAGGTGAGAGGAATAATGTGTATGTTAGATTTTGGGGTGAACTGTCCCTTTAAAACAGTCAGACCAGCAGCAGTGAAAGTGCTGCTCACACATTAATGCATCAGTAACATTAAGCCAGTGATAAATAGAATATGATAATACTTTAGTACTTTGAGTTAAGTAGCTTCCTCCTCCTCCTCTTCTTCACTGGCAGTGATCACCACCACTGAACAGAAGAAGACGTCCTAACAGCGTCCGGCTGATGTTTGGCACATCTGGAGGCCGCTCAGCTGACCCACAGCTGGAGAACGCGTCTTTGTTCGGTAAAACACACCGACAGTTGTTCCACTTTGACTTTTGGCAAACGGAGCGGAAACTCCATCTAGTCAAGTGTCCCGACACACAGACGACATGAAGCTAAGCGTCTCTAACAGGACGTCACGCAGTCTGGACACGTAGAGTTTAATGGAGCCGAGTCAGCAGGTGATTTATAATGCTGAGTGTGTGTGTGCACCTGTGTTTATAATACTTCTGTTTATTTCAACCGGTTCAGATAATATCTACTTTAATTAAACAGGACAGAAAGTTGAACAGTTGAACCAGGAAGCCTTTAGACTTTAGACTTAAGAGCTCCCGGGTTATTCACACTCATGACGAAGATTCATTCATGAACTAATCACCAGCTGATGATTCATTCATGTTGTAGTTCTAACCCAGCGGGCGGAGGACGACGTAGTTTGGAGGGAATGATGATAAATAACGTCGTCACCTCTGAAGGCTTCTTCAGCTTGTCCTGTTTTAGGCCCCCCCCCGCCCCCCGTTGACACTCTCTACCCCCCCCCCACCCCCTGACTCTCTCTCTCTCTCTCCGACTCCCCCCCCGGCTCTTTTCCCATTCGTCTCTTTGTGTTTCTGTATTTCGACCCTCAGAAGCTCGTCTGTTTCCTGTTATCTTTAATTAAATGTTTCGCTCATTATGAATTAACACCAGCGGTTAATTTAACGCTGTAATGTCACACTGGCATTTTTAATTATGTTTGGGTCTGACTTATTATCTCTGACCTTTTTATTCATGTATGAATCATTATGAGTCTTTCATGTTCTTCAGGAGCCGACGTGTTTTTATTCTCTTCAGTCCGACTCACAGCATCATCCAGGTTTCTCTGCCAACTACCTGTTTGTACAGCAGAGCTGTGCGATACGACGACACAACAGTAGATAGAAAATCACTTCATATTATAATTTTTTTGCAGATCACACTCTTTACGGACAAACTCTTCGTCATGTGGACGCCTGTTTGCGTTCTCCTGTACTAACAGTTTTTTACTAAGTGACAGCTGTGAAGTGTCAATTGTGTCTCACGGTCAATGCCTGAGAGCTGCCCTCTGCTGTTTCATTTTATATTTTGTTAAAATTTACAAAGGTTCTAAATTAAAGGAGAAAAATAGTCAAATAAAAAAAAATGTATTTCTCAAGTATATAATTCAAAATGTAATAAAAAATAGGCCTAGCCACTTGGGCATTTTAAATAAATTTTATTCATTGAATTTTTAGAAAATGTTTCGTTATCTGCGTATGAAATGAGCGATATCGAGATATGAGATTTTGGTATAAAAATCTATATATATTATAATATTATTTATATATTTAGACTTGTTAATACCAACATGCCAGATAAGACGTGTTAGGATGGGAACGTGTTGGCGTTCTGTCCCGACTGGAATGTTTCAGTAGATTTACTTTGTTCGCCTACGAGCAAATCCACTAAACAGGGCAACCTGAATTTGCCTCAAAGTTTTAAATGGTGGTGTGACCGTGAGCTGGACAGAAACTGACGACAAACGACGACAATGTGAGCCCTCCAGACGAGACTTTGGGTGTGTTGGGTTTCTGCTGCAGGATCTATAAGGACTTTATCAGTCTGTGTGATTAAAGGTGCAGGAAACTCTGTAATTAAACAGATTTGAACTGTGTTAATGTTCCGGCTGCAGGAAGCTTTGGGAAAGATTTCAACAGCGTTAAAGTTCATCAGCAGAACTTCAGAGTTACGATTTTTACCTTCAGACGTCAAAGAAAGACACCTACCTGAAGTTTACTGTCCTCCACATTTTTTATCAAGTTTTGATTCAATTTTAACTCTTTAACTTTTAAATTCTTGGATTTTAAATGTTATTGTTTTTTAACAGAAAGAATGAGCCCAACTGTTCTGTATGAATCCAACTTCATGGTCCATATAAATATTAATCAGGTTGGTTTTCCATCTAAGTAAATTAATAGGAAAAAAAGAGGATTGAAATTGAAATAAAATGTTTTATGTAAAAACTGCTGTTTTTTTTATGGAAACACAAACACTTCATTGATAAGCTAAACTTGTTATTCTGATATTAAAAAAAAAAAAAAAAAAAAAAGATTGCTGATGGTCAACATTTGGTCCCAATATTCAAATTTTAAAATGAAAATGAAGTGATACAGAAACCTTTCACTGCCCATATTTTCCTGATCATATATCAGGAAAAATAAATTCATGAATGAAAATAAATAAATTGCTGATGGTCGACATTTTGTCCTGATATTCCAATTTTCTCTGACTTTTTAATTTTTTTTATTGAGTGAAAACAAACCTTTAACCTAAAATGTGTTTCTGATCATATTTTATAAAATAAAACGATACAGTTGCTGATCAGCTGATAGTCAGCTGTTTTCAGCCCAGCTGTTTCCTGCTCCGATCCAATTGATCCTTTTGTAAAAAGCCGATATTGGCTCCATAAATCAGTTTGAAGGGTTAATGATCTCAGACGGAGAAGAATTTACTGACCTCAGATCAGATTCCTCGTGTTCAGCATCTCCTCTTCTTTCTCTCTCACTCCTCCCTCGGGACGATCAACCAATCAGTAACACACACACACACTCTTTGTGCTTTAGTATCTGTAAACGAGACAGATATTGATCGCCAGTGAGGTGGCAGCAGAGGTCAATCGTAACATGGTGATGTCATGTCACACAGGTGTGTATCAATCTGACACACACACACACATAAATGTATAATGACTTTGCTTTTATGTATATTTTATGAGGCACAATGACACTTTGCCCACAGACATACAGCATATATACAGTATATGAGTATATATGTGTATTATATATACACACAACTGTAAATCTTCCTCACATAATTTAGTTTTTCTTTCTTTAGTGCTACTTTGTTCTATTTAATCTTTTAAATCTATTCTACTGTAAATAAGTGAATATCTGTTTATACATTATCATAGATACGGTCACGAGTATTTGGTGAAAGACAAATTCAGATTTTGGCCTCATGGTGGCGCTAGCAGAAAAATGAGAGGATCAGCAGTCAGTCTGGATGTTTTATTAAAAACTGGATACTGCGTTCCAAGATGGCGTCCCACTCATTCCTATGCACCCGCAACACAAGAGAAAAAACTACAACCAAAGATCAATAATTAATTGCTGCCCAATTAGCATATGGATACTAGAAGTTCTAACCTTAAATGCCAAGTTTAGTTCTCAATATCTGTAGATTTACTTATTATTAATAAGGAGTGAATGAAATCAATAAATCCTCGTCAGTCAGGCGAGGCCTCCTCATATAATGGTGGGGAAACACTGCAAACTGTACCAAGATCTTCTCTGACGTCAGATCTGTGAAAATAAACCATGTACATGTTTTTATTCTTCAATTCATCAAAGTGACGATTGACCAGAAGTACGTACATATAAAATAATGTAATCATACAGATATCTGGACTGTACCGAACGGATCAAATCCTGAGTATATAAAAGCTTTTGGGAGGTTTGGACGACGGATGAACATTCGGCCTTGAATATCTGTGAAACGTTCCTTTAGTGCGAGAGTCTGAGTCATGGTGATGCTCAGCAGTCCAGACTTGAACGGCGCTGCTGCCGGTGATAAACAGCCTCACCGGAGCGGAGCGAGCGAGGGAATAAACAGACGACAGAGAGACGAGCGAGCACGGGTCAGTTCACTTGATTAGCTCGGCAATCAGGAGGGTCGAAGTCTTTTTAAAGATTAATTTCATGGCGTCTCTGAGAGCGAGAGGGTACTGAGGTCACGTCTTAGCAGAATACATCCCACGGTGCTATAAGTCAACCCGTCTCCTGCATCAACACTGTGAGGGATTTTTATTTATGAAATGTTTATGTGTGCAGTGTGGTCGCTGCTTCCTGCGGCTGCTGGAGAAAAGGTCTGTTCAGAAACACTGGGCGAAGCCTGGGGTTCACGTTCCATGACGCTGCAGTTTGTTTATGATAAATAGCTTCCTGAAAGAGCTTCATGACCCCGAGGTTAACAGCCCGCAGACAAACACGACCTGGAGATGAAAGATCTACGCTTCGTGTTGGTGATGAGAGCTCGTTTGGTGCAGTGGACATTTTTATTCTTGATGACATGGAAAACCTACCTTCAGTCCTACCTAACCCACCTCTAGTTTTGGAGTATTTACACCAAAACTAAAGGTTGGTTAGGTACAGAAGGACTAGAGGTAAGTTTCCCATGTCATCCATGTACTTGACAACAACAATCTACACTCAACTATGTGAATGACACAGAAAACCCACCTCCAGTCCCACCTCAACAGCCCTTAGTTTTGGTGTAGAGTAGATTTTAGGTGTCGTAGATTTTGGTGTTAAGGACATTTTGTGTGTAGTGTTTTTGTGTCGACTTTTGGCGTTAAGACTTTTTCAGCGTTCCAAGAAAATTCTTTTTGAGTCCATTTTTGGTGTCCCAGACACTTTTGGAGTGATGTTGATTAGATTTTGATGTGGGGAATTTTGGTAATTGTGGAAATGATTGGTATCAAACACATTTATCTAATACACATTACTTGTATAATTTGTCTGACCTTCATGATTCTTTCTGAAGTTGCTGAAACACAAATAGGAATGTGTAAAAGTACCTTCCACTCTCACCACGGCTGCGAGGCCACAGAGACGTTTTCTCCCTTCACTTCCTTAAAGCTAAGATCTCTTTTGTGTAACTTTACACAACATGTACAACAGAAGCTTGATGTGTTTCTGATGTTTTTCTGCTCTGAATCACACTGATGCACTTTCTGTTGTCACAGCTCTGAGTCTTTGTCCTCCAGATGGACTTTTGTTCCAAGTTTGTGTTCAGCGACATCCAATTATTGTAGAAGGTTCCTGTTTGTGTGCATCAGTGTAGTTTCATTGTGTCGGTGTGCAGTTCCTTTTGAGTGCACCTTTGTATAAGCAGGGAAGTAAAAAAGCAACGAGACATCAGGATTAATATACTCTCAACTGTCACTATGGTTTAGGAGTCACATGTTTTTTATAGTTGACTTTAATTATTGTTAGAGTCAGTTGATGGAATAAATCTAATAAAACTGAACTGAAAGGAAAATGAAATCCAATCACTGTTGGATCACATGATTACTATGCAGTTTGCTTTGGGGACAGTGTACAAAGTGGAAGCTGTATCTGAACTATAGTCTGAATTTGTTCTTATAAGTCACGCTTACGTGTTTAATTACTTAACTTTATGATATTTTCATAATAGTTTGAGAACCATGTTATTGGGACACAATTTTTTTCTCTTCTTTGTTCTTTATTCACTATTCTAAATATTATTAAATTATATAAATATTAGATTTGGTCATTCCTATTATTATCAATCAGTAGCTCTTAGCAGTGTTCCCATAGATGTACAGAAGACTAGCACTGGATTACTTTGATAGAATAAGACTTAAAAACCTGATGATTCTCAGGCAAGTTCTGGAGTTACAAGGAGCATTTTTTTCCTATGATTTTTAAGCTGGTTTAAGGACATTTACTTGAAATGGACATCGGAGATACTGATATCCTCAGGAAGTGCAAGTCACACTGAATCTGAAAATATGGGCATCATGTCTGTGTGTTCAGATGTGGCTGAGTTAACAATTTTTGGATGCAAGCAAAGCACACAATTAACAATTTTGAGAGACTGTACAGGTGGTCATCTGAACTCCAGATCTAATTATTTTTTGAAAGCTGTGGGACCTTTAATTATCACAACAATTGAATACAACATTAAGTCCCACCTATTGTAGTGCGTCTACAGTTCCTCTTTTTTTAATTTATAAAAAAATTATTTTAAAGAATTTCTGAATTGTCTGACAAATTGAGTTTGCTGAATTCATTTGTTTATTCAATCGAGCCAAATCTTAGTTAAAAACCATCTGTTCGTCCGCCTTTTTGACATAATTTGAATTGATTGACATCACAAAAAGAAACTGGTGGTGTTTTTCTTTAAAGGAAAATAATAATAAGAAAAAAAAGTCAAGGTCAAAGATCTTCCAGAACTTCCAACGAGTGAAAAATAAAGATAAGAGAAAGGCCTGCAGGTCTCTGACTGTCCTCCACGGAGCTGCCGGCTCCCTCGCTGCCTTCAGAGCATCATGGCAGGATGTCACAGCAGCTTCGGGTTTCCGTGGAAACACACCGGAGGGTCCCATTTCATTCAAGATTTCTGCCAGGCCCCCGACCGGCTGCCCTTATTCACCCCGTCGCCCCCACTGAGGCATCCCCGCTCAGCTGATGATTAATGTCAAAAGAAGAAGCTTCAGCAGCGCCTCAGAGCAGGATCAGACCTCTGCCTGTCGATCAGATGCGACGCGGCTGCTGATTGGTGGATGTGGAGTGTTTTCTGAGGACAAACAGCAGCTGGATACATCAGCTCTGAGTGTCTGTCCACTGCAGTCATCCAAAGATCCTCCACGAGATCCTCGTGTCTGGCAGCAAGGCTCCGGGGACGGTACTGTCGGACGCTCGGTCCAGACTGAAATATCACAACAGATACTGGATGGATTGCCATGAAATGTGGTTCACACGTTCATGTTCCCCAGAGGAAAGTTTGGTAATCCTCTGACTTTTTTTAAATCACAAAAAAAAAAAGAACCTCCAAAACTAACATCTAAACTAAGATGGTGAACATGGTAAACATGATGGCTGGGTTCTTTTTACTACAGTTCGTACTTCTGCTGCCCTTACAAAGTGTACTGTGCATGCAGCATACTGCATTTCACATAATCACTGTCTGGCATACTTTATATTATAGTATTGGAACGCACCCCATACATGCTTAACATCGGCATGTTACCATTTAGCTCAACAACCGTAGTTGGAGACGCGCATTAACTTTGTATTTTTCTGTAGCAGATTTTCTGGAGATTCTGTTAGAATTTGTACTACAGTTGAAAGAAAACTTGCCCAGATTTCCAGAGAGGTTTTAACAGAGAAACAGCTCAAAGTCTTCATTCAACAAGTCAGTGTTTTGTACATAATGTGATTTATAGCCCTTGTCACCTCTTTCAGACAAACACTCCATCTTCTCTTCATATCCAACTTCAAACAAAACCAAAATACACCATCCCAGTCCCTTCATTTGTGAACACCTCCTTCCTGTTGACTGTGTACTGAATCACCTTCAGATGCAGCTATAGATTGTGACGGTTCCTGTTTCACTGCTGTTTGGTTAATTAAAGAGCTTCTCCCTGCGGCCTAATTAAACACTGCTTTGTTCTCCCAGTAGAGCCTCAGGCTGGTTTAAAAATCTTTAAACTCTTTTCACACCAAACTCAAAACAAATATTCGATGTTTGACTCGTTTAAAAAGGAAAGTAAAACGCAGATATCCAGCAGCCTGGTATTGATCTAATCAGTGGGGAAAATGACACTGACAGCTGATGTATGAGTTTTCATAAACAACCACTCTTTCTCAGCCTCACCGCGTGGAGCATGAAATTATTCCAGTTAATGATTCTTCGATTGCCAACTCAGACTTTTGGGAAAAACTGTGCAGACGAATACTGTCCCGGTTTATATTTTTTCCTTTTCAGTCTCCTCTGTCCTCCATCTTTCACTTCTCTTCCTTTCTGCTTTAATACATTTCAGGGAACAGTCGAGTAAGCAGCCATTTTCACACCCTAAAGGCGGTCTTCATCTTCCGCAGTTTGTTTTTTCCTGCCAGGAAAAGAACTGAAACGGCATAAAAACCAGTCGGGTTGTTTGGATATTATAAATCTTTTCTGCCACCACACACGAACACACACAGATAAGCATCGGTGACTCAGACAGAAGACCTCCGTCGACCTCCATTCCTCTCAGCAGAGGTCACCCTCCTCTCATCCATCTACACGGACAACCTGCCTCCAAAACATGAAGTATTGTTCCACAGTTTGGTTGTTTGTGGAGTCATTTGTATGTTTGTCCTTTCCACAGAAGGTGTGAAACATCCCTGCAGCAGCTTCTGTATGAAAAATAAATCAAGATGCCAAACTCGAGGTCTCAGATACGGTAGTCCACGTCCATGAGTCTGAGTCTTTAGTGACGTAAAGATGTCCCACGTCATGTTCAGTATATTATGTGTTGTGTTATATTTACAGAGAGCTGCAGGAATGAGTCCTAAAACCCAGAAATGAGTTTGCATTTTTGCACTCTGGTTCCCTCGCCTTGAAGTCGGTGGGTTATTTTAATGGGTTTTTGGTTATATGCCTGAAATAAGGTCTGTGGTGAACACAAGAGATTTTTTTCTACGATGTAAAATACGTCAGTAAATACTCCACTTGGGAATTCCAAAGTGCTATTCTGAAGTCAAAAATCATAAAACTGGTGTTCAAGTGTGAAGATTATCTTGCTGACCAAAACGTGAGTATCGTAAATTATAAGTTTATTTTCAGCAATAACCCAAAATCCAAAGGACAAGTCATATTGGCTTTTTGTCGAGGGAACCAGGGCGACGTCCAGGGTTGCTCTACAAAAACAGGTCATCGGAGGCCGATGCAGCGCTCTCTTGTCGAAGGGCTTTCTGTTGTGCTACATGGGAAGTCGATGGATCACTGAAGTCATTAGGATTCATCCTCTGGGGGCAACAAATGTCTTCATGTCAATCTGTCCACAGGAGTACACTGGGAATGAAAAATACCCCCCTGCACCTTTATGAGGCCATTGTCACATCCGTCTCTGTTTCGCCTCCAGTTTAGTTATTTTTTCACATTACAGAAGGTTTCCCAGAGATGAATTATGAACATTAGCAGCACATTACTTTGTGTTTCCCTCTGCAGACAATCTAATCTCAACTGTGAAATGGAAGAAAAGGATCTTATAATGAGCACATTTGTTTCGTACAATTTCCTGAAACACAAAGACGACAAAAACTAATTTTTCTCATTCCAGAGTGAACCGGCGCTGCTTATTAAAACCAGTGAAAACTAAGACGAATAGAGCACAAAAACACACAGTCACGAGTCTCCCGGGGGCTCGAATACTAAGACGACACGTGTGTTCGGCTGTGTGTCGTAGAGGGACATCAGGCAGCGCTGAGCTTCTTTAGAAACCTCAGGGAGGGAAACACTGAGGAAAAGAGGCCTAGTGGGCTTCACTTCAAAGCCTCGAGTTCGATCGGTACATCAGAGCGAGGACTAAAGCCCCTCTCCCTCGGGACAGACGTCTCCCTGGGACGTCCAGGATTCGGGATAATTGGAGGAGATTTTAAGCCAGGGCAATTCCGCCACGTCTAATTTGTACAGTAACGAGTCGCGGACAAATTGGTGAAAGACAACGGATCCCGTGTGATGTAACTTCACTTCTCGGCGTGTGATCTTTTATTCTTCTTCACCTACTTTCGTGAAACCTGCCGTCTACAGGGGACGGTAAAATTAGACCCGCTCATTAAAATTCCCACGTGAACGTGTTACAGTGCAGTTACACCTGCGAGAAAAGAGCTTCAGACCGGATGTGAAACCTACTTTTGTTTTAATTTACCACTCAGGCAGATTTATAAAGACCGCCTGAAGAGGAAGCCGTGGAAGACATTAAAAAATAAAAGCAGCAGAGCGGAGCGGGAGGATGGATGTTTCCTCAGCCTCAGGATGAGAGTCTGAGGGACCAACAAATGAGGAGAAATGAGTTTGGAGAATTTAATTTCACTTCTGACTGTAATGGAAACAAATGTCTTTTAAGAGGGAGGAGGAAAATCCAATCTGGATCAATTTTAGTCAAGTTTAAAATTCAGCAATTTTCTTCATATTTATAAAGAAACAAAATACTTTTTAAGCCCTTTATGTTAAACTTAGAATATTCATATTTCGATTAAGGTGGAATAAAGTGTGTTTAAGGAGGTGAATTTGATCCAACAGATCAAAGTGAAGCTCTAAATGCTCTTTTTTCTGATTATTAAAGGGGGTTGCCAACTTAATTTAAGGTTTATTGATGCAGCTTGGTTTTAAATTTAGCTACTGAGGAGAAAACCTTAACCTCAGGGCTTAAATTCAAATATTTGAAGGTCCTTGTGTTAATATTAAGGGACTTCCGTTTAGTTGATGTGACCACTGTGTGTTTTTTACAGTATAGTTTTACCGGGATCTGCCTGCTTTAATCTGATTTTTTTAATCTGATAAAACAGCAGCTTTTCCCAGTTGCTGTAAGTTCAGGAGGTCAGAAGGAGGTCACCATGCAAGTCCCTTCAGTGTCTCGGTTTAACCCCTTGAACCCTCCACTTTTTATGTTCACTTTTTACTTGATTTAAGCTTTTAGCAGATCAAATCCAAATCCTACACACAGGGGCTTTAAATGCCATTTAAAAGGTCAGAATCTCTTTAGTTTGAGGGATAAAACGGCTGCTTCTCTGGGAAACAGGACAGTGGCTCGTCACCCTGCAACAACAATAGTAATTATAATAATTACAATTATAAAGTCACATTTTCTCATGAGGTCTAAAATCCACCTGACACATCTGACTCTGATTTTTACATTTCTCTAAGCCGACGTCTTCTGATAATTAAACAATAAAAGATCAAACTAAACACGAGGAAGCACCTCTTAGCCTCCATCTTTGATTGTGTCTGTTCGAGGCGAGAGGCAGGCGGCGGCGAGGCGTCCGGGGAGGCGCCTGACTGGAAAGTGAACTCCCAGCACTGCGAGAAGCAACAAACACAGGAGGAGGAGGAGGAAAAACAAGAAGCAGAGTGAAACAGTGGAGCTGAGATTTGGGGAGGATTGTTTTTGTGCTGACGGAGCAACAAAGCGAGGAGATAATGAAGAGCAGAAGAAGGAGAGGAAGAAGAAGAAGAGGAGCAGTGTTGGTGCTGACAGAGCGGATTAGCTATTAAACATTATCAGAGTCCATGTTTTTGTTCCCTCCTGCTGATAATCAAACACACGGTCTTCTCTTAATTAGAGTCATACGCCAGAACATAAATATTAGACTTCTCCTCCTCTTCCTCCTCCTCCTCTTCTTCTTCTTCTAACCTCCTGCTGTGCTTCCATTTTCATAATCCCATCAGTTTAACTTCTGCACCTCCCCCTCGTCTTCCTCCCCTTTGGCTCAGATTCTCTCTTCCCTCTGCCTTATTTGTGTCTTCCCCATTTAACTTCTTTCTCTCCACCTGTCCTCCTCCTCCTCCTCCTCCTCCTCCCCTTCTCTCCTCATCATCACATCAACCTTTCCTCCCTTCACTTCCACTTCTTCCCGTTTTCCCTCTATTTAGTTTCAAGACCTCCTCCTCTTCTCTCCTTTCTTTGCCCTCAGAGAAGACTGAGGGGGAAGAATAGATGGAGAAGAAAGAGCAGAAGAGGGAGAACGAAGAGAATGAGGAGGAAGAAGAGAGGAAGAATGAGGAGAAGGTTTCTGACCTTTGACCTCTGAGTGTCTGAAGTGAAGCGGCTGAATCAGCAGATTTCTAATGAGACTCTGGAAAAGATGAAGATGTGTTGAGTGAAGCAACGGAACAAACAGAAACTCTTTAATGTGTTTAACAAGACTGAAGTTAATAAAAACGTCTTCGTCTTTAACCCTCATTGATCAGCAGTATATCAACATGTAATCACTTATTGATCACACATTATCGTGCAGTTATAAACAGACGAAGACACATCGTCGTTCAGTATCTGTTTATACAACAGCCTCACAGGAAACACATCAATAAACTCAAATTATCTTATTATGTCTCCTCACAACTACATGATTATGTGTTTATTAAATGTTTCTATTGATTATAAAGTGTTACTACACTTACTACACTTTGTTCATCCTCTCTTGTGGCACCATCATCAGGTCATCATTTTATTTTGTCATCCTTTTTTAATGCTGAAATTTGAAAAGGAATCAACATTACTTCACTGTTTGGCTCTTCATATAATTATATAACACATTAATGTCCAACAGGTATTTATTTATTTGTCTCTTTGGGTTTTGGACTGTTGAAGATGTGACCTCGTCTCTGGGAAATAACAAGAACACGAGGAACTCAGGAGGTCATTTTATAGACTAAAATATCAAATTGAGGACAACTGTGCTGAAGTAAACAAGTGGAGGAAATGGACTTTAGCAGTTTTAAACACCCACACTCACACACACACACACACACACACACACACACTTAGAGGGTTTCAGCAGTTTCCACACAGTTAAAGTACGTTTTCTTCCATCAGCAAGTTAAAAGCAAAGAAAGAACACTTTGATGTCCTTTAACCATCAAACAGCAAAAACAGCAACAAGACCTGAAAACACCTGAAAACTCACTTTTCTCACACACGCGCGCGCGCGCACACACACACACACACACACACACACACACACACACAGCAGCAACAACAACAGACCTGATTACAACAAAGGTGTTGAGCTGTGGATGCTGACGGGAGAATAGCTGAGCTGAGGAGAGGTGGTGATCGGGGATTAGAAAACTGAGTCAGAGAGAGAAGAAGAAAGACCGGAGCTAAAAAAGGCCAACAGAGGAAAAGAGGGATGAAGGAGAACAAGGGAAACAAATCAGACAAAAAGTGCGTTTCAAGCCACCTGTTTTCGTGAATTCAGAAGTTTACCTGCGAGACAAAACAAAGGTAAACTTCAGGGTCAGCTGCAGCGTTTTGTAACTAAAAGGTCTTTACGCACCTGCGGTGACGGGAATAAACGGCATGAAATTGCAAAAAAGAATAATAATTCATAATAATTCATGCCATGTTGGATGATGATTAACATATAATGATTATAATGAGTTTCTCTGCTTCCTGCTCCAACATGACACAAAGCAGCTCCTTAAAGAAATGGTTTTCCCAGTTTGGTGACTGGTCCTCACAAAGCCCCGACCTCCACCCCCATCCAACACCTTCAGGATGAGCCGCGACCTGATCCCGACGTCAGCGCCGGACCTCAACGACGCTCTGGAGTCTGAACATCTGGTGGACAGACTGAAACAGGCGGCTGTTACAGCAGCAGATTAGCGCCCGCGGTTACATAAGGGTGTAATCGCCGCGCATCCGCCCGCCCGCCTGCTGTTGTTGAGGTGTCGTCTTCCCTGTTCGTCCTGCTCCAACAGATACGGCAGCCGCTTCTATTGGAGACAGGAAGAGATTAGTCTGCACACACACACACACACACACACCAGAGCTACTTAGTTATTACACACACACACACACACACACACACACACACACACCAGAGCTACTTAGTTATTACACACACACACACACACACACACACACACACACACACATCTCTTCTCGCCATCACACACTCAATTACTTGCGGTCTATCTCTAAACACACACACACACACACACACACACACACAACAGAAAATGCATTTGTGCATCGAAGCAGCAGCTCCGGATGTAATCTCATGATGGATGTAAGCTCTTTATCTGACTCGCCACTCTTTCATTCATTCACACTCTGACCTTTTGACATTTAACACTACAATAAAACACTTCAACAAGAAAAGAACTGCTAAAACTAGTTAACAGCTTTCTGCCGGGGCTGTTGTGGGTTTTTCCACCTCGTTTTACACGTAAATGTCACAGAACCACGTCCGACAGCTGAAGTAGACCTTGTTGGGATGTTGCCTTTGTGAGTAACAGTTCGGCTGATCCTTTCTGTGTTTCTTGAGTACTTCACCATTCACAAAATGTCATAAACTTAAAACTTAATTTCCTGAGTTGAAAATCCCAAACAGAAATGTGTCTGCGTCGAGGTGACTTCTACATCTGCTCGAATGAATGTTTTTTGTTTCCACGCTGCAGACAAGGACTCAGGTAGAAGATTCCTCTTTGTTTCCCTCCCTGAAGGTTCAGGGTGAAGAGGATCTGAGAAGCTGCGGAGGGAACATGAGTGCAAAGTTGACTTTTACATCAACTCGTCAGGAGACGCCACTGTCCTGTTTCTCAGCATCAATGGGCGTCAAAACTCCCGTAAAGCAGCGGTTTGATTACATGCACTTCCCACATCAGAATATCGGTTTCTGGCTGCTGAAAATTGACTTCTTCTATCTTTGAGACATGTCCGTGCTACTGGCATCCACTGCCACACACATGGCGACCCTGCAGAAGTGCTTATCTCTGCACCTATGGCCATAAGCGGTAATTGCAGGTGTGTTGTTGGACCTCACTTCCCAGAGATCCAAAGAGTGTCACCAGTGTTTTATCCTCTGAAGTCATCGACCTTTTCTTTGTTTGTTTGGCCATAGTAACCGTTTACTCGCAGTACGCCGCTTACTTGGCGTAAGTTACTTGAAGAGCGAGTCTGTTGCGTTAGCAACCTACACGCTGAAAATGGTAAGTTTTGATGAAGAAGTTGTGGGTTCAGAAAAAGGCCGATCACACAGGTGTTTTTTTTGGGGCGTTTCCTTTTGCTCGCCACCCCACAAGTATTTTGCAGGGGCGTTGCATCCTGGGCTTGGCGCCGCCCAAGACGACTGTGATTGGTTTAAAGAAATACGAACAAGTCAGACTGTTTTTCCCTCCATAGATGGATGATAATGAGCACAGCCAGACCGAGACGTCACTCACTGGTTTGTTGCTGTTTGGCATTTCGGCCGTCGCCATCTTGTGTCTTTTGGAGCCAGTGAAGTCGCCTCCTGCTGGCCGTTAGAAAGAATGCACGTTTAAGGCACTTAACTGTTCAGGTCCGGAGGTTGCTGTTTGGACTCAGCAGACATTTATTTAACTAAAAATCTGGATGGCTTGTACCGCGGTACCCCACCAGATACTGGACAAAAACACTGTGGTATTTCTGATGACAAACAACACATCAGCTTTAAATCTGTCAACAGATGCAGAGTTTTATTCCAAAACACTCTGAATGTCCTTAAAGACAAAATATAGCGACCTGAAATTTCATCACTCAGTGTTTCTAAATCAAAGAAAAAGATTTCAACAATAACACTTAGTTTCATTTTCATTTCACAAGGCTGAGTTCTCATTTTGTAATCAAACTCTTCATTCTTTTTTCATTTAAAGTGGGTGTGACACACTTTTTTATAAATTGAAATTCCACATTAACTTTTAAATAAATAGGGTCACAATAATTAACAATAAGTCATTTAGTTTTTACAGATTTTCTTTCTTTTAGTTCTGCTTTCCTGATTTTTGATTTGATTAGATTTTCTTCTCTGGATTGTTAAATAAATAGCTCTTTAATTTATTTTGCGAAGGTAAACCAATTACAATTAAAAAGAGATCAAATGAAAATCACAATGCAGTGGGGTTTGGATTTGAGTTGGTTCACTGAATAAAAAGACAACAATATTACAAACCTATAATCTAATTCTCACTTTTAAAGCCTCAAAAGTAATAAGACAAACAAAACCACTGTTGTTTCTTCTCTATTATCAACAAAATCAAATAACGAACCCGAGTAGCTACTTAAAGAACTTTCTATACAGATTCTCTATTACTCAGCCTGAAACTTTAAACCAGCACACTGAAACACAAACTGTATTAAAGGATCATAAAACATTTAGTCTGAGTGTAAACAGGAGGTAAAACTGTACAAACAAGTTCATCGTATTAATACATAGAAACATTTCAAAGTCCTTCGAAGCTCCAAAGAGCCTCAACTTACAACTAACTGAACATGAACATTCATCGTCTGCTCAGTCTGAACAAATCAATAAACACATAAAAGACACGAACATAAAGAAAATAATTTGCCTTTAAACTCTCTGATCTGCAGCCAAACAGATCAATAAAACTACTTAAAACTGTCACAGTTGGAGTGAAAAACTCTGTGAGCTTTGAATTAATCGAACTTATCGATAGGTTTGAGTAAAAGGTGCTTGTGACTTTTTTTCTTCCTCCTCTCCGGCTCTCAGAGTCTCTAAATGATGTTGATTATGTAGATTTTTCACGCTGCTAAGGGTACAAGTCATGTGGGGAAATGGAGGTCAGTACTTTTTTACTCATAAATGTATTTATTTTTCTAATTCTTTGTAACGCTTTGTTTTAAGGACCGTAATGTGAAAGCACGACAAGGAGATTGTGAAATTGGGCAAATTTAGAAACATGGACAAACACGTCTGATGCTGTTCTTTCCCTTTGTAACACTTTTCTTTCCCTCTTTTCTCAGTGAATTTGGTTTAAATTAAGAGTAAAACACAGTAAGAGAAAAACCTCTTACATCTGCCCTCAAAGGCTTTTTTTCTTTTTGCTCCATCCTCTTATTTTTCTTGCTCCTTCAGATGACTGGAGCCCAAAAATCTACAAAAACACACGTCGTGAAGTGGGTCAGGCAAATTGGGACCCGTAGAAAAAACACTTTCTCTTTTCCAACCTTAAGATTTGTCTCCAATGACCAGTCGACTCTTTTCAGCCAATTAGGAGACATCAAATAAAACGGCTGTTGTTCTCCGTTCTCCTTCCTCCTCTTCCTCATCCTCAGATGACCATTAACTCTCGTCACCAAAAAATAACGTGTTCTTAAACACAGACACTTTAAACCTGCCCTGAAGGTCTCTCTTCCTCGCTTCAGTTAACACAAACATGAAAGGGATCAGAAGCTACAAACATTCCTCTGGGGGAAGAAGAAGAAGAAGAAGAAGAAGAAGATGATAAGTCATCCGTCCTTTAGCTCTCTCCAGAGATGAGTGGTGTAATAGGAGGATGAAAGGAAAATGGAAATCAGACTCTAATGTGGTGGAAAAAGGCTGTTTTTTAATCTCCCAAACCTTTTACTTTTTCTATTATTTCTCTCTCATTCTTTGTGATGGAGCTCAGCCTCAGTCGGGGAGCTTTAAGTGTGCTGACGTGAGCTGAACACCTGAACGCGACCACAGTAACGTGCGTGGTGCATTACAACTTGTCACAGAGGAGCAGTTCACAAGTCTGAATTACCGCAGAGGAAAGGATGCTTCTTTTAAACGTCTTAATCACAAGGTTTGGACAGATTTGTTCTCATGTGGATGTGGATTTGTTAAATTGACACCAACAGGTAAAGAAAAAAAAACACCAAAAATCACCTGATTTGACAGGAGGATTGTGTCGATGTTAATCTCCATGTATGGGCAGGATACCTGTGGCCCTGCTGATGCATTATGGGAACTATTAGGTGACTTGGCTGAAGGAGAAGGAAACCAGGGAGGAGAGAAGGCGGCTGACATTTAACAGATGTCCAGAAAATACTTTTTATCAGTTGGATTTGTCCTTTTTGTAAAACTCTAAACAGCTTCTATCTTTGTTCTCCGGTAGTTTAGTTTTCTAAATCAGAGGCGATAGAGAGAAGAAGAAGCTGAGCGGCTGATGGGAAACTAAAAGCTGTCCGACTCTCCCTCCCTCATCTCTGACCGAGATAACATTTAAAACTGACGGAGGGATGAAACAAACAGAGGTGAACAGCTCAGAGGCGGCACGTTACAAAGACACCGAGATGGGAAATATGTGGTGGTGTAATCAGAGTAAAGACAGTCCTGCCTTTTGTCCTTCTGGTCCTCGGATCGTCCACTCGCTGCCGGATCTCAGACGAGAAAAGTGGCCTCCTGCAACAACACGTCACATCTTCACTGGATGTTTCTTCTGTGTGCAAACGTCAAGACTTTTTAACACATAAAAGACTCAAAGCATCAAGAGAAATCTGCCCCGAATCCTGAAATCCTGCAAATATCATATTATGCCAAAACCTCGACCATCAGAGAACAAACGGAGCGTGTGTTTAGTTGTTTAGTTTTAGTTTATAATTACTTTTTAATATTGTACTTTGTACTGTCTGACAGCTTTAGTTACTTTTCAAATTAATGAGGTAAAGATAATCTGCTGCGGTGGAAACGGTTTTGCCAAATCTACCGGTGGCCACATTTCTACCGTCGCACAGGATATACAATCATATCACCAATCCACGTGTGGTGATTGTGAATGTTTCTGATAAACTGTTTCAAACTGTCTTGGATCAGCTGGAAAATTCACCCCGGTAAAAACATCAGATATAGAAATGAAACACAGACAGTCTTTAAATATCTAGGTACATGTTTGTGATTCTCAACAGTAACGTGTCTCACCGTCAGTAGAAAGGCGACTGGGGGCTGATGTAGAGCCTCTGTGTTTGGGAGGTGGAGGGGTTGAGCGTGGACAGGGAAGAGAGGGGAGAGAGGGGGAAGGGGGAGGGCGGGGCAGGAGGAGGAGGAGGAGGAGGAGGAGGGAGGCAGGAGGCGAAGGCTCTGCCGCTGCAGGTCAGCATGCCGGGACTGGTGGCCGAGGGGGGAGCAAGCGGAGGAGAGGGGCTGCTGGGAGAATCGCAGGAGGCTCCGCCCAGGAAGGATGAGTCTGGGGGGGGGGGACAGGGAAGAGAGGGGGTGAGATGATGAGGGGGAGGGAAAGAACAGGGGAGGGAGGGGACGGCAAGAAGTACAGAAGGAAGAATCTATCTGTAGCTTCCCAAACAAATCCAATTACAAACCTGTCAAAGGCAAAGAAATATTTCACTCAAATCTCCACTAATCAACAGTTAACACCAGAAGACTGCACGAGGAGACTTTAAACATTACTGCAATAACCCCAAACACAAAATAACACAAATGCTTCAAACTGTAGCGCGTCTAACACTGAAGATAAGACAAAATCTAAGAGTCCACACACTCTTTACTCAACTTGTGTACAGAAACACAAAAGTAAAAGCACTGATTCGACTTCTTTGCTTGAGTAAAAGTGAAAAGGTTCAGGCTCTGAAATGTACTAAAGTACAAAAAGTGGTATGTGATCTGCACTGATGGAAACACAGAGGTGTTATTGTCCACTTAGGTTAAAGGTTGGGGAGGCGGCGCGCAGTGATGCAAAATAAAAATAATCAATAATCCCCCTCAAAAACATTAAAACTAAAGTAGCGAGCCTTTAAAATGTTAAGGAGTAGAAAGTTAAAATATTTGTGTGAAAATGGTCAAAGTAAAAAGAAAAACAAACAAGTTAAGTACAAAGACCTAAAAAACAAACTGTACTTAAGTACAGTTTGTTGAAGGTAAAGTCACAGTTATTGAGCTCATATCATTAATCATTCATTCTGCAAATTCACTCATTCTGGATTCAATTATCCTAAAAAAAAATTAAATTCCAGGAGATCCAGCGGGGCGACAGGAAGGAGAGCGATAAGACAGCAGGGGAAGGATAGAAGATACGGAGGAGAAGCGGGAGACATTTTGTGTCCTGTGGTTGAGATATTCAGTTGGCCCGGGGCTGCGAGCACAATGAAAAATGGATGCGGTGTGAGAGAGTTTGACAAAAAGTGTCCACCACAGGGCGGACTCCAGCAGGCCGGGCACTCCAGACTTTTCTCTTCACAAGAAACTACTTGTGTCAAAATATAAAAAACCCTTTTAATTGCAGCTGGTGGTCGGCACTGCAGACCGCAGGGACACGACACGGCTTCCAGGAAGCCAATTAAGAAAAACCCTTTTAACTCTGAATCATATATCAGCCTCCGTCTCCTCATCGCTCCTCCTCTTCATGTTCTCTGAGTCCCACATTTTACTGCAGGGACGGTCGAATGGACGCTGCACTGCAGCTCCGTCACCCATGAGACGTATTTAGTAAAACTCGAGTTTTGCTCTATTTTCAGGACAGGAAGTCAAGGAACAGGCATGATGGGAGGTCGTTTAAATATCTCTGAACCTGTCTGGCACAAAACCTGTCCACGCTAAAATGAACATGAGCTAATGCACTACGAGGACCCGGATGGTGAACTCGTAGCGGTCATGAAGTTGAATGTGGAACGCTGGACACTCAACGCTCGCCATCTTGGTTACTCCCTCGCAGATTGAGGTGTAATTTCCACCTCACATGAAATGGTTCGCAAACACATGCAAGTAAAAGTAAAAAAGTACGTTCATGTTTAATAAAATTGATTTGAAGTCAAGTGAGCAAAATAGTCAGCAGATAATCGGCGTCAAAGGTTGGTGGTAATACTCTGCCTGGTTGCAATTCGCCCCATAAAGGAGAAGAACAAGTGCTCAGATGTTGCAATCTTCAGTGTTTGATTTGATACGACACTAAACCGTCGAAACAGAAGTATCAGAACTGAGACTCAGCTTTGGACGTTTTATGAGGCTATTTTATGAGTTTGAGTTGAGGCAGTCGATCAGTTTTAAATAAGTCTTAATAACACTGAGCAGAGGATTAAAATAACTGACCTCTGACCTCCACTGAAGAAATAAATCCAGTGTGAATGAAAGAGAAGAGCATGTTTTTAGATTGAGCCAATTTAGTTTCAGTTTCAGATGCTCTAAATGTGAAAGATTTAGTGACGCAGATGTTTAACCGCTGATTAAACGCTGTCAGTCAGTCTGCAGGTGATGTTTATTTTCACAACAAGGCATTTGGAAGAGAAACTCCTCTCAGGTGCAACGTGTTGCTCCTGCTGCCAGGCTTTGAGAGGCGCTGGCGCAGACGGCGCTGTGATTGGCTCAGAAGGAGCTCCAGATGGCGCGAGTTCAGACTCCCGAGCAGCTGCTGCGACGCGGTTCAGACAATAGGCAGTGCGACGTGGCTGCCAAGCCGGCCCCGTTCTGTCCAATCTGCTCTCAAGTCAAACTAGTTTCCTCTATTCCAGAGTTTCAGATATTCCTGCAGCATTCAGGTGACCTGGTAATTAAAGAAAATGTGACGCCTTCAGGGTCTCGAACTTGAGAAACTTCTCTCTATAATTTTCCTCTCACAATATATTATTTTATTTCTCTTCTGAACCACCTAGTTTAATTTCCCTCAGCTGCACAAAGTAACAGTAAAGACTGTGGAACTTAATAAATGATGGAGGTCAGATTGAGACTGTAAAAATGTAATAATGCAAACACAGGTTATTATACTGCTTTAGCTCCAATCCAGTTCTGTCTGCAGTATGAATACAAACAGAGTGGAAAATGATGGGATGTCATCCCCTGCACTGTTTCTATGGACAGCAGGCTTAGATTAACATCCCATAAAAACTACCATAAAAAGTGAGAGGGGCTCATTTTTATTGTAGCACCAATAGTTGCCTTTATGACGCCTCTGCAAACAATATAAACTAGAGCTTTTACTGTGGCCGTCCTGAAACACAATCACTGTGTTTCACTGTCATTTGAATGGAGGATTCTGCTGCACTCAGAGAGGAAAAAGGTGTTTTTACTCAGTCTTTCTAAAATTACAACATGACTTTGGCACAAACCATTCCACTCCGATATAGACTGAATACTTTAAACTGTAATATATATTCAAGAGCATCGTTTCTTCTGCTTTGTGGCTTTCAAGTAGCCATCTTGAGACTTTTTCCTTCCTGTACCGCTTCACGCTGCTGCACTTTAAAGTGTCTGGCAGCAGAGAACTCCTTCCATCTTTTTAATGCAACACAGCAGGACACCAACAGAGTCACGGTACAGTGGCTCGGACGAGTCCATCAGGGGAGCCGATGCAATAACATTTCTACTGTTTTTCTGGAGAAGTCA
Source organism: Lateolabrax maculatus (assembly GCA_031216445.1). Taxonomy (NCBI): domain Eukaryota; kingdom Metazoa; phylum Chordata; class Actinopteri; order Acropomatiformes; family Lateolabracidae; genus Lateolabrax; species Lateolabrax maculatus. The sequence continues at coordinate 1,100,603 of CM062207.1, read as the reverse complement.
AGACACGTCACACAACAAAAAGGTGTCGCAAGTGTTTGGATGTGCGTCATACAACACTGGTTACAAGAGGCGTTTTTTCTAGCAGTTTTTAAACGTGCATAAAAGTTCAAATGTTCTCAACTTGTAAGGTGAAAGTGTAGAGTCACACTTGGCCCAGACAGCCAATCAAATCAAGCAAACAGGCTTTACTCCTTCACCACTTCCTTCCTGTTTTGGTGCCGGTGGATGTATGCAGACGAAAGATTGATATGAATGGTATTTAATTACAATAAACTATATAATTCAAGGTTAGTCTGTTGTTCAAATACTAATCGGCAAACACAGAGTTGTGTGAGCAGTCTGGTGAATCTCCTTATTTCACATCCGTATTATGTTCAGTAAATTCATTCATTCATACATAAGATGTTAATAAAAGGTAACAGAGCTCATTTTAGAAAGAAAACATTAACTTAATGTGTTCTATTTAACACATATATGTTAAAATAGAGTCATAATCCATGATTTTCTATTTATTGTTCAGTACAAAGGACTGATAGGAGGTCGGCGGGTGGATTTATTAAGATGTTGATGGTAACGAAGCGAAAGTTATCTCACTTTGGACGAGGTAATGTTACTGTAGCTCAGTTAAAAAGCAACATCTCAAGCGGCGGCGGCAGCTGAGCGGTTTACCTGCCAACACGAGCAGATGGACCAACTGTCAGCTGCCTCCGAAGCCACCAGATGATAATCATGTTCCAAACAAATGAAGAGTAAATATGGAGGTTTGGCTGCCATTTGTTCTACAGCTTTAAACTAACTGACTTTATCACCAAATCAAAGTGTGTGTGTGTGTGTGTGTGTGTGTGTGTGTGTGTGGGGAACAGTACCCAGGTTCCACAGGGTCGTCTGTGCTGCCAACTCTTTGGCGTCATCCAGCAGCGCACACAGCTTATCTGGGATGTAGGTGCTTCGTGTTGACAGGATCACCACCTATAGAGATGTGAAGTTACGGTGATGTGAAGTTTAAATAAAGTATGGTAAGGTGAAATGAAGTGACGTGAACTGAGGGGATGTGAAATAAGATGAACTGACATGAAGAGACGTGACGTCATGTGAAGGAAGATAAAGTGTGGTGAGGTGAAGTGAAGTTGAAATGAAGTAAGGTAAGTTAAGGTTAAATGACTTAAAGTAAAGTGAGTTGAAATAAAGTAAGTTAAGATGATGTAAAATGAGGTAAAATGAGGTGAAGTGAGATTAAGTTACTTGAAGTGAAACGCATCACTTTGTTACTTCATAGATAAATCTCCATCTCATCATCCTGCACCTCTAACCTTGTTTATTTGCAGAACGTTGGTCTGTCGTTGCACATAACCAGCAGTTAAAAATGTGTGACGGTGTATTAGTATTGGTGTAAAGACCTTGTACAGCAGCAGCAGCTTTCCGTCCTGGCCAGGTGTGGAGTACAGGTGGTACTCGGGCTGCGACCAGTAGTTTTTGCGGCAGTAAAAGTCGAGCAGGCTGACAGCAGAGCCGATCTGACTCTGCTTCAGAGACAGCAGGCTGGTGGGGGAGAGGGGAGTGCCGGGGAACAGGGGGAACACACACCTGTCTGGGTCATCTGACGGTACAGAGACAAACAGTCACACAGACGCAGTTAAACTGATGCCTGTTCGCTGTCTTTACGTCACCACATACAACAACTAAAATGTTGGACTACACCGTCTCTTTACAAGTCTGACGTTGGCATCCGAGCACGACCGGTCCGACGCATGTGAGCTGCACATGGCGATCGCTATGAACAGTGATTACGTTTAAAAAAGAAAGGGGACACCGCACGCTGGTCACGATTATCTAAGACCTGTTCTGACTCCGTAAATACCTTTAAACATCAGTCGAGCTGAAACAATTAATGAATCAGTTAGTTGATCGACAAAATGAATCAACAATTTTATTAATGTATCTATTAAGAACATCAAACATCCCCGAGTTTACAGCTTTTCCATTGGTTTTGTGTTTATATGAAGGTAAAGTGAATCTTTTGGGGTTTTGGTCTGTTGGCCAATTTAAACATCTGAAGACAAAAAGCAAAGAGCTGAGATTTCAATCATTGATGAATAATTGCGAGATACAGCCCTTCGTTAATTAGCAGGTTTAAAAAGATCAAAACTCCCCGTCATTAAATAATATATAAAGTTTCTGTATAATCTAAACAAGCATGGATTCAACACTCTTAAAAAGTTTTTTGGCAGGTAAATGTAAAATTGATAAATATTTTGACTCAGTCTGTTAATGTTTTTTTTTAATTGAAGATTTTAGTGGTTTTCGTTTCCTTTCATCCTGAGCGGCCGTTTCCCAAACCTCAACTTGCATCTGATTGGCCGTTTATCCTGTCTATCCTCTCGACAGTCACGGCTGCTCACTCAGCATCCGACACTGTGCTGAATAACTTTTCTCCTACAAAATGTTTTGAAACTTTGTTTGACAAATATGTTCAACTGCTTTCTCTCCGTTTCTTTATTCTCTTACATTAGTTTCATTTTGTGGAAATATTGAAAGTGATTCTTCAAAGTCATAACAACCTCAGATTCAACTTAGTGAAGAAGAGGTTTTGTTGAATAAAAAACAGCAATAAATAAAATGTGCTGTTAGGAAACATTGAAGTAGTGCATAAATAATAAAAAACAACCTTCTTCCAACAAACGCCTTCTTCCTTCAGACAACATGAAATATCAAACGCATCAGCTGTCAGTAAACAAAACACTTGAGCTGCTTTAATCATCATGTACAAAACATATCCAGTTATGTTAATTATGTCATTAATCAAGTCGAGGAGAGCATTAATTAGCATATTCCTCTTAAACTCGATATGAACTTTATCTTAAAGCTTCAAGTAGCTGCAACAAACTCTGGTGTTCAGGATTAAATGTAAATATATTCTGCTCCATTTGCTTTGTGGAAATAATTCATTTCAACACTTTAACCATCAATACATCCCTGTCACAGTAAGTGTGGTGCTTTTTTATAATTACTGTGAATAAGAAGCAGAGATGACTTTTTATCATAGTGCAACAGAGCCGCACGTTCCCCCGAATCCCCGAAACATCTTCATTACATTTAACAACACGTTGAAACAATACAAATAAAAACACCAGCGAGTGTCGCCACACCTTGCCAAATTATGTGTAATTTGCAGCAAAATATTACGTATAGAAGAGTTTAATAAGGTGACATCTTGGAAATTTGATGTATATTGATTGGCTGTCAGTGTTTGAAAGTGATCCAAACAATATCGTTCGCCACTGTCGTTATCTTATGCATTCATTTTATAGTTATCTTTATAGTTATCGTTCTTGGCCCTTTAGAGTCTCTAGGTTGGACGGAGAGAGACGCGGTTGTTTAATTACTGTTAATCACAGTCGTTTCCGTGACTTAATGTAACATAAAGCTTTAAACTCACGAGCTGCACGGCAGAAACAGTCTCTTTCTCTGCCCACAACTTGTCTTCCACTGCCTCAATCTCTCCATCTTTCTCCCTCTCTGAATCTCTTCCTCCAGCTTAAATCTCTCTCTTCTCTCCACTATGTATCTAACTCCCAAAGTGAATCTCTCTCTCATCTATCCCAAACCCACCCATCACTCTGTGGTAGTACAAGTAGCGGCTTACTGCTATGACATCTTTCCTCTCATAAATATTTCACAGTCCATTTGTGGGAGAGTTAACTCTGAAACTTTTCTCATTTTCAGAAAATGTCTGTGGGCGTCAGGAAGCTGGAGTTTTGTTTCATCAACAGATTATTATCCCGGCTCTAACAATACACGAGCGGCACTTGACGAATGTGCTTCGTAATGGATGAGACAGAGTCAAAACCTGCTCAGACTTGGCAGATAAAAACAGGGAAAAAAAGTCACGCTGAATCAAACGGGTGGATTTTACAGGCCGACTGAGGAACAGAGAGCCGGTCTGCGTCAATACAAATAAAGGTAGAACTAGAGATCCATTAGAGTTCATGAACAACACAAACAGCACATTGTTCACAGTCGAGTCAAACTGATCCTCCGGGTGGTCGGATACAAACAAACTTCCCTGTTAAAGTTTGGAATATTAGTTTTGGGAGAACTTCTCCGGAGGCAGAAAAACATCTTGAGAGAAACACCTCAGACTGAAGATATTTGTCTTCATATCCTGCAACACTTAACATTCTTAATGTTCTATACGTGTAAAGATCTTCCAAAAGCAGCAACTGTCCTCTCAATATAACTTTACTTTATCAAAGTCAACAGTCAGTCAGAAGTAAAAACTTGTATAAAAAGGGCTTCTGGCTGCACAGTTACATCTAAAATGGAAATGATCCTTCGGCTCCATGTGAAGATGATGATGATTAATGATTAATATTCAGCCATTTGTCAGAACTCGCTGCGCATGAACATTTTAAATTGGCTGAACAGTGCTCTGACTTTCACACTGTGGAAATGCCTCTTAAATAAAACTGGCTCGACTTCTCCTGACACAGAACATGTGGTTACACCTGCAGGTCCAGAGCCCCTGTGATTGGTCGGACGGTTTACCAGAGAACTGCTGTAAACCAACCATTTAACCACGAAGATGTTTTATATTATTCAAGGATGTTATGAGGAATTAACTACAACTGATTACTTACTCAATGTGTTGCTCCCTTTATTTTCCCAATATGGAGTTTAATCCAGGTCGTTTTTATTCATTACAGCAGTTTTTACTTCATAATATCTTTTTAAAAAGTCTTTGACTTCAATCAAAACAAACAGGACGGATTATTATCATTATTATTATTAATTATGGTAACATTTCATAGTATCGAGCTGATTCAATATTTTATTCTTTTCTGTATTGATTCCTCTGATCATCAATTAATGATGTCTTATTTATTTAATATTGGACACAGTGACTCATCACATTAGAGATGCTTCAATCTTTGGCCACACACACACACACACACACACACACACACACACCAAACATCCTCCTCACCAGCTGCTCCTGTGTAGAAGGGGCTTCCCAGGCGCGGTGGCAGGGACATGGTCCTTAGCGGAGAGCACCCGTCCACAGCGCCTCCCATCATGCGTCCGTCAGCCCTGTGCAGGACGAACGTCCCGTCCCCTCCCGCCGCCGCGCCGCTCCCCAGGTACCCCCGGCCGTTGTACCTCCTCCCGGTCATGCTACCATCTTTGATCCCGGCCGGTTTGGCCAGCGTTACCTCCAGGCTGGCTCCGTCAATCTGGACTCCGTTCATGAGGCTCAGCGCGGTGACGGCGTCGTCGCGGCAGCGGTAGTGGACGAAGGCGTAGTCGGTGAGCTTCTTGACGCGCTCCACGGAGCCCGGCTTGAAGCGGGAGAACTCCAGACGCAGGGTTTCTTCGGTGGTGCTCAGCATCAGGTTACGGACCTGAAGCAGACAGTGACACAGTTTCTGCAGCAACATCACAGGACCGCCAGCTTCAGTCTGAGTCAAGATGCTGTAGGAGTCGTTTTGTTTTGTTAGAGTTGAGTATAATCAGGAGGGTCACCTGACACAGGTGTTGCTGGCTGAGAAGAAGCAGTTTTTGAACGAACGTGTTTCGGAAAATTGACTTGTGACGGAGAAAGTGGCGGTTTGTTTTAGAAACCGTGCCAATTGTACGTAATAAATCTGGACACTTTGTCCCTTTTGCACACATTCAAACACATCAATCAGGCAGCCTCTGATAGGAAACAAAACATAAAAAGCTTAAATTCACGGCTTTTTTGTCGATATTTTTTCACATGTTGGTGAATCTGCACCATGAAGTCACGCTGCGTTAGCTGAATGTTTGCTCTGTGACTGGATCACTTTTCTTACTGAAGAAAACATGTTCGTTACTGGAATAAAATGAGTATTTTATCTTTCATTTCTGAGGAGATTTATGGACGTTAATCTGAATCAATGAAGTCTGTGTGAGTTCCCTGATCCTTAAAATTAACCTTCATTTGACCTGAACAGTCTTTCAGATCTAAATCGCAGCTCTGGGAGTCTTTATGTTACCGGGCCGATGCTGAACTGAAGGAAGACGAGGAGGATGAAGGACAGAAATAGAAAGATTATTAAAGAGAGAGAAAACGCCCTTCTGATGAACTTATTCTCTGATGTCTTAGAGAATGAAGGAGTTTCTAGATTCAAGCGCTCTGATTCCCGTGAATCTGGACGTCGACCGTGACGACAAGGATACGCAGCTTTCATCTCCAGAGAGAACCGGAGGAAACACAAGTGTGACCAAAACCGTCTGGCAACACACGTTTCAGGTGCTCTCACTTTCAGTTTTTACCTCCAAGGACGAGCAGCTCCTAACTGTTCTGTTTGTGGAGCGGTACTACGAAAAAAAAAAGGACTTTCTCTCATCAGATGGGTTCATGCAAATCAATTTTTAGTTTGTATAGCTTTTCTTTTTATTTGTCTTTTTATCTCTTTTTATCCTGCAGTCTTCTCTCTATGATGATTTTGCATCTTTTGTCTGTTTTAACTCTTCTTTAACTCTTTTACATCTTAACTTGACCTCGATGTCATTTTGCTTTTCTGTGACTTTCTGTTGTCATATTGCCTTCTGAGGATCCTGAAATTACTTCGTCTGTCAAAGCAATTTGTAAACACTGTTTCTAAAGGTGCTTTATGAAGAAAGTTTGTATTATTACTACAACAAAACTGGAGAAAAATCTGAAAAAGAAACAGAGGTTTAAATGTTCGTGTTTCCTTCCCCAGGAATCATCTCGTGATCCCTCACTGGAAAACATTTCCTTCTAAAACCTGGTTCGTCTCCAACTCGACACTCCGGTGATGGATAATTACAGCGCGGCTTGTAGTGAAGGAAAGGAAAACCTCCTTCCTGCTCATCAGAGACAGATACAGTTGTCCTCATCTCACTCACACACACACCACAGAGGCCTTTATTTACCTCTGGGCCTACCCTGCTAAAAATAACCTCCCTCACACAGCTGGAAGATGCTTCTGGCTTTCTGTTTGTTGCCCTCAGATCACATCTCAGTCTTTCAGTGTAAAAGCCTCCACAGTAATTGATCCCCTGGAGGCAGGGCAGCCCCCCCCCCCCACGTTTGATCTGCACGAGCCTGATGAATCTTTCAGAGGCGGCTTCCTGAAACACTGACCTTTGGCTGCAGAGCTGAACGGCAGCCAACCTTTTTAAGTGAACTGATGTTGAATTAAAGGTTTTACAAAGTTTCCACACTGAGGGCTGAAGTGGGCTTTTGAGGGCAGAAAGAAACTGTCGCTTAGTCTATAATTAGCTTGTACAAACAGAGAAATCAGATTCCTTCTTCTGCAGGGTTTCTGGGATACGTTTACTTACATAAAGGACTCGGACGCGCTGCATGACCTCCTCGTCCACGTCCTTCTCCGGCTCGGCCCAGTCCACCTGGATGGAGTGACCCCACAGCTGGAAGGTTCCTGTCGGACACAGCGGGACACGCTGAATGCTGACGACACGCCGTAACTACATCTTACTGTGTCGCTACGAAGCACGATTCTGCTCTGTAAGTTTTGTTTCAGAGGTTGTTGACAAGATCTAACCGCAGCTTTTCCCTCCATGTCTAATATCCTCAACAAATTCAACGGTCCAACGTTTTTCATCTGTTACCTGGATCTGCTGCAGAGGGATTTAATCTGGTCTCTGAGTTCTCCGGTGGAAGGTTTCAGTATGTGAAATTGGGCTTTAAATTGATCAAATTGATCCAAACTATGTGTTGTTTATTGGTAAAATAACCAGGGGGGAAAGTGTGTTTGTGGCTGATCTAGTGAACAAAACACATGACAGATCGATGTGCTGCATTACACTGATGCAGAAGGACAATTGTGCCTTCCAGCAGCACAGACCACAGATACTTCAACAGGAACAGTCGAATTGGGCCGCGGCGCTGTGTGTTACTGGGACAGACGGTCCAGCGGGCGCTGTGATTGGCTGCCTGGGTGTGAGCCTGAAGGGCGACACATCTACACTCAGCTGCCAGTTTATCAGGTCGACTCAGCTGTTTTATCTAACAGGTATTATTATAAATCATTTGGCCTATAAAATGTCATAATAACAGTGTAAAACACTGTCCAAAGCTTCCAACTTATTGATTTACGATCACAAATCCTGGATGACAGAAAGACCACAGACTGCAGCTCTTTAACCCTCTAGACTCCACAGTGCCTGGAGCTTAAACTTATTTTGAGTGACTCAAAAATATGAGCTTTGCATTGCTGATATTTTAAATTTCCACAGATAAACCGGAAATAAACATCATAACATCGAGATCTGTTTTGTGGGTTTCCACCTGTCAATCTAAAAATGGTCTTTTCCACAAATAATTTTGCCAATTTTTTTCTCCTATAAGTTGCCAGAGACACAACCAACCACATTACTGTTGTCTGTTCTTCTAACAAATGGCTTTTTACAACAGTTTTAGTGCTATTTGTTGTTTGTTCTGATGTTTTTTTAAATGCAGTGAATCAATCTGGTTCAATCTAAAACGGTTTTACCCTCCACAAGCTCCACATGCCACATGGCATGTGGAGCTTGTGGAGGGTAAAACCGTTTCAACACAGACCGAACGGCTTCGTTTGAGCCAGACCTGATCAACCTGCAGCGAGTGTATCTGAAGGCTGCTGCTGCACTGATCTGAGCTCTGCCTCCCTCTGCTGGACACTCATGGGACAGACCTGTGTGTGTGTGTGTGTGTGTGTGTGTGTGTGTGTGTGTGTGTGTACCGGGGATGAGCTTCCTCCGGGCCATGGCCGCCGCTTTGTGGGAGTCGTACTCCACGAAGGCGAAGCCGCGGTTCCTGCTCTTGTCGGTGGAGCTGGGATATACGATCACATCCACGACCCCGTCTGTCACCTGGGAAACATGACCAGACATTTTCTGCACTTATAGCCAAAAGTATCTGGACACTAACTTACTTTCCTGGATGCTTCCTTTGGATCTCAATGCTCCAGCATTCAGTGTTTTAGATCATTGAGATATGATAGATATTTAGATAGTGTCCACATACTTTTGGCCAGTGTCTATCTATCCACATTAGGTTGTTTGAATGAAGTCAAAACGTCCGTTGGTGGATAATTGTATTTTAGACCAACAGAAGGTTTAAAAAGACGATTTCAACAACGTCGCTGAACTTTTTCCAACAGTTAATGAAAGCATTTCACAAATCCTTTCCCTCCCTCAGGCCGAGCACCTTCTTCATCTCCTCCAGGATCTCGTCCTTCCTCTTGTCTTTGGGGATGGAGCCGATGAAGAGGCGGCAGTTGTCCAGGCTCACGCACACCCCGATCAGCTTCCCCGGGCGGATCTCGTGGTTGTCCAACATCTGGATGGCTCTCTGGGCCGCTTCTCTGGACCACAGCGATCAATAATCACCACTTCATTACCCAGAATAACAGTTCATTTCATAGAAGAAGCACTTCAATGATCCATATTCCAAATTCAGCATCATCGATCACACTGATGTGGAACAGCTTCAAATTAAATGAGCTCCACTGGCTGTAACATTGAAATGCTGCTCACATGTTACAGAATCACTGATTATATTTCAATAATATGATAATTATATAATAATATAAACATTCTGCCTTTTACTCAAGTAAAAGTGCTTCTTCCCCCTCTGCTGTTAAACTGCTGGTTCTGTGAGTGAGTTTTGGTTAATGAGGATTTCCAGGCTGATCTTTTATGTGTTTGAACAGCCGACACAGTTGAACACAACAGAAGTCAACTGAAACTCTTTTACATTATTTTATATATATATATATATATATATATATATACACACACACACACACACACACTCTTCTGAAAATACGGGTTTCTGGGCTCATCTTTATATTTTATAAATGTTAATGTTATCAAATAAACATATGTGTTGTGCTGTGTGTTTTCTGTGCAGAGCGACAGTCACCTGTTGGTGTACATGACGAAGGCGTAGCCGCGGTTCTCCCCGCTGAACTCCATCATCAGCCTGAACTCGTAGATCCGTCCGGCTCTCTCGAACAGAGGCACCAGCTCGTCCTCGTACATGTCCCTGGGGATCTTCCCCACGAACACCTCGCAGCCCCGCGGCGGGGCCGGGCCCTCCCAGCCTGCGGCGTTCAGAGAGCGGAGGTCCGTCAAACACCCAAACTCTCACCAGCCTACACTCACTTAAATCACAATTTAAACACCGGCATCACACCGGACCGCAGACGACAGGAAGCTTTCCCAGTCTGACGGGTTTGGGTGTTTCTGTGATCCTGTTAGTGCCCCTGAGGAGCTCTCGGATCTTTTCACAGATCACAGAGCTCGCTCAGGGTTTGTGTAGTCAAGGAACATATTATCAGGGTTATTGATCCCTCGGACGACAGTAATCAGACGTTTGACTGCGTGCTCACGCTCCCATCTTATTCTGGGGAGGATTGGTGGTGTTTACATGTGTCCCTCTGATGTTCTGTTTGTTAAACGAGTCCAGGTTTCCTCCGGGGCGTCATGTCTGTTATTTGGGTCGGTTCCTCCTAAAGAAACTCTTCCCATCAGCCACTCTGGCTCCCAGCAGCTGGTTGTTCATTCTCCATCATTCCAACAGCCCAAATATTAATGCTGAAGCGATTATTAGAACTAAAACTGTAAATTAATTGTTTTTACTTTAAAATGATTAAAATGTTATTATTTATAATTTATAGTTACATAAACTGAATTTCTGTATCCTACAGGATCCCAGAATGGACAAAACACTGATAAAACCTGAATACAGACTTTGCTTAATATAAAATCTGTAAGATTGGAAATACAGTAAATGTTTAGTGTTTAGTCGATCGACAGATTTCAGTCGGTTTTTAAGCAAAAATGGCAAACAAACTTCTGAAATGTGAGGATCTGATGCTCAGCACACGGGATATCTTCAGGTTTTTATCTTCGGGAGCTGCAACAATTGGTCAATTAATTGATAATTGATACATAGCTTTGAGTCGTTCTTTAACATTTCAGCTTCTCACATGTGAATCTTTTCTGGTTTCTTGGTCGTCTCCGACAGTAAAGTCAATATTTGGGTTGTGGACAAAACAAGACGTTTGCGGACGTCACTTTGGGCTTTTCTGACATTTTTTACCAAACAACTAATCAATTAATCGAGAAAATGATATACGTATGAATGTTCAGTGTTTACTTTGTGTAACTTCTATAATGAACTTATTTCTCTGCAGTCATCAGAAATCGTATCTTATCTCATTAAATATATTTAATATTTGTTCCGGCTGTTTTTACTTCATGCTTCATCTCACTGACGTCACCTGACTGGTTTCACTCGCTCGAGCTCGTCACAGATTGGTTCAGTGAAGCCAGACACCTGCTCAGTCACATAACACACCTGGCGGGGGTCCGCCGTACTTCCTCTGCCCATTCTCCTGCACCATGTTGTATCCCGTCTTCTCCATCAGGGCGAGCAGAGCCATCTCTTTGGTGCAGGACGCCTTGAACTCGTCCTCGCCCACCAGCGGGCTGATTTTACCACAGTCTCCGTCCATGTCTCCGTCCGACGCCAGGTCCCCATCTGTCCAACACACACTACGGTTAACTCAGCTCACGTGATCAACTCGTGATGATCAGATATTAAACATGATCCGTAGTTGCAGCTCTGGTTACCACAACTGATCTGGATCAACTGTAAATTGTCTTTTTTAGGGCGTTTTAGTGGAGAAATCTTTAAAAAATCCAATTATGAGATTAAAAACAGTATCAGAGATCACATCTGTGCAATAGAGAGATGATAAAACTGCATTTTAAAATCACATTTAAGCCATTAAATGAGTTTCATCACTGCAGGAAACAACAGAAACCTGCTTTAACTTCACTCATGTTGTGTTTTTAGCCTTTTTTCACTTTTTAATCCAATCAGCAGAGTTAGTTCTTTTTAGTTAACCTCAGAGTCGCAGACAAACAGCTGAACTATAATAATTAAACTGTGGAAATGTGAGATAATGTTATTTTGAGATGTTTAATGTTTCCCAAAGACACCATGTTGTTAGCTTGTTAGCTTTTACTAAAGTGTCTCTTTTTTATTCAGGACTTTGGTGCAAACGGAGAAATCAATGATCAGACCTCTCATCCTGATGTTTGCTGTATTAAATCACTTTTAAAACGTTTATAAGTGAGATTTAAATCAGATTAAACTAATCTTCTATCCCTATAATGTCTTTCCACCTGTTAGCTTCTGGACCACTTGGATCCGGTTTCAGGACCCTAACGCGTCCCGGTCCCGACCCCCGGGCCGCAGTTACCGGTGCTTTAACAACTTAATCTAGTTCACACCTTCTGGTTGGAAAGTTAACTCATCCAACAGGTAAAACTTCCACAAAACAACTCAACAAACTGAAACTAGCGCCTTAAATTAGCCACATTTGAGCTAACAGGTGTAACGGTAACTTTTGCTTCCCCGCAAAACTTCGTCCGACCGTTTTTTCTACCGGACAGGTAGCTCGTTAAACTAACGTGAAACACACGTGAAACTAACGTTAAACTAACGTTAGACTAACGAGCTACCTGCAGGTAAACTCACCACTTCGCTCCGTCGCCATTTCTTGTCGCAGTGAAACGTTTTCTGCCTCAGAATCAAAACACCGACCACGAAAAGTTCATAAAGTCGCCAACTTTCATCAAAAAACTTACCTAGCAACAACCTGCGACCGTCTCGGTTTGCTCCAATCAACTGGCCGAAATCATGATTGACGTGAAGGCCGGTCCCTGTGAGCCAATCAGCACGCTCATCTGGGGGAAGGGAGGCGGGACAACATGCACATAAATTCCCCTTATAAATTAAATAAAAAACATACAATTAAATAAAAAAATTAAAATATATATATAAATGATATTTTCACATTCATATATATATACAATTGTAATATTCTATTTCTACTACTGTACTGTACTTGCTCTGCTGTAATCTTATAATTTAATCATCTTACTCTATGTTTCCTCTTTTTCGTCTTTAATTAAAAATAAAAATAAAGGTTTTTAATGATAAAGCCAAGTTTTCAGTTTCTGGACCTTCATCAGGACAAATTAGTTTAATTTATAATTATAAAATAATTCTTCTTCACACATGTGAAATATATTGGTAGTTATAGAAATATAAGAAATATAAGATATTAAATATGTAGCAGAAGAGACTCCTTTACCCAGAAAATACAACAAACTCAAGACTTTCAGAAAAATACATCTTTATTAGACTCAAGTCATAATTTTACATTTTTGTAGATTATCTTTATGTGTATTTAAAATGTCTATAATGTGTTAATAGAGTATTTTTCTCCGTCTCATGTGTGTTTACGACGCCATCCAGATGAGGAAGGGCAGCAGGACGGCCAGCAGGCCGCACCAGGTGCTCACAGCTCCCAGGTACAGCAGCACACACGCCCCCAGCATCGCCGTCGCCTTGGCAACACGCCGACTCAGCAGCAGCTTCCTCACTGTCTTACAGAACTGATGAAGAGGAAGAAGAAGAAGAGGAGGTGTGTGTTCAACCCTGATACAGTTTAAAGTTAGGACCATGATCAGCCACTAGATGGAGGAGTTACACTGTCTGTTTGTCACTGACATTTATTTAGATTTCACTTCTATATTTCCCTTATGTTCTGTGTAATAATCAGTGTCTTGACATTGTCACAGTGCCTGACGGTGTTAGATACTCTGATATGATGCCAGCTGCACCATAATGGGGTTCTGTCTGCTTCTGATCTGTCAATAAAGAGAAGGGGAGAAGATATTTACACTGAAAGAAACAGTTCAACAGGGAAAACGTCACGTTTTACCTGGAAAATAAGTTTTTAAAATAAGTACATTCGCTCAAGTACAGTTTTGAGGTACTTTATTTGAGTATCTCCATTTTCTACAGCTTTCTGCTTCTTCTCTACACATTCATTTGATTAACTTTAATGATTCAAAATATAATAACATTAACATTAACATTAAAGTGATGAACACATTCATTTTAATCCAATAATATAATGTTATAATGTTCCTAAACTTCTAAAACTTCTCGTCTCCTCAGTCTTTCTCTTCCCACTTTCATTTCCTCTCCCTCCCTCCTCCTCCTCCTCCTCATCATCATCATTCTGTCCATCGGTCTGAAAACTTAGAGCCTTGTTTGTTTCGTTCTTTCACAATTACATCCTGCAACACTTTTAATCACACGTGCAATCAAAGCTGCAATGAAACAACCGTCTGCAGCTGAGAACAATACCACAGAAACAAAAGAGCTTTCACTGCCTCGACCATTGCTGCGACAGGGAGGTTTAACCCGATTAGAGCTGGAGGCTGATCTGTGATCAGCTTTAATCTGCAGACGTAACCGAACGCCTGGCGGCCGAAGGTCGGCAGGAGATCTACTCTGTGTATGTGCAGTTTTGGTGATTTGCAGGTCAAAAAGACATTTGTTTTAAACTGTAGCTGACGCTTCCACTTCAACTGCTTTTACCGCAACCGACATTTCAACTACTTTCATTACTCTTCAAATGACAATTTCTTATGCTTTCACTTTCACACTGCTTTTTTGCGTCACCTGAAACGTCTGGAAGCTCACGACGGCGCCGTATCGACAGTACATGACGAAGTGTTCGCAGTTGTACCACAGCAGGCTGTACGACACGTGGCCCTGCAGCTTCTCCGCCCTCCGGGCCACTTCCTCCCCCTGCAGCGCCGGGCGGCTGCACACCTGCACACAGAGGACAGGTGAGCTGCAGGTGAACTTCTGTGGATTAACACTGACTCCAAAGAAAAGGAACTTCTGTGTTTAGACACAGTGAACCAGATGTTTCACACCTTCACTTCACCTGGTGTTCAGTGTACAAATGTAAACATGAAACACATTTAAACCTTTTCAATCTGTGTGCAGGTCTTTTGCTTGTCTGGGAGTGTTTCAGTATTTAACGTGTCCCTGGTTCGGTTTGATCCGTCTCTTGGAGCCGACACCTGTTCCAGCGTCAGACTCACCTGGTCCGTGGTGTTGACGAGGATCTCTGCTCCGTAGGCGAAGTCCTCCACCGAGTCCACCCTCACACTGCCACGCTGAGGAGGACGAAGGCCAGATCACAGTTACACCTGATTCTTCTCCTTTACAGACATTAACATTTATCTCCAGATTTTACATTCAGCAAGAGCTAAGATCAGGAAACATCAGCTGCTTTTCATATTTTTATATCCTTCATCTTTATTTGTACTTTCTTTTATTCTTTTCTTTGTGATTCTCTTAGTGCTAATTCTTCTGTTCTCCATCCTTCTCTCCTCATGTATTTGCTTTGTTTCCTTCTTCAGATGACCTGAAACTATAAAGTTCTCCCTCCACCTGCTGACATCCTCGTGTTGTAAAGGTTAAAGATTCACTCAGGTCCAGAGAGCTCCGGTACCTTGGCCAGGACGCCCAGCAGCAGCCGGCTGTTGGTCACCATCTGTCCGATTCGCCCCGGGTCACCGGACACGACGGGCAGGATGTCCGGGATGAAATGAGCCACTCTGGGGGGGTGGGGAGGAAAAAAAAGGAAAAGGGTTGTAAGAGGAAAGGAAAGAAAGGACAGAAGAAAGGAAATAAGAGAGGAAGGGAAAATAAAGGAAAGAGGTCACAAAAGGAAAGGAAAAGAAAGGGTGACATAGGAAAGAAGAAAGGAAAGGATTAGAGCAAAATAAAGAAGAAAAGAGGAGAAGAAGGGAAAAGAATTAGGAGAAAGAAAAGGGAAGGAAAGAGGTGATCATAGGAAAGAGGAAAGGAAAGGACATAAGAGCAAGGAAGGTAAGGAGAGGAAAGAAATGAAGGAAAGAAGGAAAGGACTCAAGTGGAAACAGATTTTCAGATTTAAGAAGAAAATCAGTTTCATGTTTTGAGATTAAAAATAATTATTCATCAGTGAGATCGAAGCATCTTTGACCAATCAGGTCGCAGTATCGGGATGACTCACCTGCCTCCCCCCAGGTAGATCCCAAAGTGTGTGAACAGAGTCCGGGGAACCTCCAGCAGGTCTCCCCTCCTGAGGGCCAGCTTCCCGTCAGCCTCCTCTTCCTCCCTCTGCCTCTTCCTCGGCCCGGGCCTCGGGGCTGCGATGAAGAGCAGAGCGAGCACCTGCAGAGGGAACATGGTGAGGAAGAGGAGAGAGGCTCCGATGGGGGGGTTTTATTAAGATGGTGGGAGTGGCTCGGGGGGGGGGATTAGTGAATGCCACCCGGGCTGCTGGTCAGAGCTGCCAACAACACAGTTATTTATTATTTATTTCATTTTCCCTTTTCCTTTTTGTTTGTTTAATTCATTTTTTGCATGAAATAAAATAAAAAAGTAAATCATTATCACTGATTAAGGCTGAATCATGTATGAACAGTTTGTTTTCACGTTCATCAGCTCAATTCCAAGCAGAGAATTTGAGCCAGATGACCTTTGACCCGTTGAATGTTTTTATTCTTCAAACAGAGAATTTAGTAGTTTTAACCTTTTTTTTTTTTTTTACTTTTTCTCAGAATGTTTCTGCCACTTTCCCCCTCAGCACTGTTCTCTGTGTTGTTGTAGTTCCTACAGTCTGCCAGTGGAGGGCGATACAGGTCACAGATTGACTGTTACTAATATAATCAGATTTAACCCTTTAAAACCTGAACACCTGGACAAAGTTTGATGTTTTCCAGTCCTGAGCTCCTTCTTGCAGTCAGAATCAGGTGTTATACTTCAGATGAACTTCCCATTTCTTTCTGCTGCAGTGTAAAGTCACCACCATGATTTATCTTTGTGTGAGGAGAACATATTTACATAAAAAGGAAGGGTAAGTGTAGCATCGATGCTACGCTGGGTCTTACAGGGTTCATGTTATGATGTTTTTTTCATGGCTAAAGCACTTTATACACAGATGTAATTTGACCAAATAACCCCACTGACAATATTAATTATCTTTATATACCAAAAATCTGGAAAACATTTACAAAATCCAAACTCTAAATGTTAATTGTCTGATTTACCAAGAAAATATGACATTTCAATACACCGTCCTTGTGTTAGTAACTGTATTCATGCTGATGCTCTTATTCACTGATGACGAGTTAATCAATTCAGTTATTTTTTGCATCAGTTGAAGCTGTAACCTCCAAAATATCACCGCAAACTTCTCATAATGACAGAACTCAACAAGTCCACATTAATTCCACTTCCTTTATTTACATAGAAATCACAGTTCGAAGTGTTACAGCATTATAAAAAATAAATTCTGTACAAAAGTTTGTGACTGTTAGAGAACAATCAGGTCATGAAGGATATTTACAGATATTTACAGAAGAGCTTCACCGGGTCGGACACCAACACATTCGGGATGGAGGGGAACTTCCTGCTGTTGCTGTAGTGTTTCATGTGCTTCAGTACTGTCAACAAGTGAACTGGCCTGATTGGACAGATAGGACGGCCAATCAGGATCAAATGAAACCGTTTAAGGGAAGCTTACTGGCATCTAAACGCTGCTGGGAATACGTGTTCAATTAGTGAAAATATGCGACTTGTTTGACGTCCGTCTGAAGTGACATGGCTACAAATAAATGTCACCCTGTGGAGGTGTCATGTGATGTTAAATTCAAAGTAACATGCCGCCATATTGTGAGACAACAAATGCAAAAAAAAGGTCACGTTATTTCCTAAAATCAAAACAAAACCTGTAGCGTCAGTAAAATGCAGTAATTATTGAATGATCTTTGGTCTCCTTAACTGTTTTACAGTTTTTTGTTGTTGATAAGTGCTCATCACTTCAAAAAAACTCACCTGTCAATCAAACAGTGTGGGCAGTACTAGGCGATGTTTCTGTCCTTTGATTTGTCAGGAAAGAGCTACTAGAGTGTTATTAGCAGTAAAATGTAACATGAGAGTCTTTAACTTGTATAAACTTGTTTGCAGATGATTACTTCCTCTCTTCTTCCAACATGGCGTTAAACCTGCGCATGAGGCTCAAACGCTGCCGTCCAGGAGCTTCTAGCTGGCCATCCACAGGGTGAAGGGGATGAAGAGGGTGGGCAGGGCAGTGCTGAGGGACATCCCCAAACATGCCATGGACAGGAGCCCCAGCAGAGCCGTGAGGAGGACGTTACGCTGGTCCCGGATCAGCGACTTCAGCCACTCGCAGAACTGGAAGAAAGGAAATAATATTAATACGCCTGATGGGCAGTATTTAACGTGTCAAAATAAAGCACAGTTCAGCACCACAACAGTCTTTTGCCCTGAGCCCCCTGAAGGTTTAGTCGGGCCCCGTTGACATCAGTAATAGAACAGGTTTCAGTAAAATGTCGCAGAAAATATCAGTTAGCTGAATCTCATCCAGCTCAAACTGTCTGAGATTCAAGGATTTTAGAGAACAATCCCAAACTCAAAGTCCACTAATTGGCTTTTTTTTGCAGAGGTTTTTGACCAATAAGTAGGCCCCTGACTTTGTTTTCCAACAAGGAACTTTGATTCTCAACCTTTAACCGAACACAGACGAGAGCGAACTCCATCTGCTGATGAAGACCATGTGACGCTGCTGAACGCTGCAGACGTCTCCTGGTGCCCTTTCAAATATTCACTTTTCACACTGAAATAACTTCTGCTAAAGAATCAAGGATATAATTGACTTGTTTATTTTACTGTGGGGGCCCCTGAGGTCCTCGTAAGAGCTCCTGTTGGCCCCCGGCCACCCTTTAATGAACTTTTAAGAAGCAGACTCGACTCCCAGAGAGCAGGCAGGTCAAATGTTTAGGTTAGCAATTACAGGAAGTGAAACTCAATCATGGAAAATGCAGGAGGGTGAAGCACAGAGTCTGAAGGTACAAACAGGCCACGCCCCCTCACACCCCCCACGTTTTTACAAATAAAACTGTCGGCACGTGAAACACGAGGGTGGTTACAGTCAGACATCCACCTAATGTTTTTCTTTCTTGCCATGTTCTGCTTTTAAAACATTATTATATCCCAGTTGATAACATATAAATCACAGTGTTGCTTTTTTTGTTAAAGCCAGGCTCTGTTTGAAAGGAACTGGTTCACAACTTTGATCCTAAACTGACGTCTGTGAGCACAAACAAAATAAAGTCATCATCACATTAAAGTTATAATCCTGAAGACTCTTCCAGAAAGAAACGACATTTTAGCTTTTGTGCATTAGCAATTGTATGTGTTTACATTCTGTTATTACCCCCCTATATAATGGTTGGTGGCGGAGTCCGCCATTCCTGCTCTGGATTCAAATGACCTACCTAAGCATGAGGGATTGACAGGAAACGTCCAGTGTTACTGTTTGTAATTTGATCTGTTTACTGTCCAACAGCAGGATCAGAGCAGTAATGCTAATGCTAAGGCAACCCTTCCTGCTGCTGCTTCACATTAAAAGTACTGCACAAACTTGGGGAGGCTTTTATTGTGAAGCAGATGCAGGAAACGACAGCAGTGATTTTGTTGATGTTGTTGAGTGTCTCCGGGATTCCCAAACATTCTTGTAACCAACTGGATGAAGAAATATTCAGTCCGCTGGGTGATGAAAAACATTTTAAACCATTTCCAAATCACAACTCAGATGAGTCGTAACTTAAGAAAACGGATCAAAATGTTTTTTATCATTCAGCAGATGGAATATTTTTTCTTTCAGAACAGCTGTGAGAGTTTTTCTGGGATTTACCAGTTAATTCTTTGTTAGAGAAACCGCTGGTGACCTGAATGTATGTTAACAGACGAGAGGCACAGACTGGGGCTCAGAGTGCAGGAGCCCTCCTTCATCATCATCATCATCATCATCATCAGTCTGGACGGCTGGTTGGTTTCTGGCAGGCGGCGCCGGGCTGAATGCAGCTCTTGTTCTCTGGACTTTTCCAGAGGAGTGACCCACATTTTCCTCTCGTTTAAAAACAGTTTCACATGCTGAAACACTCGCACCTTAAAACTGAGGTGGAGGGAGGAGGAGGAGGAGGAGAGGAGGAGGAGGAGGGCCGTCTGATTCAGATCCATCAGAAACTACATACTGATGTTTGTTTGTTTTTTTACTGGTTTAAACCTTACCTACTGTATGTGTTAGTGGTGAAGTAGAAGTATAAAGTAGCACAAAATGGAAATGATGAAGTAAAGTTTGAGTACTAACAAACATCTGTGCAGCTCAAAACTGAATTTATGGTTATTTTATGGTATTTCTAACTAATTTAGGATTTGTAGGAAAACACTTATCTTACGACATGAGACACTTTTTAAAAATGACTAATGTCTCATGTTCTGCACAGTTGACGGTTATTTATTCATTATTTAACGTAAAATTATAAAGTCTTTATTATGTGATTGTTTGTTGAGGTTTCTTCCCAAGTTTCCATCCAACCTGCAGAAGCAGCTCAGAAATGTTTCACTCTTCTATTCTCCCCCAAACCGCCCTCACACTAAAATATTTCAACCCCCAGTGCGACTTTTAGACCTGATGCAGGAAATAAAGGAGGCTTCACAGTCGCCTCCTGCAGCAGGACTCTGTCAGAGCTGGGCCGGTGCGTAAAAGCGCAGATGGGTTCCCGTCAGCCACAGATTACCTTTGTCTGCACTGACGCTAAAACCTTCAAGAACCAGTGAAGTTCTGCAGTGAACAAACTGCTGTCTGACTGCTGTCAAAGTGCATCAGTGTGAAAAGCAGAAATCACGAACAACCAGCGGATCAACTGATCCTCCGCGGGTAGGTCCCGCGCGTAAAAAGCGAAGCTGGGCGCGCTCTCACCTGGTCGGTCTGCAGGCTCTGCGCCGTCCCGTAGCGGCAGTAGGTGACAAAGTGCTCGCAGTTGTTCCACAGCAGGCTGTAGGACACGGTGCCGACCAGCCGCTCCGCCCGCCGGGCCACCTCCTCCCCGGACAGCGGGCTCCGCAGCGCCGTCTTGTCCATGGCGTTGAGCAGGATCACGGCTCCGTACGCGAAGTCCTCCACCGAGTCCACGCGGATGCTGGCGCGCTTGGAGAGCACCCCGAGCAGCAGCCGCGTGTTGGTCACCATCTCCTGGATCTGCCGCGCGTCGGCGGTCAGCACCGGCAGGATGTCCGGGATGAGGTGCGCCACCCGGTTCTCGCCCAGGTAGATGCCGAAGTGGGTGAAGAGAGTCCGCGGGACCTCCAGCAGGTCTCCCCGCTGGAACTTCAGCGGAGCTCCGGCGGGCTGCGGAGGAGATTCATCCCGGTCACAGCGCCTGGTGAGCGGCGGGTCTCCGCGCTCTCTGCCCGGAGGAGGCACCAGGCTGGACAGCTTGATGTGGGCGAGGAGGAAGAGTTTCTCCAGGAGGAAGGTGAGCGTGTCCAGCATGACTGCGGAGGACGGACAACCACAGAAGAGGAAGAAAAAGAAGAAGATGAAGAAGAAGAGGGGAAAAGAAGAAGAGGAGGAAAAAGAGAAAAATGTGTCTGTGTGTTTGACTCGTGTCTTCCTTCTCTCCTCCGCTCCTCTCGGTCCTCCCTCTCTCCTCTGGAGGTTTCTCCTCCTTCAGGCAACTAGAGTGGAGGGGGAGGGCCGCGTGACGTCACGGCTGTTGAGAGACACTTTAATTGGGGGGGGGGGGGGGGGGGGCAGGAAACAAAAGAAAGTTGGGATCTCATCCTCTCACTTAATGTCTGTGTGATTCTTCATTTCTGTTTGAGTTTACTGTTGATCACACTTGTTGTGTGGATTAATACTAAAGTATGAAAGAGTTCCTGCTGCAGTAAAGAGTTCCTGTCAGTGTTTTATTATCTCTGATGTTTCTGGATTAATATTCCTGCTGCATTCATGTGTCTGTTGCATTTTACTGCTGTAGATGTTTCAGGTTGAGCTCATTTTAACTCCTTTATATCCTGTTGGCTAGTTTAATCTGCAGCAATGCATCATGGTCTATAAGATCATCACGTGTTTGTAGCGTCGCTGTCCTGAGAGAACCTCGTTTCTCTAAAAGTTTTCAGCTCTGTGACGATGCTTTTCCAGCTGATCACAGAGGGTTTGAAACAGTTTATTTAGTTTCAGGAGGAGAATTTTCTCAGCACATGAAGGAACTCTTCATCCTTCACTTCATCACAAACATTCACCATCAACACATGAGGAGATACGAGGTTTCCACTGGACATGAAGGGGATGGCCAGACAAAAAGTCCTCACTGTCCAGGTCTCAATTCAACATGGTCCTCACAAGGACAGAAGAACAAGACACACAGTTTCCAGAGAGTCGACCAAACACACTCAACATTTCCACCACACACACACACTCACACACACACACACACCAAGGCTCAGCAGGCTGTGATGCATTGTGGGAAAGTGCCTCCATTGTGCGGCTGCTCGTTTAAAGGACCAGTCTGATGTTTCTTCTTCTTCTGTTAAAACTCCTCAATGAGCCTCACTGTTGCCCCGGGCGACGCAAACACACACACGCCGTCCTGCTGCCCCAAACGCTCACTACAGCGCCAGACGTAGATTCATCCGCCGCTGAAAGTAGTCCCCACCTGACAAACAGTTTCCTCCTGTTTCTTTGATTGGTTTTTTAATCACTCAGCTTTTTTAACGTGAAACTGTTTGTTTGTGAGCTCCTCGGAATCAGCTCCCAGAATGCATCACATATCGTAACGTTTTTGTCCAAATCCATAAGTTTATTAGTAAAATGACCAGAATTACCTGAAAAATCAAAGTGCTTCATCACGAAGCAGCTGAAGATATTAAAGGGACGGATTCTTCATCATCTTCATCAGCGTCTTCCTCTCCGTCTCTCACAGGAATCTAAATGAAGCGGCGCAGAAAGGAAGCTTCGTCTGCAGCTTTAACACCCGTCCAAGCGTCTGAATGCTGCTGGAGGGACGCCACCCCCCGAGCATGATGGGTAATTCACTGAAGCTGCTTCACATTTCTGTCACTCACTCCGTCACTTTTCTCCTTTAGAGAGAAGAAGAGGATTTTGGGGGGATTAAGGGTAGATTATGGAAACACACACACACACACTGAGCCTCCCCCACCCCCCCGCTGAGGCAGCCTGACTGGTGTTGAATGACTGTTGAAGGATGAGATTTGGCTGCTGAATGCGTGTTGATGTGACCCCGACTGAGCCGCAGTAAAAAGGTGAATGAAGCTGAGTGACGGGATCTGGCTGCTCAGTGTGAGTGTGTGTGTGTGTGTGAGTGTGTGTGTGTGTGTGTGAGAGTGTGTGTGTTGCCCTGCATGGTGTTAATGCCCTCCTGCAGTTCGGGGAGGAGATGTGGGATAAATCCTGCAGCTTATTACAAACAAAAACTAAATTAGCATCCTTCTCACAGGCGACGCTGCAGCTTTTTGTCTCCACATTAAATCCTCATTAAAAGTCTGAATCTTTGCCTGGATCGTGTGATTCGTTGAGTGTTTTTAGGACTTTGCTTGTTCTTCACCTTCGTATTTCCGCTCTGCGTGGGCGGACTGACGGTAGGCCCTTTTTCACAGCATGTTGAAGGCGGGAATGTGGCGCCGCTGTTCCGCCTCGCCTTTGTATAAAAGGGATACAGAAGGCGTAAGTGTGGAGGAGCAGTTAGCAACCAACGAAGAAGAATGTCTCCAAACTGGGGCTACGACAAAGTCCGGGAGGTCAGACCCTCCAAACAGAGGGCGAGACCGACCGCCATGTAACGGGGCGATGAAGGGCGGCCGTTTGTATGTTGTATTCACAGCTATCTGAGACTCCAAGTCTCTCACGTTGGTTTAGAGACGTTTTGAAGCCAAACTGCTCCTGTTTTCTGCTTTTATTGCTGTAAAAACTGTTGCGTTGGTCTTCAAAGCTTCTTATTCCAAACTTATCAGCTGTAACTTGTAATAAAACATACAAAAGCTTTTGTCTTTGTGTGGGATTTGACCGTCTGCCAGGAGAATGATAATATCTGCCTGGATTATGTTTCTTGGCAAGGTTTAATACTCGTACTGATGCTGCGTAAAAGACAACTCGGAAGTTGAGATTCAACCTCCTGTTAGAAAAAGTCCAAAGTCAAAGTCGGAGTTCCTACTTGTAATCCCTGTATTTAATGAAAGTGAAACCTGTTCTGCACTGCTGACTGTTTGGTTTGTCGCGGTCAGCCATGTTTTTGGTTTGTTTGGCGTCTTGTACCTGGAACATCTGCAGGTCCAAAATCGTGAGTTTCATTGGGGGAAATTCCTCCGACTGTGTCCGGGACGCAGTGTCAGCGCAGGACTTTGACGACAAAAGCTCTACGGTTAAGGTTTGGAAAGATCACGGTTTTGGTTAAAGCTCCATAGAGAAATGTTTTTCCCAGTTACACGAGAAGCGTAAAGACGATGAGATGATTATACGTTGGTCTGAACGAGAAGCGGTTTTCACTTCTGTACAGTCGAACTTTGGGAGTTCAGTTTGTGTTTGTGTGCAGACAAAAAGAGAGAAACAGCACAAGAGGAATGAAAAGAAAAGAATAATGACGGACGAGATGTAATTTATCTTCCTTTATCCTCCATGACAGTCGCTCGGTCCGAGCGGCACAAAGGCGACAAATGACTCAACAGACGAGCGGCAGCCCTCACACTGATTAATGAACACACACACACACACGTTCCCATGCCGTCCTTGGTGATGAATGTTAATCTTTCATCCTCAGTCTGTCAGAGTGACGCCGAACCTGCCGTTTGTGTTGCTCCATTAAAAGGTTCAGTTCACCCAATTCCTTCCCCTCTCCGCTTCATTTTGTTCAGGTTTCGTGGCTCCAACTGTTGAAACATTTAAAACTTCCAAACGAAAAGATACCACACAGATTGAAACCTGAGCAAATACAACCAAAACCATCTTCTGAAAAGTGAGTTTTGTGTTTTATAGCAAACGGATCCTCAAACAAGCCGCCTTAAAATAATTACATAGACAGCGGAGGCAAGCAGGAATGTGTCCTTACACAGTGTTCAGTCAGAATTTACTTTAAAAAAAATTTGCAGAGTTTTGCTCAGGACTAAAAACATTTATATTCTTGATTGTAAAAATATTTTGACTTTAACGAGCAGTTAAATAAAATATAAAATGTCTGATTTTAGGTTAAAAAAAAGACTGTTATATTCATTATATTCAGCTGATTGAGTAAATGGTTTGAGGACCGAAGCTTTGTCATTACAAAGAGTTCAGCCCTGATGACTGATCGGTTACACGGATGATCGATCAAATCAACAAATGTTCAAATACCACGTGAGGTTTGGATCTGAACCAACAGGTGCAGAGTAAATCTGGACAATGTCAAAACAGAGAACTTACTGTTTATTTAAGAAAGATTATAAAATATGTTCAGTGTAATTAGTTCAAAGGTAAGAGATTAATCTGAATTACGCTGCTTCAGGTTAAAAAGATTCAGATGAACGAGGTGGAAAACAAAACATATTTATACTTTATGATTGGAATCAGATTTATAAAATATTTTAACATTAACAGCTGCTTATATAGATTATATTTGTCTAAATGTGCATTTTGTTTATACTGTGTTTTTATATTTATGTTCAGGCTTTGGTGTGAGTCAGTGTATTGTGCTGTTAGATGCTGGTGGGTTTATACGTCAGTATGTTTGGTTTGTTGGTGATTAATGTGTCTGAATTATTCCATGTAAATGAGTTTCACCATCTTGTCATTGTTTGCAGATAACTTCACAATGCACAGTTCTTTTTTTTTTGTTTGTTGATTTTAGTTGCATTAAAAAACTCTCCTGGAATCCACATTTAAAACAAAATGTTAATATGAACGAGGAAACAAATGTTTTCTTTCTTTCTCTCTCTCTCACACACACACACACACACAATGAGGTTTCTGTCTTGTTGCTGTCGACACCTTTTGCTGCTCGGCTTCCTGTGACATTTTACTGGTTAACAAGACACACACGTGCACACACACACACACACACACACACACACACAATCAATAACATTAACTTGAAACAGAAGCTTTGTTCATAAAAATATCTTTAATCTCTTCAGTTTAGTATGTATAAAATCATCCAGAAATCTGTTAACTGTTAAAATGCATTTAGTGATTTTCTATAATATTAATAAAAACAATAAAAGAAGGCAGAAGTGAGTCATCTAAGATCTTTAATTACAACAGATTTTTTATTAAAGTACGGCGTTTAAAGTTCAAAAAAATATTTCAGAATTGGACGAAGAGAAAAACATGTAAGGAAATGTTAAAATTGAAGTGGCGCCCCCTTAAATACAATTCACACAGATAGAAAAGGCACTCGTGGTTCCACAATAAAAGTTAACGAGGAGAACCGGGAATTTAAATGGTTTCTCCCCCGAGTCCTGCAAACTTATACTGTCCTGAAAACCTCGACAGAAACAGCAACAGAGTTTTCACACGTAGAATAATGCACCGACAGTTTGGTGCAGCTGCAGAAAGAGAAATAAAAAGTGTTGATTTTGGAACAACAAGCTGCTCCTGACCGAGGCACTTTGACTCTTAGCTGCTCCAGATACAGAGGCTACAAGATTTACAGCCTGTTGTTGTCTCTGTTGGTTGATTTAACTGTTACGTTCCCCAAGACTCGATGCTCAGACCTTGGCTTTTTCGGCCAAATAGCAACATTTAGGTTCAGAGTGAAATATCTCAACAGCTACTGGATGGATAACCATGAAATTTGGGACGGACATTCGCAGTCTCAAGTGTTTCAAAACAACAAAGACACACAAGTGTTTCCCTTGATCATCAGCCAAAAGGAGCTGAACTGCTTAAACAGAACAAAATTAAGCCTTTATGTTACTGGTGTTTGTTCTAAATCTACTAAAATTAAGAAAAACTCTTGGGTGTCCCACAAGGCTCGATGCTGGGGCCTTTGTTGTTTAGCCAAACAGGAAACATCCTCTCTTATATTGTATCTTTTCTCTATTTGTATTATTTCTGATTGTCAAATGATCCAATCTAATTATATTTCAGATTTTCTTATTGTAATTATTTACTTATAGACTACTGCTTCTAGTTTTTGGCACCTATATTACACCCTGTTAATGTTTAGCTCTTGTAAGTCTAAATTCTCTGGTGTCCCACAAGGCTCGATGCTCGGTCCTTTGCTTTTACGCCAAACAAGCAACATCTTGGTTCAGAGTGAAATATCTCAACAACTACTGGATGGATTTACCATGAAAAAAGCTTTTCCATGGATCGAGGCAGTTGGGGGATGGGCAATCCAAGAACAAATGTAACTGTATTAATCCCATTTTCAAATGATCAAACTGAATTACTTTTCTAACAACCATTTCTATAAATACACGTTGAGTAGATGGACCACAAATAAATTAATAATAATCTTTGATTAAACTGTTAGTAAAGAACCTGCATCATTGTAAAAAGATAAAAGATAAAAAGTAATGGTATAAACTTGATAATCTAGACTCAAAACTATCTCATTAGCAAACATTACACAGCATCATTTCCATTTCACGTTGGTTATAGTGACTCATTGGCCTCTTCTGCTACGAGAAAAACAAAATCAAACATGTTTGATGAGGATCAGGAAGTCCTGAGGAGGTCAGGAGGTCGGGACGGACATTAAACGCGAGGCAGCACAACAATCCCTGCTGATTCTGATTCTAAACTTGTGTTTAAACCCAAATATGGCCTGAGGGAAGTTCTGATGTTTGTCTCAGACAAAGGAGACATTCAAAATCACTAAAACATGGGGAGGAAAAGAAACCCTTTCTACACACTCAGGCTACATGGAGTGCCTTGGGTGAACATCAAACAGTGCATGTTAGTTTTGGAGTTGAATGATGAATTAGTTGGAGAACGTTGTTCCACAATGATGAAGTGATGAAATAACGAACACGCAGCCTTGAAAATGTTTCTTGGGAATCTCCGGCAGCAAACGCAGGACAGATGTGGATCCAGAGTTTTGCTCTCAAACCTCTTCGTCATGAAGACGTGAATGCATTTCCATTTAACATGGTGAAACCGCGGTTTGTGTCTTTTTTTAATTTGGAGTTTTATGAAAACAGGAAATTAGCTGGAATTTACAGCTTTGATTTTAACACTTCGCTCTGCAAATCTGACCACTTCAGTGTCGTCTTTTGAATCCCAAAGACGGGCTGATAGATTTTTATTTCCCCCTGCGATTCCCCTTCTATTGGTCTGATTTATACTCACGTCTGGAAGGATTTGTACTGTTGTCATTTA